>VWZF01003010.1:1635789-1712275 GCA_013396755.1 Sclerurus mexicanus
CTGGCGGCGGCGCTGCCGCTGCTGCTGCTGCTGCTGCCCGCCGGGTGCCCGGTGCGGGCGCAGAACGACACGGAGCCCATTGTCCTGGAGGGAAAGTGCCTGGTGGTCTGCGACTCCAGCCCGTCGGCCGACGGCGCCATCACCTCCTCCCTGGGGATCTCGGTGCGCTCAGGCAGCGCCAAGGTGGCCTTCTCTGCCACCCGCAGCACCAACCACGAGCCCTCCGAGATGAGCAACCGCACCATGACCATCTACTTCGACCAGGTCAGCCGCCGTCTGCTTCGGCTTCACTTACCCCCATCTTCGCCCCTGCCTTCCCCTCACGGCACGCTTTTTCTCGTGCGGGCTCCCTTTCCATTTTTTGATCCCGACCCACACGCTCAATAACAATTTTACGGCTCAAGTCCCCTGAAAGAGTCTGGGAAGTTCTTTTAAATGGCTGCGGGGCTTTCCCAGGGTGGTACACTGGAACACTCTGGCTTCTTGTCCTGTCCCATTGCTAAGTAAAGGGGAGGGCTTTAACGTGAGAGTCAGTGCCTCGGACGCGCACAGGGGCGCCTTGCAGCCAAGGATTGCCTCAGCCAGCCAGGAAACAATCCGGGGGTCGTTCCTTCGGTGCTCCGTCGGAAACGCTCGTTTTCAGGACAAATTCGGAGATTTACCAATCAGGAGTCCTCGGATCTGCTTGTTCCGATCCCATTTGGCAATGTTACAGCATCTCTCAGGGGGAGAGAGGGAAGAAGAGGGTGTTTCCCGCGTTGTCAAACGAGGCGATGTCCCCGGTGGGCTGTAGCGGAATGGTGTTATCCCGCACGGCATACGCCGGACAGAGCAGCGAACAACCCGGCCTGGTTTCCTGCCCTTTCCCCCGTCCCGTCGCATTGCTTGCGTCCCAGAGGCTGTGCCCGTCCGTCCACTTGATTTCTGCGATGAAATTTCCTTTTTTCCTGCCACTTCTGACTCCTGAAGTAGTATTGCAGAGTCAGCCAAAACTAGCACATCGAACTGTTTTCTCTGGGTTCTTTGTTTCAGTTGTTGTTTGTTTTTGTGGTTTGGGTTTGTTTTGGGGCTTTTTTTTCTGTCTGTCCACCTGTCATTCATCAGGCTACCTGTTCCCCCGATGAGTTTGCACAGCTATTCCTCACATACAAGATCTCATAAAGTCAGATCAGTAGAGAAAAAAGAAAAACCAAACCAAACCAAACCCAAAAACCTGAATATATAACATATAACAATGCAGTGCACGGTTCCCAGGAGTTTGAAGGTGTTTTCTCCATGCTCCCACAATAAGGGGATTTTTATTTTATATTTTTTGTTCCCTTTTTTGGAAACTATAGAGTTTGGCTGTTTGGGACGAAAGGCTTGGGATGTGGGGGGAGGGGGAAAAGAGGCAGGGGGTTATTTATTTTCTACTGCTTTGTATTTTTTTTCATTAAAGCAGAGGTTGTAGCTCTCAAAGCTAAGCGTGGCTGGGGTGACCCGAGGGCGGGCACGGCAGAGCAGCCGGTTCGGGTTGGCATCGCATGGCATCGCCACGGACCCGCACATTCTTCTCTCCTCGCCACCCATGCCTTTGAGCCAAATCATGCTGCCTATCACAGGAGCCTGGAAAAGGAGGAGTGGATGAGCCAAGGGCAGATCCCTGTCAGATCGGCAGGATCGGAAGGATGTGGCCGCCCTTTCCGAGCGAGGCTTTGCACATCTGCTGAAGGGCTCAACTCTTGGTCTTTTTGTTTCAAAAAACATTGAAATATATGAAAATTAAGGTGGTTACGGGGAAGGAGGAGCAGGCCCACCCCAGCTTCCTGAGGAGCTTGTGGGCCAAGCAGCACAGCCCTCCAGAGGGACAGAGAGACCGCTGGCAGATGTTGCTGATACTGAGCATCCACTCTCCTCCGCCCCTCTCTGCAGTGCAATTTTAGTTCTATACTCTATTAAACTTGAGGGCAACTGTGTTTTCAGTAGTGCCAGCTAAAAACCATACTTTTGCAATATGAGTTAATGATTTTCAGGAGTTTTTCCTAGGTTCTTTTCTCTCCCTCTTTCCCTACATTTCACACTCATCCCCCTCCCCATTCTGCTGCCTTTTTTGCTTTATTGACAATGCAGTGTGGACATTTGCACTTCATCTAACAGGCTTTGGAGATAATTTTTGTGTAACTAAATTGTTTTATTAACTCTGATGCCTTTTAAATGCCTCTGTAACTTCACTCCATTCCCCTGATGTGCACGTTTAATTGTGCTGCAAATGCCATTTTGACTGGGCTTTATATTGGTCATGGAGTTCATGTTAGATTTTCACTGGTGCTTTTCTAAGGTAGAGTCTGATTTCTCTTTCTCTCTCTCTTTGTTTTTGTTTTTCTTATTTGTTTATTTTCCAGGTATTAGTTAATATTGGCAACCATTTTGATCTTGCTTCCAGTATATTTGTAGCACCGAGAAAAGGGATATATAGCTTCAGTTTCCACGTGGTCAAGGTCTATAACAGACAAACGATCCAGGTGGGTTCTGATCTAAGACGATGCTGTCTTTCATTTTTTTTAATCTCTTTTTTTTTTTGTTAGTTTGTTTCCAAGTGCTCATTTCTAGTCTCAGATTTGCAAAACCAGCAATTGAAAAATGAGACTGCATGTTATTTTTAAAGAGGCCTGTGTGCATGACAGAAATTACACATTGCCTTAGCCTAATTCAACCCAGATTCTAACATGTGCAAAAGTTCAGTGATGTGCACAGGGCAAAAAAGTAACTGAGAGTTTTGAGAAAACTCAGATTCTCTCTCTTTGCACTTTTTAGGTAAGTTTAATGCAAAATGGCTACCCAGTGATTTCAGCTTTTGCAGGTGATCAGGACGTCACCAGAGAAGCAGCCAGCAATGGGGTCTTGCTCCTCATGGAAAGAGAAGACAAAGTGCATCTCAAACTGGAAAGGGGTAACCTCATGGGAGGGTGGAAATATTCAACCTTTTCTGGCTTCTTAGTCTTTCCACTATAAAAGAAGGCCAAATAGGAGACAGATCCATGAGACGGAGCAAGGATTCAATTGTAATTGACACCCTGAACTTGGCAGCACATGACATTATTTTCAGTCACCCCGTCAGACTGTCACGGTAGAAGAATGATAACCTTCTAAACTCCAACATTTGCTTTGAATATTGACAATTCCTTGGGAACCTGCGCCTCTAATTAGTTTTAGACGACAGTGATCTTTAGGAGAAATGAAATTATCGACCTGAGCAATTTGTACCTGTGATTGTAAAGTCAATTTTGGATTTTATTGTTGGGATCATTGACTTTCTTATTATTTTTCATTTTTTTCCTCTTTCATTTTTTCCTCTTTTTCTTTCTCTTGTTGTCCCAATGAAACAAATTACTCGGACCACAGAATCACTTTGTCAAAGGCTTGCTACAGAGCCAGAAGAATGGAGTGTTCAGCCCAATGAGATGTTCTATCCATGCTTTATTTCTTTGTGTTGTATAGCCTTATGGGAAAAAAAAAAAAGAAACGAGAAAAAAGGGAAAAAAAATATTACTTCAGTCTCTGTCCTGTATTTTTCTGGGGGAGGGGGACTTTGGACATTACTGTGTCAAGAAGTGCTTTATCCAGTGAAGCAAAATTTGCACGATTGGAACCTTATTTGTGTTGTTCGTGTTTTTCATCGACTTTTTATTTTTTCTGATTTTTGTTTGTGTGTGCTAAAAATGTAAGCTAGATTGATCAATAAGACAAAACAAAGCACATATATACCCTGTAGCTCTAAGTAAAGCTAACCAGTGAACAATTCTATCTGCACTTTCCAGCTGATCTTTATAGACCTATTTAGAGAGACAGAGAGAGAAAGAGCAAGAGAGCTACATGATCCTTCAATTACAGTCTGGAAACCGGTAAAGGAACTGACATTTTTGAATTGTCCTGACATTTCTAGAAGCAACAATGGAGGCTTTGAATACCTTCTCTGACCATACCCTAAAATATATCCTTTCTTTGCATTATCAAAGATACTTTGGTTGCTTTTAGCTGATATTTATTTGTTGTGTTTGTTCACTAATTCTTGAGTACACATTGTAGGAACACAGAGATGTCAGAGCAAACTCTTCCTCTTCCAAATTAAATGAAACCCTCTTTACTTGAGCTGTCCATGGCAAGTATTGGAGGAATTGACATCAGCATCTTTGACAGCCTTGGGTAGAGGGGTCTCAGAGGATCAGTAAATGCTCCAGAAATTGCATGGGTTCCATGCATTTTTTAGCTATGTGTGCTCTTCCCAAAACAAATGGCATCAAAGTCGTGGGGGTGGACAGACATCAGTATTGAAGGTTGATAAAAGTTATTATCCAAATCAACAAGAGGTAAAATATCAGGCCAACGTCAGTTGTATCCTTTTGCCTCATTGTCAATAAACAGATCTTGTTTCTTCAATTTTTTTTTTTGTTTGTTCGTTTGGGGGTTTTGTTTTGGTTTTTTTTTTTTTTCTATGAAGGTTGGTGTATTAGTGTGCTGAGAAAAATCTTCCTTGAGGAGATCCAGGAGGAATGTTTATTTTATAGAATTTTTATCTTGCTTGATTTAATTTGAAATATTTCATTTTGCTATTAATTCTCAAAAGGTGGATGTGAAATTTATTTAAAATAAGAATTTATTTTCATCAGATTTACTCCTCTGCCACAAACAAAGGCATTTACAGGAAATCGGTGGTATCTATATTGTATTTCAAAACTATGGTAGAGATGTCATTTCATTGTATATTTACCATTAAAAGGACAAAACCAATTAAAGTCATATATTCTTAAAAAAATACTTATCTGTGTTGCTTATATACCTCAGATGACTAAAGCATTAGCCAATTTAATATCTAATATTTTTGTGTATTTTCACCATTAATGCTGTTTGTTTGCTTCATCATTTCACTTTGCCAGTTACTGGATGAATTGATTTCAGGTCTTGTTTTCAGTGGGTTGCACTTTCTAGTTCCCCCTTGTGCGTTGGCATGACTGCAGTGTTTCTAGTTGCAAAATATCACAGGGCTTTGTTTAAGTACATGAAATAAAACCTGAATCAGCAGCAACCTTTTTCTATTAAAATTCAAAAATACAATAAATACAGTTGTCTTAATGGTAGATATTGTAATGCTACTTTTTTTGTTTAAAATTTGTTCATGTCTCTAAAAAAAGCAGAAACTGAGTTGGGTTCAAGAACCCAGTTTTTTGGTTTATACTATATTTCCTAAGTTTTGTTTTAAAATTCTGACTATCACAATTACATTCAGTTGTCCCATTTATTTCAGTTCTTCTGACTTGAATAAGACAATGGCTTCTTAATTCTGTCTCTCCCCTAAGCCCAATGAGGTCAATGACAAGGTTTTCCTTAGACCTATTCTTGAAAGTTTCTTAAGCCAGTAGAGCTTTGGAATCTGAATATCTCTCTTCATGTATTCAAGATCAGTAATATCGACTGCTTATTTTATAAAGTTGTGTGTTTATATGATAATCAGTCTTCTGAATTTAAAGAAGGTTTTCAAAATACTGCTGCTGTCCCTCTGCTACTTTTACGTCCTCATGCTAAGCTATAGAGCTAGAAGTCACATAAAGAGTTAAATTAAATGAAAAATGTGGAGTAAATTCATCTTATACACTAATTGCAATAATGATTCTTTTTTTTCTTTTGTGTTCTTTGCAATATGTACTCTTTTTTCCCTTTTAATTATGTATCTGAGTTTGAGAAGGTGAAATCTGATTGTTATTGGAAATAGTAGATATTTTGATATTTTTATAAGGTTCAAATCTCATTAGATAGTAGTTTATGTTACAGGGGAAAATGTACAATAGCAGCCCTGTAGATTGCAACCGGAAATATTACATGAGACCAATTAAAGGAGCCTCCTAACTCATTAAGAATAGACTTATCTACAGTAATTTAATAAGTAAATTGATTGGGTAAATTCAGAGTTACTGTAAATTTAATATTGAGGGGTACCACGAGAGTTAATAGGTGTAAAACACATATGTTACTGAAGCAGGCCAACAGCACAATAAGACTGGTTCCTGTGGGAGCAATAGCATGTTTCTTCCAACAACTTTCAGGCTTTCTCATAAGCTGCTGTGTAATGCAGTCATAAGATATTCCTATGAAAATGCTGTCTGTTTGACTGCTTTCTTTCCAGGGAACAATCTGTACCTGAGTGTTCACTGGTTTTGGTGTTCACTATTCTACTGTTTCTTCAGCCTACTACTTGGGTAGAAGGCAGGAGCTGTAAGCCAGGAATGATATTTTCTCATGGTATGCATTATTACCTTCTTCTTGCTTTTTGGGTTTTATATCCGCAGTTTGAACACAAATCCTGTGTGCTCTCACCTTCCCCTGAGACAGTGGGTGTGTGTGTGATGGATGTACAGTGTATCTTATTACTGGTCAGCATCTTGCAAGCTGAATATGTGGGAGGAGGAAAGAGACAGGACATGAAACTAGGGAGTTGTTCAGGAGCTGCATTGTGTTTGCTGGCTGTGACTTTTTCAACTTTTGAAAAGAACATTTTCTTTTTATTGACCAAATTTGTTTCTTGGAAAATCTGTCAAAGTAGAAGATAGACTAAAATGGCTTGTTTACTGATGGAGTTATTAAAAAATAGCTGAAAGTGGTTTCATGTCCTTGTCATATTGATTTCTGAAACAGGCAGTCACAGGTAGCATTGCTTAAAAATAACTTCTATACGTAATAGTCTGCTTCGATTCAGAATAAGTTTCTAGTGTTAACAAGCACTCAAAAATCAGTTTCATTAATATGCTTCATAATTTTCATGGATAATGACTTACCATTTAACAGTTGTACATAACTGAAGAAAAACAATTGATTCACCTGTTTTAATACATTGTTGAAAGGCCAAGGAATATCTTTGAGTCATTGCATAGTTTCTAGATTTGGAACCATTCACTGCCTTGGATCATTGTTCCAGAATCATGTTTGATGAGGAATCATTCCCGTTTTTAATCATAGGGGTAAATTACGATTCATTGTAAAATATCTGTTTTCTTAATGGAGCAGCTTCTTTTATTTGACATAACTTCACCTGTCAGAATCCTCACCTGACAGAACTTTATGATTCCTGACCACCTGCTAGCTAAATCACATTAATAGCTTAGAAACTCCTGAGAAGTATTGATAGCCATCACAACTGTAGTTAAACACAGACTAGGTGGCTGAACAGATGATAGACAAGCCTTTAGATCAGCTGTTTATGTAATCAAATACCACTGAAATTCAAGTGTTCCATAGTAAAATAAATAACATTGTCATTTCAGCAAAGAGGCTGATCTTGCTTGTTTTACTTACTTCAGTGAAGTACATTCCTCTTATGAATGGGCTTTACTTGTGTGCCTCTCAACTAAATTTACACCAACTCTGAATGTTACCTAATCAGTTTATCTATATAAATTACTTTAAATAAGCCTACTCTTGATGTGTTGGGAGGCTCCTTTAATTGGTCTCACATAATATTTCCTGTTTCATTCTACAGTGCTGATGTATATTTTCCCCCTCTAACAGAAATGTATCATGAAATCCACACCTTATATCAAAATATCTACTAGTTCAAATAACAAGAGGAGCTTATGAAAAACATCAGTAGTGTTTGCGATTGAATTGTAGGGTTTGGATTTTGGTCGTGATCTACTATATTTAAAAATCAATGACAGTAATCAGTGCAAACCCTTGGTTAACAAAACTCTTCTTTGGTTTTAAATTATTTCAACACATCATAATTCTGATAATACAAGCAAAATCTGCAAGTATATTTTTAATGCATATTTTAAATCCATTCTCAAACCCATCATGTTTATGGTCTTATGCAACATAATTATCTTTCTTCTTATTAGCTATTATTAATAAAAAACAAATACTATAATGGTATTTTATGCTATTTGAGTGCAAAAATGAAAATGCACTTCACAAACCAAATATATCTAACACATCCTGTTTCCTAGGTCATATACCTTAACGTTTTTAGTGAATCCTCTCTGTTACTCATCAGCAAAATAAAGTTGCCTAACTTGTTGGTTGTCTGCAGATCACATACCACAGATGGTATAAATAATGGCAGAACAAGACCTGGAGAAGTACTGTTACGAATTCTGCATTAAAAAAAAAAAAAAAGAAAAAAGAAAAAAAAAAAGTCTGCATCAACAGAAATACAGGTTGACAAATGCTCCAAAAGTCAGGAAATACAAAAGTTAAGTTTTGAAACTAATATTTCTGACTGATACTACTTCTATTGTAGTAATGAAGTGTTATTTTCACAATAGGAATCTAAAAATAATTTAAATTGTTTTGTGAGATAGCTATATTAAAAGACTTTTTTTCAGCATATTGATATATTCAATGCTACATATATTCAATCAAAACCTAAGTTCATCAATTAGTAGTTACTATGTAGCATTCTCCTTTCTGCTGATATATTTAAATTGAAACTACCTCTTTGAAATGCTTCTGTTCTTCAGTGTGTAAATATATGCACAGGTACACACACATGTATATGTACACAGGCATGTAAACCATACATTTTTAGCTCATAATGGATTGAGAACTTTTTTTTTATACAGTTTTGCCTTTTGCCTTCCTGTCTCTGAAGCACTACCACAACAAATTAATTTTTATTTTGTTTATTGCAATTCTAAGCCTAAAACTGATTATCTTTGTTTACATCTGAGAGTACACAGAATAATAGCAAATAACAAAATACATTTCAGTGTCTGAGAACTGCCACAGATTAGGCAATATTAGGGTAAAATGAAGCATACAGTTATTATTAAAAGACTTTAATTACCTCAAGTTCTTTGAAAGCTTTTGCGATGAGTAAACCTGTAACACTGTGTGGGAATTGCTTCAAAAAGACATCACAACGGTTTGGCCTTCTATTGACACTAGATGGGAAACTTTTGATACAAGTATGCACGTATGTCCCTATGCTTAGTTGTTTAACAACAATAATCCTTATATGCTGACAGTTTTGATTGTGTAACTTTTCTGTGTAGAGATGTATTATATTTTCACATACCAGAACTAAGAATTATAGCAGCTTCAGTGGTTAAAGGATAAAGGGTTTTCCAGCTTTGTTCACTAGCAGAAACAACCTAGCACAGAACACGTTACTTCTACAGGATTTAGTGCCAGTGGAAATATGTAAGAAATTATTTTAAAAAGAATCTTTCAAGTTCTTGTAAATTATTGTTAGTAACAGCAGAATTTTCTCAGCCCTGTTAGTGATAGTATGACTGGGAGTATTTTAGGATGGAGTTTAAATGGATATAGCTAGACCTTTTAACAGCTGGCTTCCTTATCTGAAATTTTCTGGATAGGTATGTGTTGTCATTAGATTTTATAATCTCTGTAGATGAAACTGTCCTTTAACTCTGACTGTCCAGTAAAACCAGTCTTGCCTAATTATTTCACCTGGGTAGGGAGAGCATCCATTTTTCTGCTTCTTTTCAATGGTTCCCTTGTTTTCTTATACTACGTGAACTGTGCTAAAATTATCCAGCAGAGAAAAAAGAGTTTCCTACTACACTTGCTTCCCTAAGACACTTAATTTCTCTTCTCCTGCTCTCTTACCCTTTCTTTCATATTTGAAAGGATCCAAATGTTGATTTTTTTTGTGTACTTTTTAAAATGCTTTTCCAACTCTGTCAAAACTTCTTCATGCAAAATGATGATAGCTTTAGTTGACTGCTCAGAAGCTATCTCATCCCTCTGTTCTGCAGCCAGAACTCTCAAAAAGGAGAACCCAATCTGATTGAGGAAGAAATATAACTATAAATAAATAGATACATAAATACATACATATATACGTACATACATAATTATAAAGTGTGAAATATGCATATGAATCAGTGATTTCTGGTAAATATTTTGACCACATTCATACTCTTCTCTCCAAGAGAATGATTTGTGCAATCAAATTACTTGATGCCCCTCTGTTTTCTTCAGTCCATTTAAAATATCCCTATTAACAAGGATATTAGGAATCTCCCCTTTTACAGCCTGTTTAGAAATTACAGACCCTCTTGTACAGGTGTTAGGCATTGGTCAAAAGTAATAAACCAGACTTTCAAGTACTTCAGTGATCCTTTAATGTGAACACCTTGTGAGAATGAGAGAACAGTCTGCAGGAAGGGAAGAAACCCTCCTAACAAACATAAGTCACTAATTATTCTTTGCACAGATACAAACCTCAAAAGCATATAGGGACACATATGCATGTACATGTGTGAACCGTAGCTGTAAGGGTCAGGCATTTACATGTAAAACACTTTCCCAGAGATCTAACTTTTATGCAAGGAAAAACATTGCATGAAAATACATATGCAGTTTAGTTGGGATTAAAGATGTGTACGCAAATACTGATTATACCAAACTGTTTATTAAAAACAGTGGCTCAGTGCAGATATATTACAGAGTGTATTCTGCTCAAGGGTGGAATGATGCACTATGTAACAAACATCTAAGCAACTCCTGAGGAAACTTTACAAAATTATTGTTACAGGGCTATGAGAGTCAGAGATCAGAGTGCAGCTAATACAATTCAGGCCACTAGACACATTATAAAAAGTGAGATAAACATTTTATGGACATTTGGTATTTTTTCCTTACCCTCAGTCATGAAATAGCTTACCTCCTGAAAACAAAAATGAAATCTATATGCAATATAAGGCATGATTTAATTTTTGCTGGAAGTAAAAAGGGCCTTGTTTATTTGCCTCCATGTCCCCATCCTTTCTAAAGTATTTGCCTGTCGCTTGCTTTTTGTCTGTCCGCTAAAGTTTTTCAGATATCCATAGGTTATATCTGAACTAAAGAATTGAAAGCTGATTTGCAAGTGCACTTTAAGTTGTTAAACATGTAAGTGGTAGGCTTTCTTACCATACTACCGATTGTCAGAGTTACTGGAAATAAGGCTGTATTGGGTATGGCTGAGGTCATTTTCCTCATAAGAGCCCTTACAGTGCTGTGCTTTACATTGGTTAGCCAGAAAAGTGTTGATAACACAATGTTTTGGGTACTGCTGAGAAGTGCTGGAACAGCATCAGCACTGTGTCTCCAACATTCTGCCCCCCATCAGTAGGCTGGGATTGGGCAAAATCTTGGGAGGGGACACAACCAGGACAGCTGACCCAAATTGATCAAAGCGATATTCCATACCATATGACATCAGATCAGATCTGAAAGCTAAGAACAGGACAGGAATTGGGAGGCTTTTATTACTTAAAATGTTTGCCTTCCAGAGTGACCACTATACATGCTGAAGCCCTGCTTCCCAGGAAATGGCTGGACATTGCTTGCTGGTAGGAAGTAGAGAATAAAATCTTTGATTTGCTTTTTTCTTTGCTTGTGTGCACACAGTCTTTCACTTTTCCTTTAATAAACTGCCTTATCTCAACCTACAAGTTGTTTTCCATCTTATTTTCTCTCCCCTGTCCATCTGAAAAGGAGGAATGATAGATCAGCTTAGTGGACAACTGGCATCCAGCCAAGGTCAACCTACCACATAAGGCTTTAAAGTGTCTACATCATGTTTCAAAAGAGCCAGGCTCACGATATCGGTCAGATATAGTCTGTACTGCTGCAATCTTATCCATGCTCATGGCAGCCAGGTGCAGTCAAAGACAACTTGAGGTGACATTTAATTGGCATGGGAAATACAGACTCAGTATCTCAAGAGTACTTTGGTGCTGGACCAGATTACAAATCAGTGTATGCTTTCTTGTAAACAGTATATGTGGTGAATGAATCTGGAAAAGAAGTTCTCAGCTATATATAACTGTCCAATAGTACAGATTCAATGACCTATTAAAAAAGTCCCTATAAGGTCTTGAGCAACTTACTGTCTTGATATTCCTCTACTGAACTCACTCCTCAGTGCCAATGTTTTTCTTGTACTGGGAAACCAAACCAGGGCAAAGACTCTATATGCGGTCACAAATGTCAAATATAGAGGATCTCCATCTGCTGGCTACTCCCTTGCCAATACACTCAACTGTGCAATAAGCCTTTATCACTGCAAGGCTGCACTGCTGACTGGTGTTCAACTTTTTACCCCAGAACCATTTTTGTTTGTCTTTTTCTGCAGAACTTATTTCTGTCCAGTGAGACCCAGACACCACTGCTGCATGTGGATCTTTAATCCCAGGTTTAGGACTTTCTATTTGTATTTGTTTAACCTTACAAATTTCTGTCAGCCCAATCTGTTAAAGTCTCACAGAACAGTAGACCTGTTTTTTAGCATATTATTTTCTTCCTTTAAATTTGGTTTCATCCACAGTCTTAATGAGGGTGTGTTTTACCCTGTCATCCAGGTAGCTAGTAAAGATATTAAATGGTAACAGTCCTAGTACTTGCCTGTGAGGAAAGTCCCTAGTAACCGCTGGCAAATGGCTTTCAAGCTGTGACCCATTACACTTTGAGTCTCTTGGGCCAACCAGTTTTCCAAACATCCTGTAGTCCAATCAGCTTCCAAACATCTCTTAGTTTATACATCAAGTCCGTATCTTTTTTGCTTGGCTACAAGGATACCATTGGAAACCATGTCAAAAGTCATAATAAAGTCAAAGTTAATAACATGCTCTGACCACCAATTCATTTTTCAGAGAGGACAGTCAGTCTGGTCAGGCATGATTTTAACTTTGTAAATCATTGTGCTTTTTCCCAATCATCTTCTTATCATTCATGTGCCTATGAATGACTTTGATATGCAGATTTTCACCATAATCTTCCAGGAGACTGCAGTGAGACTGACAATCCCCTCATATCCCAAATCCTTTTTCTCACTGTTTTTGAATAATGATGTGACACTTTCCATTCTTGAGTCACAAAGGCCCTCTCCATGTCACCCAGGTTCTGAAAGGTGATTTTGGCCAAGCTCCCTCATCAATATCAGTTGTATCTCATGTGGTCTCATGAACTGTTGTAAAATGAATTTATGTGCTCAGTTGACCCTTAACTAATCTTTTCCAGCCATAGGCAGTACCTCACTCTTCCAGGCTCTTCTGCCAGTATCTACAGAGATATGAAAAGCCAAAGGGCATACCTTTTCAGTAAAGGCCTTGGCAAACAAAGCTTTGAATGCTGCAAACCTTTCCATATCCTTATCACAAGACCCCTCTGGTCTTCCCATCAGTATACTTATAGAGGCCTTTATTTTTGCCCTTCACATTCCCTGCCAGTTTCAATTGCAGTAGAGTTTTAGATTTCCTTATTCCATGACAAATCAATATTTTTAATCTTTTTCCTGATTGCAAGTCTAATTGCAGTCAGCTAAAAAAGGCTGCATCTTATTTTGTCCCTTGATCAGGAGTTCTTGTAGCACAAAATCTTCCTCAGTAGCCTCCCTTTGATCCTGACCTATAAACCTCAGGTGGCTTGTGGACCATTTAATGACAAAGCTACACACATTCTACACTCAGTGTTCTTTACAGAGCACAATTTCTCTTCCTGCCATTCCCAACCTGTGCTTCCTAAAGGACATGTATCCACCCATTGCAATGTTCCAGCCGTGAGAGCTATCCCACCATACTTCTTTTACTCTGCCACTGCTCACAACTTCTACTTCGTCTGTTTTGGTTTTTTTTTCCCTCATGCTGGAAAAGTTCATGTCCAGGCATTTTGAATAGGTTCCCAGTAGTGATGTCTCTTAGGGAATGTGTGAGAACCTTACTTATTGCGCTGTCACCCAGACTCCTTGATCCCTGTTATGTCACTTCTGAGTTTGGTCTTCTTGAAAAATCATGTTTAAAGGCTTTGTCATTAACATGCTCATTTGCAAAATACTATTGTCCCACTTTGTCAGATGGAGACAACCACTCCTTATTCCTAAGAGAGGGTCCAGTAGGCATAGATGCACAAAACCTGCATGGGATATGAGCCACACTTGAGCCTTTTCCTTCCACTGGAAATACTGAGGAGACACCACCTAACCTCTTAAGCTCTTTGGGGTCACCCCCTCTTGATACATTTTGGTTTCTCCTGGCTATTGGTACTCACATGGGTACTTAACAAGGGTTTATAATCTAGGGGCTGGCTGAGCCTCCACAATATTTCTACAAAATCCTGGGTGCAGAATGCATTTCAAATTGGCTTAGAAATAGGTAATAGGTGAAGAGATAAGGAACTGAGCTGGCCTCACTAATTCTTTGAGGCTGTTGAGTGGAGAGGAAAATTTATGATTATATACTGTGACATTTGGGCAGTATCTCAGTGCTTCAGCACCAGCTAATCTGACAATAGAAACAATGATGTGCTTTCTTTACTGATATTTTTACCATCATGTATCTTTCTAGCACCTGAAAGTCAGGCAAATGTGAAGAAATGGGTATAAGGATATGTCAGAAGAGACAAGAAATGATATGAAATGACAAATTGAAGAACATGAGAGGCAAGAGAGCAGAACTGAATGAAAGCAGGGATCCTTTTGAAAGGTGATGTTGGGGCTGAAAGTGATTTAGTATAATGATAGATAGGGCATGGGAGAGAGAAATTAGGTGTAAAGCATAGGACAGGTGTTGAAATACTGGATCAACAGTCAGCGAATAGAATTTTTTTCCAAAGTGGAAAAGAAGGATTTACAGAAAGAGTGGCTTGGGGCAAAAGTAACAAAATGTAGAGAAAGAGAAAAAAAAAATCCAGAGCAAAGAAAGGAAGAAATAAATGGAGTTTCAGGGCCTCTAATGCATCTGTTCAGACTGCAGTAAGAAGTATGTATAGAGAAAGAGAGGGAAGGAAGCTGTGAAATCATACAATACCAAAAATACCTGGTAAGACAAAAGCATCATAGAGATGTCAAATACAGTCTGATGTGATAGTGGAGGAACATGGCAAAAGGGACATAGCTTTTAGAGATGGTTTCCGAGTTAGAAGAAAAAATTAAATTCAGAAAATAAAGATGAAAGATTAAAGTGTTTGTGTGCTTATCTCAAAAATGCATGGACAAGACAGAATTCTGAGCACTTCCTTATTTTTGTTTTCCTACTTCTATTTATTTCAAGGGCTTCTGTAGCCACTTGTTTTTTTCTAACAGCCTTTGCATTTATGCTAGTTCCTCTCATTCTCTGCAAATGACTCACAAGTCCTACCTACTGTTGAAAATACAGCCAGCATGAACAATTCCTTGCTAACAATGCCAGTGGGAAGTGAAAGTATATTGACTCCTGAGAACAGGTTTCTTTCCCTGATCTATCAAAAGATGTCATCGAACTTGATTTGGGCCAGCTAGCTTGTCCCTTTCCCTTTGTTTCCCTCTAGTATGTTCAGCATGCTCCTTGTGAGACAGCTGCTCTTCTTGAGAGATGATCATTCTGTAGAACAATTTGTCCAGAGCTGGCTATAGGCAGTGAGCCATCTGGCTACCTGCAGTTCTTTTGACTTCCAAAAGCTGACTGAAAACAATGGAAAAATAAATGATGCATGTTTTGAACCTATATTTTTGTTGACCTTTTATAAAATCTGCTGTAGATTTCAATTTTCATTGCGGGGGGTGGGGAAGGGGGATGTGAAAAAAACGTATCTTTAAATACACTTTTGTAATTTTGAAGGGTTTTTTAAACTCTTTATTTGGTTGCAGTCTGTGAATATGGTGATCAGAAAATGCAGTGAATAAAAACACTTACTAGAAGCCATCCTAACATCCTGCCATGGCACTGAAGCACCACCAGCCCTGTCTGTCGCTGCCTAAGCCCTGCTTGGGCATAGGTCCCCATCTTATCTCCAGGGCAATCAGCCCCCACCCTAGCAGTGCTGCAGCAGAGCTGGTCTCCTGCTCCCCACAGCCTGACCCTACCTGGCCACGGACCCTGCCAATCAGGCCTGCCCTCAAGTCCCATTCCCATCCCCAGGAGGATGCCTTATGCCTGAGGCTAAGGTTACCCCTGCTGTCTCTCAACTGCCTGCTCCTGGTGAAGCCCATGAGGACTACTCAGTCTTGAAGTCCTTTGGCCCCTGGGAGTCACACTCCAGGACTAGGGAAAAAAATGCCAAAATAATCTCAGGTGTTGCTTGTTAATGGTTCTTTCAACCCATACTGGATAAGCCACTTTCCCACCTCTGTTGCCAGCACTTGGCCATCCCTACTTTTTCATTGGAAATTGTAGGCTCATTTACTCAAGAAGAAATTTTGAAAGTGTCGGATATCCTTAAACCACAGTGCATTTATCTGGATGGATAAACCCAATCAGTAGGGTGTGGCCTAATCTGAGGCAGAGGTGCTTCATGTGAGAGCTGATGCAGCAGGAAACAAGGTGTCTACAGTGAGTTTTCTGGCTGTCAAAACACATTCATTCTCTGGGTAACTGGCAGGTACCCCAGGGATGAGGGTGTCCATGGATGATCAAGCTTTTTTCACTCTTAGTTAGGGAAGCAGGGTTGTTTTTGTTTCCTGTGGAATATTTCTTGGCTACAATTTGTATTCATCTCTCCAGGGTTTGGAACATTGATTTATTATTTTCAGGTGTCTTTTTAAGCAATTAATTGGTTAATATCCAGTCTTACTAACTTGAAATAGCATTTGATTCTGCTCTCATTCAGTTCAGCTGGGATTTATTTGCCTTCAGTAGGAGCAAGGCAGGCCTAGGCACAGCAAATTGGTATTTTTCTATTCACTATTGCTGAAATGTCACCATTCCTGTAATTGAATTTATGTATATTTTAAGGTCATTTGATCATCTTGCCAGACTGTATAGTATAGTGCATTGGGTTAGGAACTCCATTTATCCAATAATCCAGTTTCTGAGATAGTTATTTGTCTATGTGTTAAAGTGCATCTTTCAGAAAAAAAAAAAGTTATTATAATGATCTATTCAGTAGGTGGCAGTGCTGGGATTAAAACTGTTGCTTTACTAATATGCAAATTCCTGCCTGTTGGGATTTAGGTGTGAAAAGGTTTTCAGGGTGTTCTCATCTTTAAATTTGGGCTCTAGTTTGCTTAGAATGCTGAAACTGTGGGGAAATTTATTTCTGCTGGCTGAGAAAGTATAGAAAAATAGATCAAGTACAAGTGCAGTCAGCTGGCTCCAGAGACATGCATGAGGAAGCTAAGGCTGTGGAAAACGTAACCATAAAGCTCCAAAATAATAGTTTCTCATTGCACATGACATAAGCCATTCAGGTGCTCTTGGTAAAAATTTGGTATTGCTAGCAGAAACGCTATAGTGCCTGAATACACAAATATTCACAAATCTGAATCTGTGTTCAGATTTTAATTTTATATTTATTAAATTTTATCAGAATTACTGTAGTATCCTTACATTGTGGAGGACTTCTTTACATATGGCACCATAAAGGACTCCATTGCTGGGTTCTGGTGACTTCAAAATCCATTCCTTAAATTAGAATGAACATTTTTTTTTTTTTTTACCAGAATGTAATATACAGGTTAGGAAACTCTGATTCCTCAGAAGGTCTAAAATAGAGATTTGTGTCATAGCATAAAGTTTTTTACAAACACTTTTCTCAAAAGGTGGTTTGACAGGAATCTCTAAAGGTCATACATCTTAATGGCACACATTAAGTAGTCCACATGGAATACTGCTCAGGAATACAAAATTAACAGGAGCAATTCCCCATATCATTAGGACCTTGAGATAGCATGAATACTTCTCTTGGATTAGAGCTGGACTGCACCTGTGTGGACAACAAAGAATGGTTTATTGTGGCAATTAAAATGCATGGTGGTAGCATATAATTGTTTGTCCATTGGAAAAGCAGGATAGAAAGAAATCTCACAGCTAACACAGAAAGCAGTGCTGAGTAATGTATTCCAGATCACACACTGAAAGCAATAATACTAAATCTATGAGCAGCTAGGAATTCTCAGTCATCTTGATGCTGATGACACTTGTATTGTCACAGTACTTCAGAGAGACTTTGGAAACAGCATCTGTGGAGACAGACAGCATCCTCTCTTTAAACACAGCCCCAAGGAAGGGGAATTCGGTAATTTTCATTAGTAGTAAAGTGTCTGTGGAAGATCTGGACTGGTCCTATCCAATGGGGAAAAATATAAATATCAAAACAAGCTAAAAAAGGGAAAACAACAAAACAAACAAAAAACCCCCAAACATGCCAGCATTTTTCAGCATAAAGAAAAGGGAATTCACTTCTCCTAGACAAATAAAAATCAGATAACTTGTGAATTATTTTAACAGAAAATTGAAAATGCTTTATAATTAAAAATAATAAAACAATATTGACATTTATAGTGGCTTGTATTCCAGAAAATCTGAAAAGAGTTCTAGTTGGGTTTAAAGCATTTCCAAAGGGAAGTGAAATATGTTTCGACACAATGAAGTTTAGAAAAGTTTAGAAAAAGAATATATGGGAGTAAATGAATTCTGTGTTCTGAAGACGGTGAACCTAGATTGTCAAAGGGACTCCAAACTCATGTTCTCTTTCAGGGGGACTTGAAGACCTAGGACCCTCCAAGATGATCCAGGCTCCTGGGTGTACTACAGAGATAATTTTCTTGCAGCCAGGGTCTCAGGACATCAGTCCCCAGAATCAACAAGCCAGCTTAGGAAATATATATGGCACTGCTGTGTCTGCAAGACCATATATTTATCAGATTCCACAGCAAGGACTCACTAGCCATTTTTATGAAACTAAATTCAGTCTGTGCAGAACAGTTGCGATGGCTGACACTACCTCAGAATCCGTTTTGTTTTAGCTGAGACTTTACTGTCAGAAACGAAACACAAAACCATGAATAAGTGTGACTACTTACTGTTTATAATTAGTAAATGGATACATAGAAAATCACTTTTCCAGATTAGTAGAACTAGTAAGAGAAGAAAATTGTACCATTACCTTTGGCTGGATTCCTTGACTGCATTCACTATGTGCAAGGTTCATCATTCAATTTCCTGAAAATGTTTTCAGAATTATGTAACCTCATACTTAAATCAGTCTAAGGAGTTTTATTTCTGCATATTGGAAGACACACTAAAATAATGAGAAGAAGAGAGTTTACTTTCCACTTTATACTCACCGTCTGTAAAGAATCAAAAAGCAATGGAAGAGAGAACTTTTCAAGGAATATGCTAACCTTTTCTAAAACAAGAGATGTCACTTTGAACCTGAGAGATATTAGAATTCTCTCAAAGGAAAAAGAGTAGTCTTCTAAATCCTATTTGTAAAATGAAAAAAGTTGCTAAAATACCTTCCATTGACTAGAATAAATTCTTGTTCTCTTCAATATAAGCAGTGATTTCAGATCTGCTGGTACATAGGTCAATTGCCTACTGCTACAGCAGACTAAAAAGTGAGAAGAAAAACCTGATTTTTTTATGCTCTTGAATTTTTATCGTGTCATGCAGTGAGGGGATAAGATTTGCCTTCTGGCAAGAATATGTCCCTCTTAACTCACAGATGACCTGAGGTCTTTTGAGACATAGGTATCATTGTTGAGTTACAGCAGCATTGCTGAGTTCTCTGCAGCATTCCTTAAGCAACTTGTCCTAATGGCAACTTCACTTCCTCAGAAGCCATCAGCCAGAGTGATCCTACCTAACTCCATTCTCAAGGACCTCCTGATGCCAGAGGGAATGAGCCTGTGCACTTTAATGCTGATTTTGTCAACATCAATTTAGGAGCAGAACAATCCCATGGATTTTCAAGCAGCTGGGAAAAAAAAAAAGTCTTTTCCTAAATAGGCACATTTTCCATAGAGAATCTTCAAATACAGTTTTATTCTCTCTTTTTTTTTTTTTTCTGTCCTATCTTCCTATTAAGAGAATGTGTCTAAAGAATGATGTAGTTCATTGAATTAACAACCCCACAGGTACTTGTGTCTATTTTGATCTCAGTTATATTCCTAAGTAACAATAACGAAAAGTCTAAGATACTTCCTTCCTGGTGTTTAGTTTCATAAATTCAAAAGGGCAATATTTTATTCTCTTACAATGTTTTACGCTCAACTAGTCTCAAGCTAGCCAGTGTAGCTTTATAAATCAAACGCCAAAACCACTTTTACCAAAATCTCTGATACATTCCTTGCCTAAAGGAACTGCATTATTTTAAAACTATAACTGTATCATAGAATGATATTGCTTGTTGAGCTGCTTGGGGGTGACTAGGGGGTAGACTAGGAGCTGAACTCTCAGCTAAAACTATTATACTCTGAAATTCTCTACAGTAAAGTCATACAAGTAATGTGGAGCCAGTAGCTCTGCAGGCTGTTGAAGCCTATATAACTCAAGAATGCTTAAGCTCCATATTTTCATTGTTAAAACATCCTAAATGAATGAACTACATCTGTGTGGAATGGTCCATTTAAAAGTAGTATCTACAATAGTCATGGAGGTTTTGGGTTTTTTTAATTATTTCTATTTTTTGCTGCTAACCAGCTTTTAGGAAAAAAAAACAAAAACAACAACAACAAAAAAGAAAACAAACCACAACAGAACATAAAATTGAGTATGCCTTGATGAAAATTTAATCTGTCTCATGAAGCCTAATTCTCATGCCTGATACACTGATTGATGGTAGTTGTGGAAGTGGTTTCTGTAGTTAACTCCTATGTGGAATACTGGTAAGAGAGGTTTATTTTATGATGACATTTTAAAGTAGTAGTAAACAGTGAAAAAAATGCATCTTATTTACAATGGCAAAGTGAAGAAAGCGCAGAGATTGGTTCTCTATTTTAAGGGTGCTATCATTTGATAGGATCAAACTGGTGAATCTTATTCATGTAATTCAGTAAAATCAAAAGACCTGAATTGTAGCACATAATAGGCCTCCTTAGATTTGATTAAATTAAATATTTGCATTGTTTAGAATCTGGTAGAGATAACCCATATTGATAATTTCATGCAGCAAACTGAAGCAGGAAGGATTGTGCCTCATGGGGCAGAAGGCTGACAGTCAATCACCCTTGCTCATTTGAAGCAGTGAGCTGGTGTGAATTCTTTCAGTTCTACAGAGCCCCTTTAGAGGTAGATTTCAGGAGGGAAACAGTTTCCTTTGTTGTGTCTTGGAAGACATTTTGGAATAGACAGATATAAGGACAAAGGTCTGCGGAACATGGTCTGTTCAGGGAACTAGTTTTGCTTTGTTATTTACTTTATTCTTGCTTGTATCTGGGAATTCAACTCTGCCTGAAAACCTATCCCAGAAGAGAAATGTGGTTTGTTCCTTCCTGAGCTATGGCAGGCAAAATTTGGACCGTGCACTGTCACAGAAAGATCCTAGAAATAAATTCTTACAAGAAAAAAGGCTAAGACCCTTGAAAATTCGAAACCTGATAGTTAATACAGTGAGAGAGGACATTGTCCTTTCTCATTGCTTGACTTCATTAAATCTTATACACTGTGTAATGTGTATAAGATGTGGTACATTGCAGAGAATATATTAGAAAGAATGTTCTTCAATATTAGCATAAGAGTTCTCAAAAATTTTGCTGTGTATTTGGGTGATTATAGATTCTCTGGTTTTGCAGGCCTTTGAACCAAACTAAAAGTCAAAATAGAGATATAAAGGCACAGATAGTGGTTTTTTGGCTCTTAAATATAAAAATCTGAACATTACTTCAAATGTACATCATCTCTCTACAGAGCCTGCATGAGTTATACAGCATTTGAACTGAATATTAAAAATAAAGGGCACGCTATTTCATATAGGAAGAGGTAACTGTTAATATGCCACTTTGAACTTCTGTGATGACATTGGTGTTCCTTATTCCATGCCAGGATGCTAGTGCAAACTTGTGTCAGCTGTGAAATATGTAGTCCTTTCTACACAGAAAAACCTAAGGACAGCTAGAAGATAGCACACATAGGGATAGTGCATTTCTGAGTGCAACAAAGAACATAAGTTACTTAACACCTATTAAGGTATACTATATATAAGCAGTATGAATATAATTTTTAAAAATTTCTGCAAATATGCACCCATTTCTATTTTTGTTGCATTTGACTACATTGTTGAATTTGGTTGTAGCATTTTTTTCCTGCTTGTTAGCTGCAGTTCAGTGGATCATCAAAATGTGTCAAATCAAAAAGGTCAAATAACAAAAAGATGTTGTCAGCAGCTGCATTTTTTTTCACTTGATCGATAAACTGTAGGTAACACAGTTCTCATATCTGAAAGTCATGCACAACACAGTCATAGGAATACATAATACCTGCTTTTGTTACTAAGATACCAGCATTTGTTCCTAAATGCACCAGCACACTAGCAAAGATGATAGTATGCATTTGTGAACTACTGGCCAGCAACGAGTTAATATTGTACTCAGCTAGCTAGATTGCAGCTGTGAATAGCTAAATATTGAAGCTGGGGGGAAAGACCGATGAACAAGTCAGACAAAAGGCTGTAAGTCTAAATAAATGACTCCTTGAGAGTCAGTAGAACAAAAGAATGATATTAAAAAAACCCAACAAGCCAAAAATTGAATAGACTAGAAAGTGTTAGGAGAATGTTATTACTGTGTGTTTTTTTCCTACCAAATTGTTTTGCATGTTGCAGTTAGAAGCAGGGGAAGGTAAGAATTATGATATTTGTAATTATGGTTTCCTATACAAGTACTTGTAATGATTGTAGTCTTAGAAAGGCAATTTACTGTGTTCTGCCTGCTTAATTTTTTTCCAAATAGTTTTTAATTGTTTATAGTTAATAAAAAAACTACTTTTTAAAAGAGAGCAATGGACAAGTCATTCTTCTTAGGCTGTTTGTTTGTTTGTTTTTTAAACAAAACAGCATTTCTGGTGTTTTCAAAATGCTTGGAATAATTAGAACTGTTTTCAAATGCTGTCAGTAACTGTCAGTAAGCTAGTGGCAGAGTAATCAATTGTTTTCTTTCCTTAAGAACATAGGCTTATCTTCCTGAATTATGACTTAGTCTATCTATATTATGTTTAGAACTGCATATATATTCATTGTTACATATGAGGGCATATTACGTAAAAGTACTTTTCACCCTACTCTAAGAAATGTCTAGGTACAATGTGGGACAAAATAATGCATGTACTGGAAAAAAACATATGGACCCGGCAGCACTTCTAGCTAAGAAAAATAAAATAGGAATCTAAGACACCGCCTAACTACCTCCAGTTCTGAAGACAAGCCCTTGTGTCCTCATATACAGTACTGATGATGGTGAGAAACATGGAGATGTAAGAGAAATTCATAGTAAGTGAAGAATAATAGTGGCAGAGTAATCAAAAGAGTCTACTCAAAATCTTGTCACCATTAATAACATGAGAAACCATAAGATCAAAATCTAGGAAAATTTATTAGCTGCTGAGCCTTTCCAAGAGAAGACTAGAACACAGAAAGATTGATCTTTCCTTCCTGTCCTATGGTAAGCTTTTAGAGGCCCCTCAACATGCTGCTATGTAACATTCTTCACTCAGCATTTATTGTATGCCTGAAGGGGAATTTAGAAATGAAGGTTAAGCTGGGGGTTTTATTTCTTTATTTATGATCTGATCTGTGGGATTGATGACTGAACCCCTAGCTCTGGGGTTAGTAGCTTTAGCCGATTTCCAGCTTCATACAGAAATAAAAAACAGGCTACTCTGTGCTCTGGCTTCCCTCAGAAAGAAACCAGGGTGTATGAGCTAGAGAAGACTTGTGCTTCAGAGCAGTATATGATCTGGCTGATAGCAGGGATCAGAACTCAAGAGTATGCTCTGGAATGTTTTTCCTCTTACGTTTAGACACAGCCTCGATGTTTTAAGAGGAGGAGCTCGGGCTGAGTAGGTGTTATCATTCAGCTAAGAAGGATGGAAAGTAATGTGTGACTCTTCTGTAAGATGGAAACCATAAGAAAGACAAGCTTATACATCTAGCATGAGACATCATAACTGTAGATGCATGCAATTATTATTTCCATTGTGACTGAAAACCAGGAACTAAGTGCTCCAGCCAGTTTGTAAGGTTAGAAGGCCATCATTACTTTAGTGACAGCCTGCTGGGTGCAAACGGAAAACTTCACAAAGTTTGTGCACCCAGCAACCAAACCAACCAGGTTAAATTCCTGAAAATAATACATATTCATTACATTTCTATGACGTATTCATTACATTTCCTGAATACATGCTAATTATTTTCATGGACTTATTTGAATATGATTCCATGTCTTCTGATGAATCTTTTCTCTTTCAGGTTATAACATATATGTTGTCAAGTCATAATGTACTTTTCTTATAGTTCTTCACTCTGACACACAATTCTTGTTCTCAAAACTAAGATATCTGCTAGTACATATTAATCACTGATATAAGTAAACAAGGAAGCATTAGCTGACACAAGACTATTAGTCACAGATGTAGGGATCAAAAACTATTGTACTAAATTTAAAAGAATTTTCCAACATCTTTCCCCACTGCTGCACAAACTCCTTAAAAAAAAAATATACCTTCTTCAGTAACACCATAGCCCCTAATTTCTTTTTTTTTTTTTCTTTTTTCCTTTGTTGTGCTGGAATGGTGCTTTTTGCAGCCACACATGATTTTTGCATCCAAATCTTGGTGCAGGGGCAATGAAGAATAAGCTTGCACTTTTCTTCATATAGTATTAAATGACTGGCAACCCATTCTTTGACTCTGCTGAGGTCATATGTTAAGGATGCCTTGTGTCCTTCTCTATTGCACTGATTAATGTAGGTCACTGTAGAAATTCAGAAAGCATTACTTCAGTGTTGTCTTCTTACCATGATGTACTAGAAGTACTTGAGGAGGAGTAGTGAGGGCATAGAGCAATTTTATGGTGAGGGAAGTGTTTTCTTGACAGGAATGTTTAGCTGTATTGTGACTCCTCTGCATCAAATTTCTTAAAAGCATCTATTCTGAATTCAAAATGCTATGCCTTTTTATATGCTTTAAAGAAAACCACATTGTTGTTTACTCTGACCCTGCTGTGGTGTATGAACTCATTGAACCTACTTTGGAGAGCTGGAGAAGGGAAGTTTTGCACATATTGCATGCATGTAGTTCTTGGGACTTGTCATCTTTTGTTCTGTAACTTTAACCATGTGTGTGTGTGTACATAAATTGCTGCACATTTTCTTTAGAAACTTGGCACAACTTCTAGCTGACAGCTGGCATATATTCTGTTCTGTGTTTTTTTTTCTCATAATATGCAGAATCTAACTCAAATTCCCTTTTGATGAGTTGTTTAGTGTTTAGAAATAGATTATCTTGGTTTATTTGCTGTCTCTTAAAAATAGCTGTTGATTCTTTTGTAGTCTGAATTTCAGAGTTCCAGGACCACAAGCTGGACCACATGAATGAGGGATAGTTCCTGATTTGGAAAAAAGCTAGGTGCTTGAAACTTGTTTGTTCTGAGAGCACTTGCAATCTTGATCCTTTACTCAAAAGTACCTACTTTTGCATTCAGGAATAAGCATTGATTTATGCCTCCTCTTGATATCTGATTTGCCTTTTTTATATTAAAATTTGGTTTCATAAAAGATTCTGAATAGACTTGTCCTCTGCATTATTTCTTTTGCCCATTCCTACTCACTTCAGGTAACAGAAAACAGGTCAGAGAGGTTCTCCCCACCAACACTGCCACATCCTCTTGTTTCTATTCTTTTGGAAACTGTGAACATGATAAGGACAGTTTAAAAAGCAGTCTGGGCATCCTGATAACTTACATGAAGAACAACTGGTATCTCTACTAAAAGTGTGGAAAAGTCAACATAACACTATGTAACTCCAGTCAAGTACTATATATGTAATAAAAAATCCCAAACATGATGTGTCATCTAATATGTCTGTGGAACATGCAGTAAAGCCCAACGTAGTTGTGAGCCCCTGGTGTTTTAACAATATAAATATTAAATAATAAGATTTTTCAAAAGTATGTTCAAATTCCATAAAACTCTCCACTAAAATAGCTATAGAAATACAATGTTAGTAAAACAAGCTATATTTTTTCCACTTATGAGTACTATCAAATACTGCCCATTTTAAACTGAACTCTGAAGAAAAATATAAAATCTTGTTAGATATAAAAACTTTTGTACTTTAATGTAATACTCTGGGAATTCCACTGTTTATGAATTTAAAAGTTTTATAGCTTCAAGTATCATAATCTACTGGAGAGCTTCTTGTTCTTGTGATACTTTTTTATTAGAGAGGCTTTCCAAGTGCTATGTGTGTTCTCATTTTAAACAAAACAATATCACAATAGACAACAATTGTGATGCATTTAATCTCTGGAAATATCACTACTGCATGAGACACTTGGTCAGTATTAGTCTGTTCAAAACACGGAGCTGATGCAACTCATGTTGCATGTTGTCAGAAGAGAACAGGTGTTATAACGGTAAATAGTGTAAGCAGAGTGTAAGCAGCTGTGAGTGGCACTTCACATCCAAGGGTATTTAATATCCTATACTGCTGGAATAATATTAACATATATACTTTTTGAGGGAAAATATGTTAGTCTGGAGTAAAAATAATTGTTCATAAATCAGATTTTTTTCCATTTATCTTAAAATTTTGTGAATCAAAAAGGCTGTTTCCATGACTACAATTTCTGCATGTATTTGATTACATTGGTTTGTAATTTATGGCACAAAATGCAAACCCCACCAGCAGTATTTGAATTAGAATGTAGCAGGTTTATAGCTTTGTTTGGCCCCAGGCACAAGTAATAAAATCCTAGCTTTAAGTACCATTGGGGTTTATGGAATGAAGACATCTGCATTATTGTAATAAAGTGTTCCTTAGTGTGATAAATATAACTGACAGAAGTGCATGACTTCCTTTATGAAAAATATGTTTATAACAATATAGTCTTTAAGTACTGAAGAAAGTGACTATTAAAATTTTATGTTTCCAGTTAGAGACATCTGTTGAACATTTAGGTGGTATTATCAGTTTACTGTGGGTATGCCTAATAAGACTTTTAGTTTACAATTAAATTGAGAAATATTGATGAAAGAAGGTATTAACCTTCTGCTGATGAATGTTTTTTAACATTTAACATTTTAATTTTTCAATAGATATTTATGAACACCGGGTAATGGATTGGATCATAAGCAGTTTCTTTTGCGTTCTCCAGGAAGCTCTAGGGGAACATACATTTACAGTTTGATCAAAAGCAACTTCACTGTCATCTTTTCAAAAATGGTCAAAATGCTATAATGTTCTAGTTCTTACTTATTTTTACCAATCTGTCTAGTCTATCTCCATTAATATGGTATCAACTATTCCTTATACAGGTGGTTTAGATGGACTGATTAACTAAAATTGTTCCCAATACAAGATAAAACATATCCCAGCTGGAATGTCGTTTCTCTTTGAGACATACTATTGTCTTTTCCACTTAATGTCCCTGTCAAAAGCTAAGTGTAATTCACTTCACTCGCCACTGATTATTTAGACGTGCATAGATGGACGTCTTTCTTTATTGAGTAGAAGATTTTTTCTTTCTTAAAGCATGCTTTGTACAGGAGGGTGGAATTTCATGTGCAAAGGGTTTATTCCCTTCTGTCTTGTTTACCCTATATGAGTTAGAAGATGCTGAATCAGTTTGCACAAGTTAATCTTACTTCCAGTATTACCTTTCTCAGATGGCAACTGTCAGTATTCAAAGTATTGAAATACTGGTCTTTGAAGCCTTTCTTCTAGACATTAAAGGGAACTATTTTATTTTCTGGATGCAGTAGATGACCAATCTGTTTTATTTATACATTTCACTTTTTAAAACTAACATGGTTTATCATCCTAACACTTAAAAAGTAAAGTAAAACTCTACTGTAAACTCACCAGGATATTTTAAAAAAACCCTCTATACAAGATATCTATTTTCAAAATGTAGCTCAAGTATTAAGCAGTGATATATTTTCATTGTAACATATTACTTGAAATGAACTTTTGTATACTTTATTCATAAATCTAACTGTTCATGCTTGCAGATTTTCTTAAGCCTTTTTCTGTTACAGATTGTTTTGAACAGAGCATCTCCCTGGGTTTCATTGTGCTGAAGGTCCTGCTTGAATACGTGCTAGTTTGTAGTCATAATCTTTGGTTGCCAGTTTAACAAACATTTCTGCTCTCTGACTGGCAGGTTCCCACAAGGATCACAAGAATATTTTTCTATCTTCTTAACTCTATTGCATTGAACTTTTCTTCCTCATTCTGTTATTACTCAAACAATCATTTTTCATCTTCCCTTGCTTTTTTCATGTTTTCCTTGTTTTTATTTTTATTTTTGTCTTTTTTTTGTCCCTTTTCTACTTTCTTTGTGACAATGCAAAGACTTCAAAGATGAAAGGTTTCATCTCTGTACTGTCACCAAACTGTGTGTTTCAATCATTGTATGTTATTCTTCAATTGAAAATAAAAAGAGGTACCAGACTTTGACTTAGGGTTATTGCAAATTGGAGAAAAAAATAATAGATTCCTTCAAAAGCCCAAATTAAAACTTCAGTATTTGAGAGGATGGCCTTTCATCTTAGGCAATCTCAAAGGAGTAACTTGTGCTTCTACTAAATTGTTTCTGCTTATGTCAAACCATGTCTTTATTTTTGCTTTTTCTGACCTCCTGCACGTGAAAGAAATTTCTAATGAATTTTGCCAGTGGAAAATCACATGTGTGCTGGCCCTTACCTTAGTTGTACACTTCTAATTTGGTGCATGTTTTTATTTTTAAACAGAATTTAAATATATGAAAAAAGTGGCTCCTAGGCTTGCTGGAACTTTTTGGAGGAAAAAGAGGTTTGAAAATTTTGTTATCCCAAATAAACAAGCCTCTTTTTTATATATGTCTTTTTCCCCTTTATTTATGTTTCTGGTCATGTTGGGAGCCTCTTTCTTTGAGACAGAACTTAGAAAAAGTTCAGCTATTTACAGGGCAATATTACTGTGTGGTTATGATTAAATTTAGGTGTAATCAAGATTATTACCTGGTGAATACTAATGGGTATTTAAGAAAATTATTCTTCATTGAGGATTCAAGGGAATATCTGAATAATACTTTACATTTTTATAATGACATTCATTATGAGGTCTTTCTGTGTTGCATATGAACTGTATAATCTTAGAATGGTCACGAGAAGTTGGCATTAGTAATGTAATTTTGCAGTGAACCAAGGCTAAGTAAGTCTAAATTACTTTCTGAAGTTAATGCTGTAGTTCAGGAAAAAGGTGAGAATAGGATGCTAGTGAACTTAAAATTATAGCTAACCCAGTGGGTGCCCTCAAATGTAAAAAGTTACCACTTAAACTTTAATAGTAATATCATTATGTAAAGCATGAGAGAACAAATCTAAGCTCTCTGATCAGTTATAAAGGTACATAGTACATCTCACTAAATGACTATAGAAAGCCAACTATCTAAACCTTTCTCAATTATGTTCTCAATATCTCAATAAAGTCTTAGGACATTACTATGGGATAAGGATTTGTGGGGTTGAAAATACTGAATGCTAAGATACTTCAATCAGTGATGATAACTTCCTCCCCTGATTGTATCCTGATAATTACACAAATGCTCTTCAAAGTTATGTAAGAAGTTGATTCAATTTGGGAAAGGGAGAAAATAGGAAAGGTATAGAGAAAGTCAGACTGAAAGAATCTGCCTGACACAATGAATAGCTGATGAGACACATGGATTTTGCAGAAATATGTGTTTTTAAGAGTCAGTGCCTGAATAGAATAAAATAAAACATAGAATCCGATATTCCAAATATGAGTATAAGCTGCATTGTAAGACACCATGTTTGAGGTTACTGGAGCTAATTATGAAAGTACTTTCAAAAATAAAGAATATCAAGGGGAACCTGGCCTTAGCACAATATTAACATTGAACTACATGTGAAAAAACAGATCATATATTTTTCATTCTGCAAGATTCAAGGCAAGTTTCGTACTGGTTTTCTCATTTATTAAGATCCTAGCAAATGCTGTGGGGTTTTTTGGGTGCAATTTTGTGTTATTTGTTGTTTTTATTTTTGCTGTTGCTGCTGGTTTGTGGTTTGTGGGGTTTTTTTTGTTTTTTGGGTTTTTTTAGATGCTAAACAAGCTGTAAAATAATAATCAATATTGTGCAGATTTTTTTATGCTACATGACTCTGATTTCGCCTAATGATTTGAAACTTGTCAGATATCCTGTTAGACACAAGAAAGAAAAATCGCCCTGAAATCTCTTTTGGTTGCTTTGGAGAGTGTTAGTAATGTTTTTGAGATCATTTATGATATTCAAACGTGCAGAATGAATAAATACATCTCTGGGTTTATGTCTTGGCAAATTCATATATAGCCCCACTCCCATAACCAGTGTTTGCTGAAGTGTGTTATGAGCTCCTCCTTCTTTAACATGCTATCTGACAGCTATTACTTGCTGAATTCTGAACTTATTGCCTTCAATAAGTAGTATTTGATGATACACTTTGATGTATTTTTCTCTCTGTGCTCAATTTACAAAAAAAAAATAATTTCTATGAGCCACATAATTAAGGATTTATTTTTTTTTTTCATCAGAAGAAAAAGTATGCAGCTAAATCTTAGAAAAATCAAATGCTTGCATACTTAAGAGGACAGGTTGAAAGCAGAATTAATTGTTCATGCAAGACATGTATTTAAAAAAAAGATGTTGGGGATATGAGCAAGATTATTATCAAAGATTCCCATTAGAATTAAGCAAACTCTTCTGATTTCAGGCTTTAACTAAATTATTTTGAAATCTGTATAAGAATTTGGTTGCTTTAATACAGATCTTTCAGCTTCCTTTTATTTGAGGAATGAATGATATGCTAAAAGTGAGTCTTTCCTAACCAACAGCAGACATGTGGGAAGTTGGAATCCAAAGTTCTTTTGGTTGTTTGCTTCAGGCTTGTTTGTCACATTTAGGTGATCTTCACTACTGAATTCTTAACTAACCTGATCTCTTTCTTTCCCTTTATTATTTTGGTAAGATTTCTCTCCCACCCTGTAAGGTTTAACTTTACTTCATTAAATGCTGAAGCATTTCAGGCCCAATGGAGCATTAAGTAAGAAAAAAAAACAACACCTAAATCTTTCATTTCATAATAGAATACTTTTTTTTTTTAATGCAAAAAGAATTCTTCAATTTGATTGGACCTAAATAAAAAGAAATATTTTTGATGTGATTTTTTTTTTCCCCAAACAAGTTTTCTTTTGACAGGTAAACAAGCAACATAGAAATGTTACTTCCATTTTTCTGTTATCAATTAAAGTGACACCATTCCTCATTATGTTCTTAGTGGTTTTTATTTTTAAGAGAAATGTATTTTAGAAGCATGACATCTTCTCAGACTACTGAGGTTTTATTTGCCAATAACATGTGTTGTTCTATATCAGCCTTGTGTGATTACACAGAGTAAAATGTTTATACTATCAGAAAAAGCGTTTCTTGTTGGTGACTGGTATATGCCTAATAAATGTCATTGTTCCTTCCACAATTTTTCTTCTCTTGTCTTTTCCCTTGATTGTTACCAAATGATGTTTCAGACAATAGAATGATTAGCAGCAATCTTGCTATTGTTTTTGAATCAAACAGGGTAATTACTTTTAGTAGAGTTTGTACAATCAGAATTTATCTGTGTGGAATGCTGTTGAATGAGAATTCTCTCTGATGATTACTCTAGTGAACTCGTGGTCATTAATTTAGCTGACGAAGTAAATTTTTGATTATCTGGAAAGGCAGCAAGCTAAATTTTTGGGTTGGGGAGGAAAATAATGGTTAGAAATGCAAAGCCAGTGTCACACTACGATCACCTGATGTGTTTAGAGCTATTTTAGTACTTAATTAGGAACATTGTTCTATCAGATGGACTTTGGAAAGATGTATACTTTAGATCTTTTGTGACTAGCTACTTGACTGAAATTGGTTAAAGTGTGTGAGTGTGTGTGACTACCACTGTTCAATCATGGGTATGCTGTGCATCACAGGCAAAAAAAACCAAACAAACCACTACTCAGTTCTTCTCTAAACTTGCACAGAACCACTGCTAACTTCATTGAGTAAGATTGTTAGTTTTGCTGTGCTGTACTGCAAATGTTTTGAAAGTCCTTTTGCTATAAGGTAAAGAAGGTGGGTGACATTTCCAATTACAAATTTCTATTCAGTGAAAGTTTTAATACATTAAAAAAAAAAAAAAGTAGGTTCTAAAATGGTACACTGCCTTTTATTCCTCATTGCCCATGTCTTCAACTTTGCTCCTTATTATTGTCTGGGAACTTTTCCAAAACTGGAAGGAGTGATTGATAGATCAGATTGTTATGCTGCTACTCAGAGGGACTTCAACAAGTTGGAGACATTGACAAATGGGAAACTCATGAAGTTCATCCAAAGGGAATGTGAAGTCGTGCACTGGGGGAAACTCCCCATGTACAAAACCAAGCTGGTGGTCAAGTTTTATGGAAAAGGACTTAGGCATCATGGTGAAAAATAGATTGACAGTGAGACAGCAATGTACCTTTGTAGCAAAAGAGGCCAAGAGCATCCTAAGATGTATTTGGAAAAACATTTTTAGTAGGCTGTGGGAGGTGATCCTTCCTCTCTGCTTAGACTGGGGAGACCACATCTGTACTGTGATACTGAGTACTGCACTTTGTAGCATAAGAAGCATGAACATACTGGATTTGGTCCATCAGACCAGGATGATGGATATGATACTTGGACCATCAGACAAAGGATGGGAGACTGAGAGCCAGGATTATTCAGCCTGAAAAGAGCAGATGATCAAACATCGGAACAAGTTTTCCAGAAAGGTTGCAAAGTGTACACACTTGAAGACTGTCAAAACCTGATGGGACAAGGTCTACGCTGCTAGTTTTAGTGTAAATTGTAGGAGTGTGAGGATAGGACTAGACAAATTTAAGAAGTCTCTTCCAAATTCAACCGTTTTGTGATGCTAGATTAGCTAAGGTTAATTCTGGTAACAAAAGTAGTATCAACTTATGGTGCAACTGTTACTTGTAATGATTTGTAGGAATTACAGCTATTTCAGACAGCTTTCAGTCTACCTATTTGGCAGTTTCAGAAGAGGTGGTGGATTATATCTGATAAGAACCTAGATCTTTGGGCACTGGCATAAAAGACCCCAGATTCCTATTGCCAACTTGCACAAAGACCCGTTTCAGCTCTGGGCAGTGTTCCTGCTTGTCAGCTCTCCAAACTCAGGAATACTTTGATGTTAGTATTTCTGGATTGACAAAGATAACTTGTGTTCAGGCTGTGATAGATGTCTAGTATGTTGTTTCCTCGTGCTGTGTGTAAGGTTCAGTGTAGACCTCATATCTGTGAACATCACGTGGAAATAGTCACATACTGTCTTTTCAAAACTAGGCCAAAGCAAGCCATCACCTCTTTACTCCCCTTTTTCTGTGGAGGTCTCAAGGGACAGCTGGCAGCTCTGGGAACTCTAAGCATAAATCACCATGGGAATTAGACTGGAGCAGTACAGATAACTCCAGGGATGTGCAGAAGCATTGTGTTTTCATATTAATGTTGCTAACCTGGATACTATGTGGGAGAGTTCATTTTTTCCTTAAAAAAAAATAAAAAAATAAAAAATTAGAGGATGCAGCTTTCCCCACCCCCACCCCAAGAAACCTATTCTGTTGTGTAAACTGTTAGTGAAAGTCCAGAGTTTTGATAAGGCAGAGGCAAATACTCTTACGCAGATATCTTACGTAAGATATCTGCTAAATCAGAGCCTGAGGTTGCTGCTAGTTCTTGGCTTGTTAAAGCTCACAGCAAGCTGGTGTCTTAACACTGTTGGTGCTTGAGAAACTGATGCAAAAGGTCAGTAATCTTCATAAGTTTCTGTTTGGGCCTGAAGCTTCAGAGGACAGTTTTGCATTTAAAAAACAAAGCAAATCACCCTCCTATAACTCTCTTCCCCTCAAACAACAAACAAATAACCTCACAAACCCCCTAAACAAATTAAAAAACCCCAACAATAAAAAAACCAAGCCCAAAAGTAAACAAACAAAAGAAAACTGAAACAAGAACCCCAGCAAACAAACAAATAAACCCCTGAGCAAAGGAGAAAAAAAAAAACCTCCCACACAAAACCCCACCAAAACCAAACAAAATAAACCCTAACAAAAACTACCTGTACTGAAACTGAATGGAAGACCTGCTGCAACTTTCATGCTAGTGAAAGGTTGCTGGAAGTTAATTAAATATCCCGAGCAAACAAGTAAGAGAAAGCTGAAAAAGGCAAAGGTGTAAAAAGTTATATTGAGGAAGATACACTGTGATAAGGGCAAACTATGTTCTGTCATCTTTGAAAATCTGTCTGATCCACTGTACTTTGTTGTAATGCTTTGCTAGAATGTGTCTACTCCTGAAACCATTGTTTTGTAAAAGCAGTGGGAGGGAAAAGACCAATGGAAACTTAAATACTGTGCACACATTTTCTTCCAGTGTTGCTTACAGTATTTCACAGAAGCGATCCCATTTCAATTCTACTTCTTAGTTAGCTTGCAAGAATCATGGGGTAAAGATGGCATGTAAAATTTCAGCTTTAATGTCTTGGTGAACTCTTCTTTGTCTAGGACAATGGGCAGTATAAAATCAGGATCTTTGCACATTATAAGGATGTTTTTCTGAAGGCTGGAAAATTATGCATATGCAATTTCTTAAATTCTATGTTGTTTACATTTAGCTTCTATTTACTTCAACTATCTTCAACCAAAATAAAGCATATTCCCATAAAATTTATTGAAAGTGTCCATCCATTTATATGCCACTCCCCAGCCCTCCAGTCTTTCATACAGAGGCAGATGTGTTGACTCTGGACTTTACTTTCTCTTGTGACAGAAATAAACTGTGTTTAAAATTTGTCTGAAAATCAGTTAATGTCTGAGCTTTCATTCAGCATTAAACAACAATAGCAGAAGTTTTGTTCTTTAAAACTTACATACTAAAAACACAAGTAAGAAAACTACATCAGAAAACTAATTGTTTCTCTACTAATGCATGACAGCCTAGCTACCATATCTGCAAAACAGTTTGAAATAAAAGCCCTTATTTGGGCATTGAATAACCTGAAACAATTCCGTTATAAGGACCTTGCTATGTATAACCCTAAACCATTTTCCAGATTTACCATTGTTATAAATTTCAAGGAATGTTTTTGTATTCCTTCCTCTATTTGCCTCAGTCTAATACATTATTCTCTTCAATTTCTCATAATGCTGCTATTGCACAAGATAAGTTTCTTCAATATGATAGGTTTATGAAATATAAGCCAAAGATTCCCCAAACAAACAAAAAGCCCAAACTCTGTATTTTGGGCTTCAATATTAAAAATAAAAATAAAAATAAAAATAATGGCAATAAAAAAATCTCCACAGTGAAGGCTGGAGTATTTCTCCAATCAGCCACTGCTAGATTTAGAATTCAGATTTCTGGAAGAAGCAGTCTTTATACACATATATATAATACAATTGGATTCCTCAGACTTACTGTTGAATGGGATAAGGAAATTAAAACATAATCTCTAGAGAAGTATGAAAATATATCTGACTGAAAAGGAGAAAAATGTTATATCCCTTTTAATTCCAACTTGACTAAGAACTACTGTAGGTTTCTATGTATAATATCAAATTGATTATTTCCTTAATCTTAGTGGGATTTTTGTCTGTTACATTTTGGCACATTTTCCTCTTACTTTCCCATTAGACATTGAAAGTTGAGTTCAATGTAATCAGAAGATCTTACAAGTGAATATTTCCAGATTTGAAAATAACTACATTCAGAATCTTCTGTATTTCTTAAAGAAAAAACCCTCAAAACTCACTCACAAAAAGAAACCCCAGCAAGCATCAGCTAACTGAGTAATTCAGTTTAAAGCAAATTTCTATATTTTTGGGTTATGGTGGGAAGGGAAATAAATCCTTAATTCCTTTTTACAGTTGTGATCTGACAGCAGTAAAATCAGTAGAAAACTGGACTGTGACTGTACGTCTCAGGTGGTACCAGTTTTTTTACTGCTCTTGAAAGAACATTGTTGACTTACTGTGGGATTTTTTTTGTTGTTGTTGTTTTTTATTTTATTTGTTTATTCTCTCCCCTCTTTGTCTCTCAGACAAAATGAGTTAGTTAGAAGAGATAAGAGAAGTGGGTTAACTGGGAGTTATGAATGTAAAAGCAGTCTAAGTACCACTGGTGAGATAGCTTACCCTAAAATAAATAAATAAATACAATTTCTGGCTTGTAATTTTCCTGTTTTCATGAATGTACTATGGAGGGTTTTTTAGGAGTTGTCCTCATACCGGAAACTGATCAGTTTAATTTGTTTCCATTTTCATTTAGATAATCCAGTGCAGCTCTCACATGGCTGGGTCAGAGCAGTTTAGGATGTTGCTGGTGCTTGAGTGAAAATTGGCAGTGACTGGCTGCATCTGCATTCTTCTTTCCTCTTCACAGTTCTTTATGTCACCTCTGTTACCAATTTGACTATATCCTTGTTTTGGTCTGCTTCTTGCCTATGTTGGGACTAGACTCCAAGTAACATCATGTGTAGACAAATTAATTAAAAAAAAAGTAATTTTTTGACAGTTTTTTAGTTAGATAAGGACTTCACTTTGTGCACTATATAGTTCTTGCCTAATCTAAAATATTTATACAAGTAGCCGTGGCATATTTTAGCTGATTTTTGCTTCAAAAGTCTGACACTGCACAGGTTTTTTAGGTGTTAATCTATCTTCCTGAAAATTCTAGGTGAACATTTCTGCCTGAAACGTCTTACCCCACACTACCCCCAATCTTGGTGCAGTTCTGAGAAGGAACTATGAGGCTGGGGATCCTCTCCTCATGCAAAATATGTTAACAGATCTTGCAGTCTCAGCTTGTGAAGGAGGTGACAGTTCTGCTGCCTGAGACATCAGTGAGGTACACAGGTAAGTTCCCAGAATGAAAATAGCACAAGCTTGTTGACAGCCTTAGTGCTATGTCCTGTGGCAGTTTTCTCTTAGTACAGACCTGTTGCTATTAAGATAATCCTATTGCTGTCCTTAGTAGCAATTTTCACACTGTTGCTTATAAAATGATCTTTAAAACTATTGTTGTAATGAGCTTATTATAATTATATTGTATGTAGATGAGATTATTGCTAGTCTTTATTACCAATATTAACTAAATAAATTACCTAACAATTTAATAATGTATTCCTTAAAAGACTAGCCCTGTGTAATTATATATAATTTAGAAAACATTTAGAAGATAGTGTGCTGTGTTTTCCTACAGCATCCTATCTGCATTGTTTAAATCAATTTAAGTTATGGGCAATTTGTGAGTTTCCAATATACAAATCTGCCTAGAGAAATCAACTATTTTGTCATCAATGCCATGGAAATATTTTTGTTAGAGGTTATACAAAGCCTCATAAATGGTGAATTAAGTCAAACATGATATTCAGTTATAGGAATAAACTTGGAAAAACTGTTTATTTTAATCAAGTCAGATGTAGACTTTGGTTCATGATCTGAGTATGTAAGTGCCTATCATTGAAATTATGTGATTTTGCAAACTTAATGAACAGTCCACACTTAGATATGCAAATCTTCTAAGAAGGGGTGGGCTTGTTTTGCAGATTTACAGCAAGTTTAATGAGTGTGTTATATGAATCTATAAATACAAAATATTGGTTGCACATTTTAATGTGTGACTTTCTACACTAGAAATTTAAATAAATTTAGATAGATTTGGGAAGATAATGTTAAAATGCAGAGGGCTATATTTTTCAAAGCAAAAATGGTTCTTTTCCTACAAATGATCTATTGCTTAGTTTTCAGTTGACACAAAAAACCAAATTTCTCAATTGTTACTGACTTGTGACATATACATAAGGAGTCTAGTCATGGTGAGAGGTGGGCTCCTTGAACGAATTCTTTAGCTTAAGAATCTAAGCTTCTGAGACCTCCCTTCAATTAGCTCTAAAGGGACACTTCTCTTTATGTAAATACTTCTATTTTATACATTGAGCTGAGTCATATGAAAACCTCTGAAGAACTTGAAACTGTTTTTCTAAACATACAATGTTGGTTTCTAAATGGTTTCAAAGTCGTGATGGTTCTAGAAGAGGACAAAAAGATTCTAGTCCTGAAATGTGTGCTGCTAATGTCATGGAGATTTCTTTGTGGATCTTTTCACTGAGATGTCATTTACTTATTCATTTAAAGCTTTATCTTACATTTGATTCTATTGGCATTCAAGATCCAAATATTTTCTCTTTTTTTTAGAAATTCCTTTACATTTTTACTAAGCTGTGACAAAAGGACATATAAAGGTAGAAATGAGAGCCTAAGGTGAGCTTAAGATTTTTTTACATATGGCTCTTCCTCTGTGTTTACAAATACTAGAAGGGTACAATCCCTTGCTGAAGTGTGCACTCTATTCTGACACCAGATGAGGAATATTCAGTGAGCCAGTGAGGTGTCCAAACATCTTGATTATGTTGGTCTCTGCAACAGATCTGTGACAAGCTGTGTGCTTTTGTGAGAGTATTTCGTGAAGCTGCTCAGACATCTATTGATGGTACATTCACCATACAGCAACTTTTCTGGGCACAGTTCAGTTGAGGTTTTTTTCTCTATTACCTACATAACTTCAGTCTGTCTATTGGATCAGTGCATGCTGGTTTCCATAAATAGATTCTTTATAAGCCAGCTTCTTTCTCCTTACAGATCTCACAGCTATCTAATTCATTAATGTTTCTGGCATTGAAAATTAATTTCCTATGTCTCTTGATGTTGCATTATATGATGACTAACAAGAATCATTATAGTCATTTTGAAAAACAAACAAAACCTGAATGCAAGTTTAGAAGTGAAAAGCACTCAGAGTTCTCTGGAGGGAAACTATTCTTTTCCATCTTAACAATTACAAGTGTGATTCTTTGCTGTCCTGGGATTGAACTGATGCCATGTCACAGAGCCAAGTGCAGGATGAAAGGCTCCAGGAGGAAGACACAACCCCCCTTCTGTTAGCATGTATCACTAGCTCCTCATCCTATTGTGACAAATGCTGTGAAAAAGAAACATAGGGAAGCATAGGTTTAGAAGCAATCTCCTGTGAAAGACTCCTTGCTAAGTTACTTGCATGCAACTGACTCTACTGAATGAGGTCATGGTTTTGTCAATACAACTCAGCATGCACTTGCCCTTTACCCAAGGTTGTGGTGATGGCCAGTACACCCAGATCCTTTCCTGCCTATCTCAAAGCTTGCATTCTTGCTTGGAGTTACTCTATTTCAGAGGTAGGATTTTGAATTTTCCTTTGTGAGACCACATCACATGATGTTTGCCCATTTCTTCTGCCAACCAAACAAAAACAATCATGCTCATTTGTGCAAGAATATGTAAATTTTGCTGTTACACTTCCTACATCTGTGAAGCTCTTTTATGACTTACTTCCACATTCTAACCTGTGACCTTAATACCCTTTATGGCAAATTTTCAGGGTTAACAAGTTTCACCATACTTAGAAATTAAAAAGCATGCCTCATACAGCACCTAATTTTCTCCTTTTTGAGAATTTTCATGTATATTCAATCATGTGAAGCAATTTAATCTACTGAAATGTTGTGGAAACTACAGCTTCTTTCTCCTTGAACTAGTTTTAGTGCTTATCTAAATTGGGCTATGCAAGGAAAATCTGGGCCAGTTCATTTACTAAGGTTGGTTACTCTTGTGTTTAATATTCTGTAATGATCCACTAGTGTATTCCTGAATGTGTGTTGCTGTCCAATAGATTATAGTACAGATACATAGGCTGCATAACAAAAGGAAAATAGTTGGAGTGGGATGAGTATAAAGTAATATAGTCATGAGCATCTAGCTTCAGTTTGGCTGTGTCCACAGATTATTTGGATCTTTTTAATTTAAGAATCTTGATGGACACAAAACATAACTAAAATTAAAGTCTCCTAGAAATAATTGATGAGGCAATGTTCTCTTAGGAATAAGAATTCACTGTGCTCTGTCTTTAGCTTCTAACATATGAATAAGCACAAATATTGCACTGGTTTTGGCAGGGAGTGCTGTGGTACTACTTGTTGTGCAATGCTCTCGGGATTTTCAGCTCTGGCAGTTACAACTTCCACTTATCTGGAAAATTTGCTTTTAACTCAGCATCAAATGAACATGAATGAGACTGGTCATTGCTAAGTGAGTAATCCATTATTCCATAAATGCATATGAGACACCATCAAGTTTTGCCTAACAACTGAAATTGTCTACTCAACAAGGCTTTTGATATTAGAAAGGAAAACTTGATTAGAACTAATATATTCAAAGAATTTTTCTTATTTATGTTGCAGAACACTTTTCTGAAATATAAATAAGACAAACTAAAGGATTCTTCCACTCTTAAAACTTAAATGATATAGCTGTCTTTTTATCAGCATGTTGGATCACTATTGCTTTCCCAGACAGGAGTAGTTGGACAGAGTCAGCATAAAACCACTCTGCTACTTGTTGTTATTTGGATTACTTAGAAATCAAACAAAACAGACAAAGCTCCTTCAGATTCTTTTCTTTATCTGGAAGATAAAAAAAAAATAAAGTTGATTTCCCTCTGTGGTCACAGCTGAAAGTGAACTGTGTGAACTGTGACCAGACTAGGTCTTCAAATTCCATTATTTATGAGGTTAATTCTATTTGCATACTGATGTTTCTGGATTGTTCCGATGAGCAGGGAGAAGTAATATATATCAATTCTTTTCTCTTAGAGAACTGTCTCTTGGAAATGAAGAGCAGGTAGTTCTTCCAATAGAAATCTCATAGTAAATGATGTTCAGAAAGATCAAGTGAGGCACTTCACTGAAAGACGACTCTAGCTAATTTTGTAATGAAATATCTATCATATATATAAAAAAACTTATAAGTAGGACTATTAAGAACAAATTGTTCCTATATTAATAGAAACACAATAAAGCAAAAATGGGTGGCTGTGTAAAACTGTCATACCTGTACCTTTTAGTTAGTCATTTTGAAAGCAACATACCCCTCTAAAATTGTGTAGTTTTGGATCTGTATGAGACCTGAAGATTGACATATGATCTTTTTTAATGAAAGATTTTATCTGTTGATACCTTGATTAACTAAATTTGCTTTGTATAGAGAAAGTGCAAAAGTTTATTTTACTGACGATTTCAGATTTAGATCTCTTCCAGTATATGGAATTGTTGACCGTCTGTCTAATTCCAAATGGTAAAGCACTGTGAAAATTAGGTGATTTAATACAAAATAGAGTCCTTACACATCTGAAAAAGGGTAATACAGTTCAAATAGGGGGGAAACAAGAAAAAAAGAGATGAGGGCAGAGGAAATAATAGCCTTAGGTCTTCTCTGAAATCTAGACTCTTCAAATGCTTTCTTATATATAAAATGTCATTTCAGTGAGTAACTGTCCTGAATTTATGAAAGTACTCATATGAGTGAGCTAATATCCAGCATTATAAACATATACTGATGATGCTTACTTGTAATATACTGATATGTATTATAAGGATAAATTAATATATATTATTATATTAATATTTATGATTAAAAATTGTTTGGGTTTGAATTCTTATGGGGGTTTTTGTGTTTGGTTTGGTTTTGTTTTGTTTTGTTTTTATTTTGGGGGTGTTTTGTGGGTTTTTTTGTGGGTTTCTTTTTAAGACAAGAAATTTACCCTCTGTCTTTTTTCTAAGCACGTCAAAACTGAGATTCCTTATTTCTTTCAGTCATTATTAACAATGAGGTCCTTGATCCTTTCCTTATCTCAGAAATAAGAGTAGATATAGTGACAGTGGTTGAATTAATAGTTTAAAAAATGTAGCAGCACCATATCATTGTTCTTTTTTCCTCTTCCACCTTTCCAAATAGTAAGACAAGGAAAAATGAGTTAATTACTAATGGGTAATGGGTAGACTTGGAGAACACATGACATAATCAATTTTTTCCTTATTTTTTGAATTTTTAAAATAACTCATCATTCTGTATAGCACAGATATTCAGCACAGCTTTTCATCCTTTGCACCAGTCCCTTATATCAAGTCTAGAAAAGCATAAAGGAATCTTGGTTAAAAGTATGAGGTTTGCTTGGGTGTTTTGTTGCTGTTATTGTTTGTTTGTTTCTCTCTCAGTTGTGTTGGTTTGTTTGGGTTTTTTAGGTCCCTTCCCTGACAGAGGGCTCATTTCCCTTGTATAATTACAATGACAGAGTCCTGGAAACCTTCCTCTTATGATTCATCTTATGATCTTCTCATCTGACTTGCTTTCAACCAGGGGTCTATTCAATTCAACATCAAGAAGAACTGAAGTGTGAATTAATCTTTGTACGCTGGGTACATCTTTATTAGTGCTCAGATGAGGACTGAAATTTTGAAGCTTACTTCCAGACATCCACACCTGAATTTTTTTTAGGGAAAACATGTCTATTAAATCTTTTCCACCGGGCTGAGATAAATATTATATTATTATGTATACTTTTGATATGGAGGGGATGATATGATATATATAGTTGATTATACTCAAAATCAACTCTGTTAGGTGACCTTATATTTAGTTTGTATTGAATACATATGTAGGGCTTTTATTGCATGTAATGATCATACCATGACTGTCTCAAAAGACCTACAAGCTGCTCCTTAAAAGTAATAAAGATGGGTCTTTGGATTTGATTTAATTTTTTTTTTTTAATTGAAGCTTCTGTAAAACTGTTGTAAATAAGTATTCATCCTGGAAATGCTGATCGCGGTTTCAGTAATCTTCAGCTTTTTTTCTTTGTCTGTTCTTTTGTTTGATGAAGACAACTGCATTTGTATTATGTTATAACTTAGCTTTTTGTAGAAATATTAACATACCCATTAATACATGCATATTATCCAAATTAACATAACTATATTATCTATATATCCAAAGTGATATGTGTATATTAATGCACTGAGACAGGAATGTGAGTGAGAAAATTATGTTATCAATGAACATTTGATGTGTGCTTTAAGATCTCTTCCTTGTTTTCCCTCTTCCTTTAACTGTGAGAGAAATCCATTCAAATTTTATGGACTAAATTCTTTAGTGAGTTGCAGAGGATTAATTCTGTGAGAGACCATGTGTTTGACAAGGATAATATTCACTAGATCCCAGCATCTAAATATGTGCTTCGCTGAGGAAGGTCTCAGCCATTTTCAGACTGCTAGTCAGAAATAAAATTTCTGCAGCCTCTAACAGGGATCTGACAGATAGATAAAGTGCTGATCACAGAGAGAAAGAGAAAAGAGATAAAAGAGAATACAAAATACTGAAGAAGGGGGAGAAGAGGAGGGTCATATCAGAGGTCCCTCTTTGTAGCATAAGAACATTATGCAAAGAATGACTTTTATCATTATTAAATGTTCCCTGAATAAATTCCTGACAAGTTGACGAGAGAAAAGTGCTAAACACTGTACCAGGAAATATTAATTATGTGTACATTTTCAAGCAAATCAGTTATACAGTATTGTGTATAATTTACAAATAGAATTGCAAATGATAACATTATGACTTTTGTGTCTTAAGAGATTTCTTTTTTGTTAAGGTCATCATAAGCTTCATTATTTTCAACTTTGACTCCTCAAGAGTAGAGAATGTGTTTAACTGCAAAAGAACTGATCATCGTTAGCTTCTTTGTTTCAGAGCTCCTTTCTTTGTTCACAGTTACCATATTATACTCTCGAACTTCTGGCTTTTAGAATAGCTTTTTCTAAAGGAATATTTCAGTAATTGTCCTAGTTTCAGGGCCCAGGACCAGTTTATCACTGTGTGAATATAAGCAAAACTGTGTATTCTACACCCTCTATGTAATTTTTCAGGAACTGTTAATAATGGATCATTTGCAGTGGCTGCCCAGGACACACCTGACCCCTCAGGCTACAAGCTGGGTGTTAAAGAATCCTGTGAGACAGAGTAGTGTTTCTATCTTCACACCAGTGGCTCAGCTGTGATAACTCCCCTCTAGGGAGGCATTAGCACTTTCATACCCAACCTGAGTGGTCATGTCTGTTAATAGGCCATCAAAGATTCCAAAATATCCCATTACTCACAGAGTTAAATCACGCATTGTGAAACTTCCCCTGGGAAGGGGATACTGGGCATTCCCATCTGAACCTCAGTATATATAATCTTTGGGTTTTGGGACTTCTGGTACCACTCATGAGATCCAGAGGAGGACCAGAACTCCAACAGGACTGCAACTGCTACTCTTGACAAGCCTGCAACCACTACTCTTGACAAGACTGCAACCATCATCCTCACCAACAGGTTTTCCTTTCCTTTTACTTTACACTCAGGGACACTCAGAACAGGGGCTAATGAATACTATTCTGTTCGTGCCCCAGGGTGGTGCATTATATATCTGTTCTTTGTGGCTTAACCCCAATATTTCTCTGTATCACTTTATTTATTGTAATCTTTTTAGTCAGTTGTAACTCTGACTTGTAATCTATTTTTGAGTTGGGTTAATTTCTCCCAGAGGTTTAGCTTTAAACCAGCACAGTAATATTTTGGAGTTTGGGAAAAGGCTGCCAGAGTCAATGGATATGTTGTTCAGTTTAGCTGTGTTTCAGATACACTTCAGCATACAGTTAACACTTGTTGGAATCTTCCAGAATGAATAAGAAAAATTTGACTAACCAACTGAATGATGTCACTTGTAACCTTAAATCCATCACTGAATTTGTCAAGGTTTGATATTCTCTTTCTTCTGCCTTTGGAGAGTGGGAAGATGCTACTGCCAAAGTTATGTGGACAAGTCACCATCAAGGAGAGAGAGAGCTTCAGCTGTTGAGGTCTGTGAGAGTTTTCTGCTCTGAAACTCTCTCTTCTTGTGCTGCACTGTGATAGGTTCTCCTGCCTTGGAGCATTTTGAGCCTGGATGGCATACTTGCAGGAAATGGGACAGACTTTTTAAAATGTTTCTGCTTTTAGGCCTCCTGTAAACATATGTTCTGTAGTAGATGTCCTGTTGTGCTATTGTGCCAGGCAAGCTCTGACCAATTTTGCTTAGTAATCCAAGCCTTGTCAGAGAAGCTGAGAACCCAGGAAATTGAATAATACCTGTTGTCCAGCCTGGTCATTTAGAGCAGAAGTTATTTCAGAAATGCTAGATGGGGGAATATGGGGTGTTGGCGCATATTACACAGTGATAAATATAACACTCTTTGGTTCAAATAGTAAATACTGTACCTTTTATTCCACATGGCTACCTGCAAGGGTTTGGTTGAGTTTTGTTGTTGTTTGGTTTGTTTGTTTGTTTGTTTTTGTAGTATGTAACCTTTATTAATATAATTACTGACCAAAAAGAAATTTTCTGTTTATTTGTCAATGCTGTCTAAACTGTTCCATAGTTTATCATTCAAATGTATTTTCTGACACAGTCTAGTATTATAAACAATATACACTTTTTCCTTTCTAAAAGACTTTTCTTCCTTTAAAGAGAACAATAAAATAAAATAGATTGAACCTTACAAACACCACAGAACTGATTCTACCTCTATATTGTTGTAAGAGTCAAGCCAAATAACACCAGCCTATTCTAAATCCCAATAAAACCTTAATCTACATAATAGAAATATTTGTCATGTGTACATCATAAGTCCATAAACACTTTCATTGCCTAGGTTTCTGCATGCTATTTTCTCTTGTAATAAATCAATCACATTTTTCTTCCCTAATTCAAATTATTTCAAATATGTTTCACTTTTCTTTGTCACTGGAATTTCAGATTCTTAAAAGTGAATTCCCTTGGACTACATATTTTCTATGCTTTTAACTTTTTAATAAAATAAACATGCAGCAAGATGTCTAACTCAGCCAGTAAGTAATGCAGCATTGTCCTTTGAATGTGGAATAGCTTTATTAATTCTTAACCAGTAATATAATTTTGAAGTATTCTCCTTCATCTACAGATATTAAAATAAATGTACACCATTTCTAATATCCTTTGTAGACTTTTTTTTTTTTTAACTGAAAATGGTCAGTGGCTTTTTCAGGAGGCTGAGATGAACCAAATTTAGAAATCAGGTAGAATAGAGGGAATTGAAAACACTAATATCCCAGTTTACTATCTTGTGTAAGGTAGTTCTATGTAGTTCATGTAGCAGAAATAGTAATTAAGTTTTCTAGCCAAGTTTTATAGGTAATATTTCCCTGTTAATTATTTTGTAAGACACTCATAGTTAAAAAATGCAACACATTTTTGTTTTGCCTTCATGGCAGCACATCACACACACAACAGAGCAGTTAGCTCCCCACAGTGGAAAGAGATGCCTGTGTATAAAAAATACATGTTACGAATGTGTCATGAAGATGAGTTTCCTCTGCAGATGACTCTAGACAAACTAAATAAACAATACTGTTGAAATTGGTACTCCTTTGTGCTAGTCACCAACTGTTTTTGGGTTTTTATTTTTTGGATGCAATGGTCTGACATCTGTTTTACAGACAATTTAGAAAACAAGGTATTAGATAAATTTCTCTAATGAATGAAACCACATACCCATTCAGTTATGTTTAGAGATTTACAAAAACAATTTGCAACTCATTCTATCCTTATATGTTATCTCATTTATGCCACTTGATATTTTCAAGTAGAGACTTTTACTGAATGTATGAACTTCAGCAGCAACAGCTCTTTTCTCCTTCTAATTTTGCAGATGTATATTACTGCATTATAAATACTTTCCTCTAATACTGTCAGGAAATTAGAAGAGAAAATTGCGTGGTTGGTTTTTTTTTTTGTTTTTTTGGGTTTTTTTGTAATGGAGAAATCATTTACCTCTGCTTACAATGAAGTTTTTAGAAAAGTTACTTATAGGTAGAAATGTAATTGTACATTGTCAGCTACTGAATCAACTAAAATTTGTTATTGGTACTATAATATAATAAGAATCATGGTTCATTAGTGCATGGTTCTGATGCAAAAAGTGTAAAATAGTGTAAGGTGGGAAGCAGCTTCACCTTTTCTTCCCTACACTTCAAACTATATTGGTAAGTATAATGCTGGGTGGTTTTATCCTTCACTCATTTTTGTAGATAAAGAAGTATCATTTTGACCCTAAATCTGTGGCTATTGCTTTAATATTTACTGGCTTAATTAATATTTCCAGATGAAAGCCTGAGAGTGAAAAGTTGTGTGATCTTGTTAACATGATATGCCCCAACACAAGATGTGGAAAAAAGCAGGTAATATATTGATCTTTACATAAAATGATTACACTAAAAGTCTTTAAAAATAGTTCTAAATAATTGTACAGTCTTCTATAAATTTCTAGTAGCTTTTGACTGCCTTACTGCATGTTTCATGGTCCTTTTTCTCTCTCCAGTCTTATACTTTTGCGTACTTTTCAAGAATGACTAAAAGCAGTTGTGCTTTATAATGTAACCTTGGCATAAATAAATGACACCTTATTTTGCTAATGTATGCTTTTCCAAATCCCCATATCACCTGTGAGTGTTGGGTTATCTGGTATGGCAGAGAATATGTTTTTCTGTATTTAGTACCTTTTAATATTGTTTAATACTATTTTCAGTGATTTGGAAACCTTTCTTCCTCATTCTAAATCTTCCCTCTCTTACCCTATGGCAAAATTTTATTTATTTCTTTATGAAAATATATCCAGGGTCATCACAGGGTTTTGAATGAGAAAATTAAATAGAGCATAACCACTCAATACTTTTGTCAAACTTAGACTGAATTTCTAATTTGTGTGATGAGCTCTGTTATTTCCCAGAGAGACTGTGAGTTGTCTGTCCTTGGATATTTTCAAAAAATGACTAAAGAAGACTGTGAGTAACCTTGTCTAGGTATGAAGTTAGTCCTGCTTTGTCTAAACAAATAGGTGATTAGACCAACTGAACTCCAGTTGTCTTTTAAAACCCAAATTACTGTTTGGTTACAGTACATAAGCATTCTTTAGATCACTAAAGGGGAAATACATGTACAAATAAAGCCAATAGGGGAAGTAAGACCTTTTGGGCAGTGATTTTATACACTGAAGTGTCTGACTAGAAGAATGTATAGATTTTTAAATGTCTATAAATTGTTGTAAATATAGACAAACATTTTAACAATTCTGATTTTAAAAGAACCTTGCAATTAATACAAACTAACAGAAATTAAAACTTAAGTTGAGACATGGGGATATCTTTGAAGTTGTGTGAAGTAGATAAATTGAAGTTTTGAGAAGCATGCAAACTGCATCTAGTTCAGTGGATTAGAAATTATCTTTCCTGTGTGGATGTGACTTATTCACCACATCGAATAAGGAGTGTGGTAACCATTAAAAAGCCAGATATGTTCCTTTGATGGAGTATTCGTAGCTCAACAGACTTTAGAGTCTCGTGATATTATTTGGTAAAAGTACGAAAGTTATCAGTATAAGATACTCAGAAAGGGTTTTGCAGGTTTGGCTAGATAGGGGAAGCAAGCACCTTGCAGCTTTCTGGACATCAGCACTGCAGATAGAGTACTGAGAATGTCAGTTGGGATTCAACTGGAAGCCAAAACTGCCATTACAAGCATTGAAACATGCAATCAGATTATTAGGCAAGCAGCAAAGGCTGCGGTGTGGACCTGGAATGGTAGAGGCTGCTTCAGATCCTAGCCACAGTTTCAGCTGTCTCTTGGCCTAATTTTTACATGTGTGATATCTATATATCTATATATCTATATATCTATATATCTATATATCTATATCTAGATATAGATATAGATCTAGATATAGATATATCCTTTTGCTGTATTTACTAGAGTGCCTTACACTTTTTAGTCTAGAGGTCATCGACTGATTCTCAAGGCAAAAGCCAGCTAAAGACAATGTTTGTAGGTACTAACTAAACTGTTGAAATCTGTGAATTGCCTGGTAAATGTCTTCCAAAGTTTCTAATAATCTCAAGGTGTTTCTGCATTACTGAAGACACTGTTAAGCAAAGATGCATTATGGACATAGTTATTCTGACATAATAAAGCATCAGATGCACGAAGAAGCTGACAACTGATGATATTGTCTCCCAGAAAGAAAATATAGTGTGCATATAATGAGACCAGGCTTAGAATATCACCTTTACAATTGCCTTCAAATTGGGGCCTATTTTCAAGTCAAAACATATTGTGCTATAACTTTAAACAGTACAGCTTGTCCAGGGACTGTAGAAAGGGAACAATAAATTAGTAGGACTTTGTCATGATTTAACCACAGATGATAGCTAATCACCCCACAGTTGCTCACAGACTCCCCAGTGTTGGGATGGGAGAGGGAATCAGAAGAGAAAAAGTGAGAAAACCCATGGATTGGGATAAAGACAATTTAATGGGTAAAGCAAAAGCCATGCATACAAGAAGCAAAACAAGGAATTCATTCACCACTTCCAATGGTCAGGCAGATGTTCAGGCATTTCCTAAAAAAACAGGGTTTCATCATGGGAAGACAAACACTATCACCCCAAATGTCCTCTCCTTTCTTCTTCTCCTTCAACTTTATATGTGCGACATGATTTCATAAGGGATGGAATGTCACTTTGGAAGGTTGGAGTAAGCTGACTCAGCTATGTCTTCTCCCAGCTTCATGTGCACCCCAGCCCACTCATTGGTGAGGCATTATGAGCTGAAAACGTCTTGATTCTGTGTAAGCATTGCCCAGTGGTAATTGAAATATCAATGTATTCAGCACAAATCCAAAACACAGCCCCATACCAGCTACTCTGAAGAAAATTAACCCTATCTCAGACAAAACCAGCACAAACTTTAATGAATGCACTTGTGCTGCTGAGCTCAGGACTCTTTTTCATGCTAATTTCACACTAATTTCACGCTAATTTCATGCTAATGAACTCCACAGTATAGTTTAATTATCTGTTGCAAAAAAGTTACAAATGTGGAAAATTGTCTTTTATTCAGAGCAGTCACACAGTTCTGTGTGGAAATAAGGAAATTGAGTGAGAATGTAAGATTTTCAGCTGGAGGAACCAGAAAATGTACAAAACATAGTCATTTTTACCTAACAATTGCCAGTCAGGCTAACAAGAATTCAGGAAAAATCCTACAAGCACTTATAAATCTTGATGTATTTGCAGTTCGTTTCAGTACTGTCTCCTAGGAATATTGTAGCATGTGTGATAGCAACTAATAAAATTTGATAGAATGGAGGTAAAAGTGTCCGAACCATAATACTCAGGTAAGTGAGAATATAAATTCATGCAAATTTTCTCGAGAATCTGCCCCAGTCTCTGGGGTGAAAAGTGTTTTACACCATAAACTAACTAATCATAACAATGTGTTTTGGAGACCTAGTGAGTGGCACATATATGAGAGGGAAACAGACCACACAGAGGAGAAGTCATGTAAAATACCTGATGTTTCAGAGAGTCATTTGTTTTACCAAATGGTTTACCAATATCTGTATATTGAAGCTTCTGTATATCTGTATTGAAGATCTGTATATCTGAAACATCACAACCAGAGTTTTGGAAGTAGATAAATAGGCAGATAAAGCAGCATTACAAGCAAACCTGTTATATGTCATTTATGTAGCTTTTCCAGAAAGAACAATTCAGTTATCACACTAGCGCTTTATACTTTGGGTGGCTAAATCAATAACTAAGATTGCTGAAGCTCCAGTAAATGTGGGGCAGTGGGGAGGAAAAACAGGAAGCTATGTAGAATGGGGAATTGCTACTATCACAGCTATGGAGGAATAACATAAAAATTTAGAAGTCAGTAGGCTCCCTTGTGCCAGCTTTTGGAAGAGTGCATCAGTAACAGAATTTAAAAAATAATGATGCAAATCACAGTGGTACCATATTGTGTGTAATTTTGTCACTTTAAATAAATGTGACAAAAGTGGTGTATGATAAATAGATGGATTCCCAGGTGAATCTGCTTTAGCACAACTATGTCTGGGGGTTTGGTGAACTCTCCTTCTCAAGCGTGTTTGTTAAGAGAGAGCAGAATATTTGAAGGAATAAAGATGTGTATTGCCTTGACTCTTTATCTCTGTTCAGTGTTCAGGCATAAAAAGGAAACCTAATAATTCAGTTAGGAGAGTGACAGTCCTGTACATAAATCTATAAACCAGTAGACCAGAGGAATGACATCCCTAGAGAAGTCTTTGTAGTTTTGTGTATTCTTGCTTTCTCTGAGATGCTGTTTCTTTTCTCATGTCTTGGATGTGTCTCAGAAATGAACTGTAGAGAGACTGCAAACAAAAAAAGTAATATTTCCCATAAGGCTTACTTCTAGATCTTCCTTTTGCTGATGGTCTGAAAAAAAACCCAGATAGTGTTTTGAAAGCAGACTGATTCACAATGCAATGAAGGTTGACCAGACTATTTGCTAATATTATAATCTTGATTGGAAACCAAATCTTTTAGTACAAAGGCAAAAGAAAATTTCTAATAAATCTAGATATCCTGCTCTCTGACCAAGACCTCAAAATGAAGGAAAAATGGTTATGAGTAGGAACAAAATTGCACCACCAGTTTTGAATAACACTTTGAGACTTATTCCCCTTTACAAGAGAGATAAGTTTGCTCCTAGAGTTTAAGTACTATGACTTTGTACAACAGCTTTACAAAATTCTCTCTGTTATCCTCTTGCTTCACACAGACAAGAATATTTTTTGCGATCTTGTGTTTCTGTTTTCCACACAAACTACTGTATTACTGCTGTTTCCTCAGGAAAATAATTTTTATTTTTCTCCTCCCCTCCCCTTCTCTCTCTCCTTCCCTCACCTGACTCTGTTTGGCCTACTGCTGGAAGACAACTATATTAGATCTATTCTGTTTTACAATCTTTTTAGCTACAAAGAAAACCCTAGTGTACTATATCTTAGTTGTGCATATTAACATGTGGCCATAATGGATGCTGACTTTGATGAATAGATTGTCTTTTACCTTTTTTCCATTTTATTTTTAATATGTGTATATATACTCTTGAAATTGTAATTGAAGTGGAGCATTTAAACCTGTGGCTGATTGGCATGACTTCCCTCTTCTTGGAGAGAAGTAGGAGTTTTAAAGTGGGATTAACATTAAGTCTGAGCTTCTGTCTGCAGTGTGTGAGTCAGCTCAAGATGATTACCCTGTCCTAAAACCAAACAGTACACTAATGTTAATTAGAGACATTGAGCTCTGATTAATTGAGGCAATGAAACTCTGCAAGGTATTGTGTTCTGGTTTATTTATTTAATGTGCATTGTAACTGTGCATTAAGAAGGACATCATAGTTTCACACTGGCATATTGTGTCCTCAGAATCAATGCCATTGATCAGAATTTCTTGAACAAAAACCAGTGCAAACATGCTTTAGACATTTAGGTTATCTATGAGCAAAATTAAACAATAATGACCCATAATTTAAACTATATTGGTTTATGGACTTTTCGGGGAAGTCCATAAAACCCATATACAAAACATGTAATTTCCAGGGGAAACAAACCTCTCTAAATGCTACCTATCTCAGTAAATGCTTCCTTTCCTTCAGTCATGGCCTTCTTGCCCTTTGGTTATTTTCCCACAAAACAGCTACCCACAACAATGACCAGATATCGAGTTCTACTGTGTCTTCTGTTGTCAGTGTGAACTAGATTCTTATTATTTAACTACTTTGTGAACAGTTTTTCAACTATTGCTAAAGAAACTGTACAAAAGGTGAGTGAAGAATTTTACAATGGATTAACATTGTTTTGCAATATAAAATGTTGAATTAAAAACTGAACCAACCAACAAAAAAATTCACAAAAACCAACCAAAAAACCCCCAACCAATTTAAATCAGTGCAGATACAATATTAAATGATGTTGGATGTTTTACTTCAGTAAACTGAGCACAATAGTGCATTTTAAACAGTGGAAAAGACAGGAAAAAGAGCATTCATCTCACCCCCCCATCTCAGTAAACTATTTTGTGAAAATGGGTATGCATTATTCTGAAGTTTTCAGATATCGGATGCCTGAGTGCATGCCAAAATCAAATTTCATTAGTTTACAGAGACAGGTATAAAAATGTTTTCTCCACCTGATTGCAATTCTGATTTTCATTTTGCACATTATACTTTGTATATGTCAAGAAATTCACTCATTTTGACATTTTTGCATGAATTTTTGAGTAACTGAAATGATGCCTGAGAAAATCTGCCAAACAAAGCAGTGTTTTTACTGGCCTCTGCATTCTTAGGATGGACATGAAATAAACCTTTTCCTGAATCCCATGATTTTGGATGCCTTTAGGTGTGAAGTGTAATTTAAGAGGAGAGTTAGGGAGTTCTAATATACCTATTCATTTTACTCACATTCTTGTGAGTGACTTACTTTAGGTTATATTGTACTATGTTAATTTTTGTAAGCCATATGATTCAGTCCAATGCTTTCTTCATAAATGTACAGTCATTATAACAGTATTAGTATTAAAAATTCCAGTTCTTGAAAAGTGCAGGCGATGGCGTAGGAAAGCAAACAGCCAGAAACAGGAGGCACCTTAAGAATGTGCAGATTATTGATGGAGATCAGCTGTAGCAGCTTTGCAGTTGTGTGATAGTTCTTTTGCTCAAGGTGGGCATATGTTTGGCAAGCTCTGAAATGTCGATGTCCGTCTGAAGACTTCTAAGAAGAGAAATGGCTTAGATATAAAGGCTCCTTGTGTGAACATTTTCTTTCTTGTATTTCCTTGAAACCAAATGCTACATTTGGACTCCTTTGCTATTTACCCAAAACATTCAGAACCTCAGGGCTAAACAAACAAGACATTCCCAGAATGCCCAAGTTCTCATCTTTAGTACATGAGGAATACTTCACTGGCATCAGAAAAGGAAATGTGCTTTCTACAGAATTAGTGTATGGATAAATACATAACAAGTCAGAAACCATGGTTATGGTAATCTTCCTTTCCTTCATTATGCCTGTATAAGTCTATAAATTCTGTATAAGGAAGATAGTAGTGCTTGGAAACACTGAGCTGGGTAGTGTGATTAAATGCAGCCACTGGAGATATCTCAAAACCAACATTTTAGCCTTACTTTTGTTTGAAATATCATTGGCAAAGGTAAAGTAGCTAAACTACTAGTCAGACTCCAGTGCATGTATGATCTGCCTAAAATCTGAGCTCTTACACCTGCCATTGAAATTAAAAGCAATTTTTACTTGAGTAAGGAATATGTGGAAAAAGAAGGGACAGATCTAACTCATAACAACAATCAAAATAAACAAGTCCCTGTTCAACTAAATCTTTAAAATACTTCTTTATATCACTTATAAGATGAATTTAGAGACATTGCTATGCTCATTTGAGCTGGGACAGGGCAGTCTCTTGAAAGAATACAGTTATACAGTTTTATATCCACTAGCTACTTTTCTATGTGTTGTGATACCTCTGCCTGATTTCTTATGATTTCTTCCTGATATTCATAGTTACTTGAAAGTTCTTCTTTGCATCAAATCTATAGTATTTGCTTACAACAATGCACGTGGTGTGATTCTTAGAGCTGTCATGTGCAGGGCCAGGAATAGGACTTTGATGATCCTTGTTGTCCCTACCAACTCAGGATGTTCTGTGATTGATGTAACTGCATAAAATATCCCTGGCTACAGCTTTGCTGTTTTTAAGTTTGGCCTGTCTCTCATCATGGCTAAGGTAGATAGCTTTCCAAGGCAGCAGAACCCTGGGGACACCAAAATGGCCTTAGCCCTGCTGCCTGTTTATATTATGTCAGAGCACGAGGAAAAGCCGACAGACTTAATGCAGACAGACAGAAGCTGCTGGGGCTGGTGAAAGATCTATTGCCAGCAGCACCACTCAGTGTTTCCTACTTTGTATCCCTCATACTCCTGGCAGTTGAGGTGGCACCAATTCTCCAGAGACCTCCCTATCTGCCCCACTTCCTCCTTCCCTTTTGGGTATCAAGAACTCCATAACTTCTACTCCTCTCTTCTTTTCAGCAATATATTTCCTCAATTCAAATGTGCCTTTACATCAAGAAGTCCTAAAGGGGCTCAGCAGTGAAGTCCATGTTGCTGGACATGGCCACGTTCAACATTCAGAGCTGGCACTGTTTGACAGCTTCCCTCCTTATTAGTATGGCAGTCAGGCCCTGCTATGTAAGTTAAGCAGTGGAGGTAGGCTCTGGAGCTGTGATTCATCTTCTGGCCCTGGCACAGTTTTCCTTCACAGTTTTAGCTGAACCTGTTACTTTCTCTGTGCTTTAGTCCTATTGGTAGAAAATAGGTTTCTACTTTCCAGCTCTCCATGGACGTTGCAGAAGATAGGCTGCAAAGAGTAATGTGAAAATCTACATTCTGGAAGAAAAATAGAAACTTGAGTGCAAAAGAATGGTAGTTTTCCTATTAGATACCTAGATAATATGTATGGTGTTGCGCAGATAGTAACACTGTAGCACACAAAGATGTAAACCAGTAAAGATGGAGCTCTTAGTGCACTGCCATCAATTACACTCCTAAAGCAAACACCTTGGGGTGTTGAATAAATATCCACAGGCATTTTTACTAAGAACAGGATTGCCTGCTGGATGAAAGCTAAGTCTCTTTCTGTTAAAACATTAAAAAACTGGTGTGTGATACATGATGTGCAGGTCCTAGGAAGTGTGAAAATCACGTGACAACTTTTCTATTAAAATGAACTTCACTGATCCCAGCACAGTCAGAAACGGTAACAATGATCAGAATAACAGTAGTACTATGAGCAGTATTTTAAATAATTTTTACACTTAGTAAGACCTTTATTTGTATTCTACTTATGGAAGCAACAAAGTTCTGAGAAATAAATAATTTTCCATAAGTTCATGAAGCATTCAGTAATTTGGACAAGGACTTCTGCAAGATCTGTGTTCCTCTCTTCTGTTCTTAATTACTTCTGTTTTTCTATAAAACACTGCAAGACAAACCAAAAAGCTACCACATGGGGAAAAAAAAATACCTAGGGAGGAAAAAATTTATCCCCTTCTCCTCTCCCATCCCAATAATAAAAGGAAATCATACCTGTGAACTGGATATGGAGTGAGATTTATGGAATTATTTACTCTGCAGTAGACAAAAAATTAGTTTCCGTGGCAACCACTGCACCTTCTGAAATACAGAATACCTTTACAATAAATATAAATACAGCACAACAGTCTTTAACTTATCTTTTATTATTTTAATAAGTAAGAATTTATGCTGCATATAAACATACATTAAATGATCTTTCATATCTTTTTAATGCTAAGTTCTGTAATGTGTGTATTTTTAGAAAGGAATTAATATTTGCTAATACTAGAAAAAAAGTGGTTTGAGAATGTTGCTGATATATGAAAAACTGGAAGTCCATGATTGTTTCCTTATTAAGATTTCATGATTTGTATGGTTCACATCTCTATCACTGAGAAAAGACTCAAATGAAGAGTGATCTTTTTAGTATCAATCATGTGTTGGTATCTTTTTAGTATCGATCATAGTCTGGTTTTGAGTAGGAAATTAAACTAAATGATGTCTGTTGCAGCCCATATTTCTACGATTTTATGATTAATTGCCTTATGAATTAGTTTGCGCTGGTTTTAAAGTGTCCTGTCTCATATAGGTAGTTATTTCTTAAACCATGTAAAGCTTCATTTAAAAGACTATGCCACATGCTAGATATTTTACAGAAGTCATGGTACAGAGGTTCTTTTGAGAAAGAGATGATGGAAGAAATCTGCAATTTTAATTTAATTTCTTCGATTTGTCCTAAAAAAAAAAAAATAAATAAAAATAAAGGGAGCAAATCTATTCTACTAAAATTCCTTTGGAAAAAGGGTAAATTTGGTATACTTTCACATTAGCTGAATGCAAAAATGCTGAGTTTTTTCCTGTCCTAAATCATATTATTTGACATCATGCATTCAAATATCTATAACCTTGTAAGAGTAAGAGAGGAGGTTGCTGCCAGGAGTGGAAACCCTGGAGTTTTTGAGATTTTTTATTCAGAAAAACCATTGACCTACCTTGGTGCAAGGATTCCAGGATTTTCCTCCCAGGGAGAATTTTAATAAGCTTGTTTTTCGCTCTGGCTCAATGTTCTCAGGTATTGCACAGAGGTGAGTTACTCTTTTTTGAAAGAATACTCATTATACTGCACGTGAATATACTAAAATTATTTGCAACATTTCAACCCTACCCCACCCCCACAAAAAATTTATTTTTGTAGCAACTCTATAAAAATGTAAAATAGTTTCTGTGATCTGACACAGAATTGCACCAAAATATATCCACAAGTTGTTAGTATATGGGGGATTGATTCAGAAACAAAACAACATTCTCAAATGTGAATGTGGTGTTTTGTTCTGAGCAAGGCATTAAGAGAACAGTTAAGAAAAGGTCATAGCAGAAGGGAAAGAGGCAGAGGAGGGTTTATTAGACAAATGGGACTATTTCCTCACTGCTGTATTGGGTGGAAAAGTTATCTTACATAATCCTTGTGTTTGCTGTTTAAAGCATGGAGAAAGGTTAATATATTGTAGTAGGCTTCAGTAGAAACACCTGGCAATTTAACACAGTACCTATGCCCTCCTTTAGCAGCTGTCATGCACTTCCAGTGATTTTCTATTGGAAGTCTTGTTATGGTTTTTAAACACAGGTGATTGTACCTTATGCTTTAGACACTAGACAAGAGATTTCTGAGGTTCCTCTGTTATCAATAAGTAGTGACAAGTAAAATAAAGATATTTCGTGTGTCAGGATGTTTTGACATTATCATTCCTTGTAGAAGGCGGAGGCCAAACACTGGGAATCACAAATATCCTGTTAGAAAGAATTGCAATACTAGCTTTCTATCAAAATATGAAAACATTTCTGCAGAATTCAGCTGATCCTCAAGATTTCAGTCATCCTTATTGAGCCTTTTTATAGTCAAGGGAAAGAAATGGACACTTCTAGGGTGCAATCCTAAACCATATATCCAAGATTAATGAGTTCAATTGTTGTCTACAAATTTCTACTCCTGTCTGTTGTCTATAGAAAACTGTGCTGATTTGCTCTGGTGTTACATGCATGGTAGCAAGCTAAAATTTTTGAGATAAGTCTGATCCTCAATTTCAAAATTTAAATAAAAAATACCATACGTATATATATCTCTATATATCTATATAGAGAGATATAGAGATATAGATGTATTAATTCAATGAACTGCGGAAAATTCTGTTTGCTGTGAAAAAAGTTGCTTGAATTCAAATTGGTTTAATAGTTCTACCCAGTTTAATGTCTTCATTTAGGAGAGCTGAAGACAGGGGAAGGAACCTGATGCACCACTGTCCACAAAGATTTTCATATAAAACTACAACTTACATCAAGCATTGGGTCATAGAACTCCTCCACACTAGGAAAAATAGAGGGTACAAGATCCTTTCAAGGAAATAGTGATAGGAAAACATCAGCACCTATAAGTAAGTGAGGAAAACAAAGAGACATTAGGTTTAATGTGATATTAAAATGATATGAAACACACTTGTTCTATTTAAAAAAGAAAATTCTCTGATGTGAGTCAAAATTACTCTGAATAATAGATCTTACTTGATTTTTCTCAATGAAAAATAACAGATTCCCAGGAAAAATAGTATTTCTTCCCTGTATTCTCAAAACTAACATTTTTCCTCAGAAAACCATCAAATAAAAACCACAAAAAAAATTGGTGGATAGACTGAGGCTTTATACTTGTTGCCTGGTGACACAATAACACTAGGTGAGTTCTCCCTTGTTCCCTTGCAAAATAATGTGATGAGAATTGAATGGCATTGCATGAAGAGCATTACATTGGGATTTTTGTGACTCATGGTCAAACTCTTGTTGAACCTCATGCAATTGGCCTCAGCCCATAGAACCAGTCTGTCTGGATCCCTCTGTAGAACCTTCCTGCCCAACAGCAGATCAACAGTCCCACAGCTCAACTTGGTGTCATCTGCAAACTGACTGAGGGTATACTTGATCCTCTTGTCTGGATCATTGATAAGGATATTCAACAGAACTGGCCTTAATACTAAGCTCTAAGGAGCACCACTGGTGATCAGTTGCCAGCTGAATACACCTGCCTCTATATGTATAATCAAAAGTGTACTGTTAAATGGCTCTGGTCATGAGGGGACCATTGCACAAGCTCAGGCCCTTGAGTCTCCACTTGGGTGTGAAAGCCAGCCTATATCAAATTCAAATGAAGAATAAAGTTTTGGGTAAATTTTGAAGGAGTTCAAGAACTGAAGGTGAAGTTGTCTGGCTCTGACCAGACAGAGGTTTATGCTGAACCTCTGAAAATAAGATAAATAAGCCACGTAGAAGTTTTTGAAACTTTTGCCCTTGGCAATTTAGTAGGCCAAATTAAGTTTCTTTTATGGACATTACATAGATACATTATTAGATAAAGACCTTATTAGATAGTACATTATTAGATAATACTGTTATGCCACAATGACAGTGCTATTGAAACCTTCTATTGCAAAACAATGGACTTGCAAGAACATCAATAAGTTCATCAGTACAGATAAAACCTTCTGTAGTGTCTTTATCACTTTTCTTGAAATAGCTCAAGTTCCTGATTAATTATTCATTTTCTGTAATGTCTGAAGATAGGTCCAGATAAGTTTAATTAAAAAGCATTAGCGGAACAGTGTTGAGGAAGGTTCTGTGGGGGATCTTTCCAGTACTTTATTTCTCCCTGATGTTTAAAGGCATTATGCTGCTAAGGTTATTTTGTCAGGTTTCTGTCAGACTGTCTTTCCCACATTTTGCAGTTCATTGCTGCAGACTCTGATAATCTTACCATACTGACTGGCTCCAGTTATTACCCTTTATATGAAGGATCTATGTTGAAAGCCAGTTATGAGTTTCTGTCCCAGTGGATTGCATGATGAAGTTGAATCAGGCTGTCATCCAAAGCTGTATAATAGCTTCAGCTGGGAAATACAAAAGTGCCATGGATTATTGATAGAGTCATATCTGCAGTTCTGCTGACAAATTTGATGCCTCTTTTGCTAGGTTTCCGTTATTAAGAAATACCTCTGTTAGTATGTTTCCCCCTCTCTCTCCCTCTGTGTTCCATTTGGGTTGGCTTATGATTTGACATTGTACCATATATACCAGTGAAAAATGATTTTATAGTTAAAAACCCTAATGTTACAAGGAAAAATTATGAACTTAACAAAGTTCTAATGATCTTCATTTAAAAAAAAACCAAAAAAACAACTCCCCCAGAAGCATAAATTTAACAGACCATTTTAAAATTATCTTTTATTCTACTTTCTTTCAAAGTGTTTCATAAAGTATTAAAATGCATCATTTTTCCTTAGCTTGAATATCTGTAGTGCAAAGGAAAAATAGAGAAAGGAAGATTATTCTACCAGTTTTTAATAGTTTAACTGACATGCTGATAAAATAAGTCTTTAGTTATTCATCAGAATTATACCCACATTGGCACGAAAAATCTTCATTACATTGTAGGATATAATTGTTTTAAGGAAAACTAAAAGTATAATTTTAAAGATTTTGATTGACACAACTGCAGAACGTTAACTAATTATATTATTGTGAAAATTCTACCACTGCTACCTCTGTGCAGTTTTTCTCTAGCTGAAGAGTAAGAGGGTAAATGAAAAAATGGAGTAAATTATGGTGGCAACATAGATTCTGCAAAGCATTTTTCTCTTTTCAGTCATATATTCACTACAGATATGGAAGCACAAGGTGTAATATTTGACTAAGACCGAAGCACGTGTCCAAGATGGAAATGTGACACCAGATCCAGTGGTAGCAGTTAAGGAGTTATAAGATATCCTTGGTCTTTCAAAAGACATGAAATCAAGAACCAACTAGGTAAAAACCATCTTGGCTAATCATTTTCAGAGGAGAATGGAGACACCACTTCTCTGGGCCGTGATCAATGTCTTCAAGACCTCTACTCCAGGTCATAAAAGGTTTTACTGCTCTCACATGCAGCATTCAGTCCTTCTTCTAACATAGAGGATTTTGCTGTTAATACATGACAGTTTGTGCCACTGATTTCATTTCTGAGCAGGGCCAATTGAGATCTACCAGAATATCTTAAAATGAGACTGAAATATTGAATACTGAGCTGCCCCTTTTATTAACTAATTTTTATTTATTTTTTTTTTAATTCCAGAATAAATGAGAAAAAATTGGGGAAAAAAGGAAATCCATTCCCATGCTAATGAAAACTGATTGAACAAGGACAGTGAGATCAAGCTCTCAACAGTGCTTTAATGAAGCAAATTTTGTAAAAGACCAGATATTCCAAAAGTCTCTTTGGCATATGAACACCTAAGTACCTGTCAGTGGTAAATCAATTCCTTTGTACCAAATGTCTCTTTTGCAAGGGAGCATTAAAATATTCTGTTCAGTTTATAAATACTGTGAGAATTGCCTTTCACTTATTAATTTTGAAATATGTATTGATACAGAAGTTACTTAGCTAATTTTGGCAAACTGTTCTCTGAGGTGAATGGTACTTCATTATTTGTTGTATGAAATTGTGTTATGTTCCTTTGGGTACCAAGAGAAGAGGAACCTGTTGGCTTGGTCCAACCAGACTGCTGTCCTCTGGGATACATGGAACTCCAAGTAGGGAATTGATAACTCACTCAGAAGGGACAGTCTACTCAGTATGTTGCAGAACAAGCAAGTGAGGAGTCATGGGTGACCTGGAAGCCTGCAGAACAACAGAGACTGGTCAGGGGAGAGTCACATATCCCATCCTTCAAGGTACAAATTACAAACTCTGTCTTTCTAGACATCCAGAGATTACTGTGGAATTTACAGCAACTGATGAAAAGCATCACAGAGCTTCTGCATTGAGTAGATATGAAGGAAAGACATCAGTTTTCAGAAAGACAAGTCCCATTATGAATTTTATTCTAATTACAAAAAAAACCCAAAAAAAACCAAAACCCCAAATCTTTCAATTCCCTTAGCCTTCTGAGGTTCTTTCTTCTGAGAAAAAAGGTGTAGAATGAAGCATTATGGCTTGGCAGGCTCAGGGACCCATCATGCCAACAAAGTTGTGATGATACTTTGAAGGCATGTGCACAGAGTGTATTCCCTTTTAGGGTAAACACAAGCATAAGGTAACTATCTAAAAGTGTTAGCCTGTTGTCTATCTCCCCTATGTTTCCTTAAGCAGTAAAAAGACAAGTCATAAAAAAAAAAAAAAGTGGTTTTGGAGACAGGAAATAATGATGTTCTTAAGTTGAAAGCATTGCTTGGATGCATACACTGAGGTACTGTTGCATAAACCAGTACATATCAGAAAACTCATCTGAGTATATCTATAGGCATAAGCATTTCTTTGTATATGTGGGGATGTATACTGGCATACTTTTACACACACAAATACATTGAGATTCATTATGGCAGTTGTACACATGTATCCCTCTGGTAAATAACCTTTTATTGTAAATTAGATAACATCTCTTTTGTCTATCACCACTGTTTTAGAGCAAAGAAAAAAATTGTGTATAATTACAGTTTAATCTTTCAGTCTTTATACGAGAAAACATTAGAAGAGAATTCAGAACAGCATATTGTAGAGGACTCCCTTTGATAAATAGGTCATATTTTTTTTAATCTGACATATTATGGATGAACATAGGACCAATGGACTGCATATTTATGTCCAAGAAGCATTCCTGAAAAAGCTGTGTGGAGCATATAAAGTACTGTGCTTTCTATATACCTTCCAAGTGCTATGTTGCCATTCTGTTAACAGCTGATCTGCTCCAAGAGCAACTGCAGAACATGCACAATGGATTAGCAATAAGATATTCTTAATTCTGTTAGCGAACATGGAAATACAGCATCTAATAGGAAGTAGTCAAACAATCTTTTACATATAGTTTTATTTTCTTTCTCCTTCTCTGTTACTAAAATGTTAAGGAACCGAGCCTTACTTTGTCCAACTGTTTAAGAGGAGTTGGCAGCAAAAATAAACATATTTTACTAATGAATTAAAAAATGAAAGAGTTTGTTTCTTTACTTTTCCGTATTTCTGAATTTAGTGTATGGTGAAGGTAAGAACTCTGCCAGCTGATATGCTAAACTGCAGGTTCTCCTGAACCAATGTATTTTACTAAGACCTCTTGGAGTCTCTTAGGACAATTTGCATTGAGTATCCCAAAACAGGGGATAGAGGCAGATGTACTTGAGAAAGACTGCCAACTCCTTTGTTGTGATCTATTGGCTGCCTGCATCATCCAGACCCATGGCTGGTACTAGGAAAGCTTCCCCAAAGAGGGCAACAGCAGTAGAGTAGCCATGATGTATTTGTTTTTTGGGTTTTTTTTTCCTTTTTTTGTTTCTTTTTTTTGTTGTTGGTTTGGTTTGGTTTGTTTTGTTTGGTTTTTTTTTTTTCTTCCTTCCCTTCCTTTCAACACTGTCATATACAGGAGTTAATGTGGTGATTTAAAAACTAAGACTCATTTGAGGTAGAATAGTACAACTGATTTCTCTGTAGAGAGTTTAATAGAGAAAAACTGTTGTTCAGGAGCTAGTCTAAATGAGGACTCTATTTCATCACAGGTTGCTTACTTTTCTCCATTGGCTCTGTAAGTATAATCCCACAAAATTCAATGAGGAGGCTGACTTAAAATTTATTTAGTAAAAGTGGTAAGTGATTGAACACAGAATATGGGAATACTACTCTCATCTTCCCTCCATAATATTTGATTTGAATGTTTGCTTTTGTGGCAATGAATCCCATGGGATAAATTCGGTTCCTTAAATGAACGAATGAAACATACAAGAAACACTGAAGATAGAAAAGCATACTATTTGTTTCTCGCTCTTCTTTCTTAATAGCTAAAATTACTTTGAAGCTCCTGGTCAAGTAAAAAACTATAAAAATCAACATATTTGTTAATTTTTTATAATTTATATTTACCTATTGTAGCATTCACATTTCATTCTGCTCTGACTTTAGCTAGATTTGCTAAATTAAGGACCGCTTAACCTTTTTGGATTCAAGATGGACCACACATAGGCATTACAATTTGGAATTTGATTTATGTAAAGGGGTTTTATACCAATACTGGTGCTTCATATTCATTGACTTTAACAGATTCAGTTTCATTCCATCATTTTTAATTTGACCATAACTTTTATAAAACCTTCTGTATTAACATTCAGTAAGGACATATGAAAATGGCTCTCAAATGGTATGTATAAGAACACATACTCTGTGTTTTGAGCTTATTTGGTTTTAAGAACCATTGACTGTAGTCAAATTCATCTCTAGAAGACTCTTAGAACTGACAGCATAGGATCAGAGTGAGGAAAAAGGTATTTTCTTTTGAACTCCAGTGTTGCATACTTATTTGTGAAGTAGCTTATGGTATCTCCTGCAAAGATGAGTTGGAAATTGCCAGGAAAGTAGAACAAAAGCAAATGAAATGGAGATGCTTGGGTCTTATCACAGAGGAAAGTCTTGAGCTTTTCCTTCTCTACCCTTGTCCTAGCCCTGTGGGATACACTGGTTTTTGGTCTCTGGTTGAATTGGAGGTGTGAATAGCCAGGTTATGTCAGAAAGTCCAAGACATTTTTACACGTTTGCTTCAACAGTGCTACAGAATGTCTATAGTCATTGAGAAGAATATGAACATTATAAACTTGAGAAATTAGAAGGTTAAAATGAAAACTTGATTTAAAATAATCATAATGAATTTATATGGTGATGCAGTACAAATGCATATTAGATTTTTGTAGACATATAGACTCCAAGCCTAAGGATTTCTGAAGGAGAAATGAGCGCACAAAAGCAATTCCATGTCCCTTTGGTCAAATTTGCTGTCACACGCAAACATGCAATGAGTACATTCTCTGAGGCACAGAAAATTGAAAATAGATTTGATTTGATTCTTGCTGATAAGAATCACTCACATATTTAACAATGAATGAATGCAAAAAGGCAACTTATGCATATGTAATTTTAACAAGTGGAGAACACTAGAGAAGGAACTGTGAGTGTGGTGTATATAATCTGTATCCCAGTGAGATCCCTTTCAAATCATACATTTTTGGAAAATAATTCTACAATTATAAATTTCTCCCAGTATAATCTGACACATCCATGTGGATTACACTTTCGCTGAACCACAGTTTTAGGGTTTGCTCCTAGTTTGTTGTTGGGTTTTTTTCTGTTTTGTTTTGGTTTGATATGGTTAACAAAGATTAGAGGCATAAAAGGAAGTATCATATTACCTAAATTTAACAGTTATGTGGTGAAATCTAAAGATTAAGTCATGAAATAATTTTTTTCCACTTTGAACTTTTAAACAGTAAAAATTATTTGAACGAAAATTGAGAGAAATTTTTTTCAAAATTTGCTATTTTAAAACTTTGTATATAAGTTTTCTCATGGATTTTCTTGTTTTTCCTAGCTACAGGAAATACATGTTCCATACTGCAGGAGAAGATTACATTTCTTCCTAAAATTCTATAACACTTGAAACTGATTCTTTTCCCCCACACTGTTGTGTTTTTTTTTTCCTCTGGAAAATGTCCATAAAGAAGGAAAGTGGTTACCATAAAAAATAAAATAAATCATTAAAATACAGAGTATAATCCATCATTGTTAGGTGAGCATTTCATTGGAAATAGGAAGAAAAAAAAACAAAATTGTATGAGTGCTAGTGTGCAACAATTTTATGAAGCCTCAGGCTGGCCTGCAATAAAATAAACAAGTTAGAAAAAAATAGATGCCTTCTTTTAAGACACTGTTCAGTTAGGTCAATAGCACAGTTTGCAGAGACAATTGTGCAATATATCTTCCATTTTAATTTAAGATAAAATGTCTACAATACATAAAAATGCGCTTCACGTGCATTTTATTGAAGCTGACAGATACAAGTATAATGTCTGTGATCATGTACATATGTGAAGAAGAGGGAATTTTGTATAAAAGTCAAGCTTTTTATAGCAAGTATAGCAAGAGTTGCACCTTAGCAGCCCTCTTGAATCAATACAGTGAAGTTGAGTTTCTTATTGATTCTCTTGATAAAATGATGCAGTTCTCACTCTCTCCCTCTCTCTCCTTCTCCCCTATAATACAGTAGAGCATTAAAGAAGCAGAAGAAGTACATTTACAGCCTTCTTAGTACTGCCCACAGGGTGCTATAAATGCACAAACTGGATATAATTGAATCACATATTAACTTACCTTCTGTTGTACAGGAAGAACATAAGCAGGCTGTTAATGTGCACAGTGTTGAAACTCTTAACTTGGGGGATAAGAATTAGCTTGCAGTAGTAATTTGGTAAGCACCTGGGAAAATTGCAAGCTTCATTTCCTGCAACGTGGAATATGATTAAAAACAGAATATATTATTATCAGGGGTACCATTAAAAAATGTGTAGACAGCACTCTATGATGTTAAAACGGAAATTGGAAGTTGTATCCAGATGTTGGAGATGCTGCATGTTAATTATTGTCTAGCACAGTGCATTGAAAGTGCAATTCAATTATTTGCTTTGTCAAGCAATATTTTGATTAACTTGAACTTTAATTTTGTACATCTGGTGTTTTTCACACTGTGATAAAAGCAGTGTTGAGGTATGCTACTCTGCCAACAACCTCTTGGAACAACAGAAAACACATGTGCAAAGCAACAGTAAGCCCTTATAAATACAGGAAGAGCCTTTACCTCCTCCACTTTTCTATGCCCAACCCCCTTGCCTGGCCCCCATTTTCTTCTCTTTATAGAGGGAGAAAAGGAAACCTTCTGAAAGGGCATTCAGTATAAGCACAGAATTTAGTATGTGTTTATGAATATGGAGCCTGAAATTATATTTCTCTCTTGGACTTTCTGAGGCATTGTCTTTAATTGGTATGATCTCATTCCTATAACTACTGTAGTAAGTTACGATAAACCCTCAGGTTATAATCACAGGACGGGTAAGATTGAAAGTAGATTATCTGGTTCAACCTCCTTGTTCAAGTGAGGTCATCCTAAAGCACATTGTAATGGACAATGTGAAATATTTTTGCAGATTCTGGCCAGTAGGAAATACATAGTCTCTGGTGATGGCCAAATTGACTATAAGCTTGTATGGGTTGTCTTGCCTGTTTCTTAACTATATATAAAATTAAGCCCTTGAATTTTATTATGTGGTAATTAATTCTAAAAATGAAAAAAACCCAAACAAATAAAAAACTCAAAAAACCCCCCCCCCAAAGACAAACAAAACAGAAAAAGAACCCAAAAACTGAGTAAGGAAAAATAGAATCGAAGCAATCTCCTATAGGTATCATTTGTGTGGGTGTTCCTTTTCATGGCTCCAGGAGATATTTTGTAGTGGGTTGTGGGTGTCCATTTGCAAATTTGTTTTGAGGGTTGGCAGATTTTTTTGTTTTGGTTTGGTTTTTTTTTTTGTTTTGTTTTTTTTTGTTGGTTTTTTTTTTAATTTTTTCATTTTGAGGGTCCCTAGAAGGGGCTACTGTGCAAATGGGAACTACAGACAATGTTCCAGATATTACTGACTTCCCTGAGGGAAACTGGTTGAACTAAGGAAGACCCGGCAGCTGCAGGGCAGAATATACATCACATTAATCTCTGCAACAGCAGCATTCTGCTGCAGGTCATGCTTCCCTAGACCTGCAGGAGGATTTATGGCTGGCTCATCCTGTATTGCTTATAAGACTTGCACCGTCTCAGCTCCCCTCTCTGCAGGCCATACTCTTTCTTAAAAGATTCAGTTGGCTCTCAACATTTTTTTCCCATTAAATAATTGATTTTTATGAAGCATTAATTGGGGAATTATTCAATGAGCTGAAAGCTTGTGTCATGTGACATACAAGGAGAACTTTCATTACCAACTGAAAATTTGGTTGTGTAGAAGACAGCTGAAAACAGATGGCAGTTACAGGAAGTAGGAATGACTAAAAGGTGAAAGTGTGCAAATGGGTGTTTTACCATTTTCTGAAGTGAAAACATAAATTGCATAGAAGCTTTTAAAATATTTCTTTTCTGAGAAAAAAAAATCTTTCTTCATTGTAATATGACATGGAATACAAGTGTTTTCTTCAAGAGTACTGCACAATTCAAAACAGTCACTTTAAATTATTTAGCAAAATAACACATTTAAGAGATTGGGAGCTGGTATGAGGAAACCTTGATTCAATCTACTTAATGACTTTTGTGGCATCATGAGCAAGTCATGTATTCCCTCATTGGCTCATTTTTCTTCCTTGCCACAAAACAATAGTATGAGGGCAAATAAGTTAGATGACATTAGGGAGCTAGAACAGAATTGAATTAAAATATGTTAATACAGCTTTCCAGAATAAAACACAAGTTTGTCAACATACTTAACATAAAAAAATAAAATATATTTTTGAGAAAAGGTGTATGTGGGTTGAACATTGCCCAATGAACATTAAATGAAGAAGCTTTAATAGACAAATATTCAAATTCTACTAAATATCTTAATTTGGTATATACAGAATTGGATGAAGAGAAGAGAGGGTATGGATAGACTTGTGAAGAGAACACTAGAGTAGAATTCAACTAAACACAATTTATGCATTAACAATAGTTTGCAGAACAGAAGTATGATTATTTGTGTTTCTTACAATATATACACTTTAATAACCTGATTTTTTTTTTCAGTCTCCAAGTAAAAGGTGAAAATTGAGAAAGTAAATGGGGTTTTGTTTGATTGGTTGATTGGTTTATTTTACATGTATTAGCACAATCTGGAGGGCTATTTCTGTCAGTATTAGTTTTTGAAAAGTGAGCATTAGTATGGGACACTTGAATACACAGAAAAATAATTGCCTAAGGATTATTTGGGCACTTATTTATTTTTTATAATAAGTTTGTGAAAAGTATAGGAATAACAGAGGAGATTTTTTTCCAAAAAGTAAAATTACCTGGAAGCATTAAGCTGTGCCTTTCTAGGGCTTCTAGGTCTTTTACATCAATGGTAAAATTATCTTTTAGTCAAATTTAGAACAAAAGTGCTCTTACTCATCAAAATGATCAAAGTTTCAATTAGACAGTTTTTGCAAGTATTTTGTTTTGTGAGCAAAAAAAGAAAGATGTCTATTGGGGAAAGATACTACTCAGTAAAATTTTATGTATGTCTACTGATTTTCTTTTTCTACAACTTTTCCTGTTTATGTACATTCTGAGTTATATTATCCTAGTTCTCAACTTGTCTCTCAATTCTGTCACTGACATGCTGTGTGCAGTTATCTCGATGGAGGAGTATTCCTAATTTTCTGAGGATGTTTGAAATAATCTAGTTTGACTGAACATGAAATTTATTATCACAATGCTTTATAACAGTGAATGCTCTTATTCCAATTTTGTTCTGCAATATTTTTTTTTTTTAAGTTTATTCCGTCCCAGGTTTTATTAACCTAAACAGTCTTTCAAATTTTCACTGCTGGCACTAATATTTTTCTCATTCTTTTATAAAGAGGACTTGCAAAATTGCAGTCATAGCTGCTATTCTTTCATTACCATTTTGGAAAAGATCTGTATAACTTTATGGAATTATCTTAAACATGGATAAAATAGTGATTGGCTTAATCTAACAAATCACATATGGATAAATTACAACAGGTAAATTATTTACTTCAAGGGGACTCTCAGGATTTTTAGCTGTTTGGGTTTTTGTATAAACAGTTTTTGACGGTTTGTTTGTTGTTTTGCCCCATCTTACCTCTGTGTGTTAAAATAATTCAGAAATTCACCATGAGTTGAATCATTGCAGGGTATTTTAGAGGCTGAAAATACTATGTGAATGTTCAAGTAAGGTGAATGATATTTTGCTTCAGAAGATTTAAAACTGCTTACAAAATCAGAATAGTAACCTCTTGTCATATCCTTCAATGTTAAATCTTATGATTTTTTTTCTGTTTATTAGTTCTTTTTATTTTTATAGGAAATAATATGACTGATAACCCTGTCTCTTTGAATAAAGTGAAGCCTGGAGGTTAAAGCTGTCCAGACTCTTTTTTCAGTTTGTTTTCTGACCTTTTCTTGTATTACAGCAAGTGAACTAACATCTGACAAACCTTTAATTTTGGCAGGTTAGGTCACATGTTATTTGGAAGAGAACTACACTTTAAAGACAAATGTCTTCAAACTTTAGTACTGTCATATTTCACAGTTCAACTGAACTGGACTACTTTTGTAATTTTTTTTTTCTTTTATTTCTTTAAGCAAATATATTTTCTAGCATTTGAATTATTTTGTAGACTTTAAGCAGGATTTTTAAGCTGGAAAACAAATACCCCTAGTTTTGAGCACAGGCAGCAAAAAGGCAAAATTTTGCTGATTTCTTATGATATCAGTCCTTTGAATAGCTTGACCTATTTTCAGTAGTTATTGCTCCTCTGACAACTGCTTTTTTAATATCAGTCTATAAAAGTTATGTAAGTTAATGTGGTTTTATTTATTTCATATTTTTAAGTGTGAAAGCAAGGGAACACTGATTTCACCATTCTTAGTCATGGTGCCATAACAAATATTCCAGAAGTTTATACATGCTGAAAATTCATGGGCATAGAAATGTCACATAAAACTTCTGTGTTCAAGGATGCACCTAAGCTCACATGCATGTGGCATACAAATTCTCCTGTTCTTCTTAATATGGAAGAGTCCAAAGGTGAGATCAGGTGCTGACTAACGCCTGTATGAAGACTATCGTGATGCATCTGAGATATTAGTTCTTTTTCAAGAGGAAGGAAAGAGGGAAGAGAAGGCTGAGTTGCTCAGTCCCTGGGACTACCCAAACCAAATAGGGTTAGCAAGTAGTTTGAAGATTAGTTGTTTGGCTTGTGAATATTTAGAATTATAGAATAGTTTGGGTTGGAAGGGACCTTTAAAGTTCACCTAGTTCAATCCCACTGCAATGGTAAGGTACACCTTCCTCTAGATCAGGTTGCTCAGAGCCCAGTCCAGCTTGACCTTGTATGTTTCCAGGGAGGAGGTATCAACCACCTCTGGGCAACCTGCTCCACTGTTTTACCACCCTTGTTGTAAACAAACTCTTCTTCATATGTCATCTAAATTGACCGTCCTTCAGTTTAAACCATTACTGCTTGTCCTGTTGCAACAGGCCCTGCTAAAATATTTGTCTCCATCTTTGTTACAGGTTCCCTACAAGTACTGAAAGACCAGAATAAGCTCTCCCTGGAGTTTTCTCTTCTTCAGGATGAAAACCCCTCAATTCTCTCAGGAAAGCCTCATAGGAGAGGTGTTACATCCCCCTGATTGTGACCTCCTCTGGACTTGTTCCAACAGATCCATGTCCTCTCTGTGCTAAGAACTCCAGAGCTGGATGCGGCATTCCAGGAAGATTCTCACAAGACCAGTGTAGAGGGACAGAATCACCTCCCTCAGCCTGCTGGCCACAGTGCTTTTCATGCAGCCTGGGATACTGTTGGTCGTCTGGGCTGCAAGTGCACATTGCCAGCTCACGTCCAACCTCTCATCCATTAGTTCCCCCAAGTTCTTCTCCTCAGGGCTCCTTTCTATTTCTATTAGTATTAGTAGTGGGAGTTGCTCTGACCCAGGTGCAGTACCTTGAACTTGGCCTTATTGAACCTCGTGAGGTTCCCATGGGTCCACTTTTTGAGCTTGTCCAGGTCCCTCTAAAAGGCATCCCATTCCTTCAAGTGTGTTGAATGCACCACTCAGTTGTTTGCAGACTTTCTGGGGTGTGGCAGGTTGGGTTGGCTCCCTGCCAAACCCAGCCATTGGCCACACGAATTCCCTTCCCACCTCTCGAAAGAGGGAAGAAAAGGTACCAAAAGAAAATTTGTAGTAAATATCTATATATATATATATATTCACAGTTATATACAATTAAACACTACGAATACACAGAACAAGAGTCTCAAACTTTTCCCAAAAGGGAAAAGGGGGAAAAGGGAAGGGGAAAAAGGGACAAAAATCAGATAAAACCAAAACAAAACAGATATACACACTCACAAACTCAGGGAATAGCTCAATAAAGTAACTAACAAAATAAAATCTCACCAACTCCCTTCAAGAAAAGAGTAGAAATCTTCACCTCCACCCAGCTTCAGACAAGGGTTTCTCAGATAGGCCTCAGCTCACATAGATGAGAGCAAAGCCAACACACTGAGACCTGCTGTCCTTCAAGCACCCGAAAGGAAGAGAAAGAGGAGCCTCCCCTCCTTGTCTTACATACATCTGATTACGTAAAGGAATGGGATGGAATACTTCCTTAGTTATAACCCTGTTACGAGGGAAGGCCTAGACCAAAGACCAAGAAAACTAAAGCACCACATGGGGGGTGCAGTCAACCAGTGTCACTGTCATTGATGAAGATTTTAAACAGTACCGGTCCCAAAATGGATCCTTGAGGGATGCTATTTGTCACTGGTGTCCATCAGGAGATTGAGCCACTGAACAGTATCCTGGATGGAACTATGCAAACAATTCCTCATCCACTGAAGAGTTCATCTGTCAAATCCATATATCTCCAATTTGGAGAGAAGCATGCTGTGGGGAAGTGTGTCAAAGGCATCACAGAAGTCCAGATAAATGACAATTTGCCAGACAAGCACAGATGGCTGTAATGTAAAAGTTAATTGTACATCATGTGTGTAGGTTTCTAATTATTGCAGGACTTATACTGCAGATGAGGCTTTTATCTAGAGGATTTTTGAGAAGTCTGGGATGGAAAAAGAAGTGAACTGATGGCTTTGTGGTCAAATATTGTATTGGCCTTCACTACTTTCCTGGAAACTCTCTTACAAGATCTTCAGAACCATGAAAACACAAAAAAAACCTCTCTCGGATCAAATTTCTGGAGACCCCAACTTAACACCATAGAAATGCATTCTGTATGTAAACACGTAGTCCTGTGTTAATACATAAAATGTTTTTATGATATCCACAACTCAAGGGTTTTAATGTATTTCCATACTTATTGCTTTCTTTTGTAATGAAAATAAAGAAGAAAAAAAAGCAGAAGCAAAGAAGACCTATAGAATTCCATTTGTAACTATAGAACTATCCCACCCTGTTCTGTGTTAATATCAACACTTGAAATATAAATACTTTTAAGAAAAAGATTTTTTTTCTTAATTTGTGAAAGCTGAGAGAAGTTATTTTCCCTCTTGAGGGGAGAAAGATTAAATGTTTTATTGAATTTCCAAGAAGGATATTTAGTTTTGAAGAAAAATACAATGTTCTGGTTTTGCTGAATTCAGGGTGTCATGTGGATTTGTTTCAACAGAAGACAGCCTTGGTTAAATATTCTCCACAAGCAACCCTAGTTGATAAATTATTTATCTTTTTATCTGAATATTTGATTTTGGTTTCATGCAGGCCCTGCCTCATCTTGAGCAAATACAGTTTTGTGATCTATAAAATCAAAATGTTTAGTAGTGATTTGTGATGTATTCTGTAAATATATAGCATTTTCAGAAATGTGGAGCTCTCATAATAGTTCAGTCATGTATATACATCTGTTTTCTAGGAGTTTGACAACTCAGTTGGGATATCATTATGTTCTTTTTGGTATATTTTACTGTATTTATCTGTTCTGCATACTAACTACTATGGAAGGTGAAAGGCTAAAACCAGAATAACTTTATTCGGTCTTAAGAGAATCTCCATGTCCTGCTTTCACCTCATGATACTTTGTAAATGCTGAAGTGCCTGAAAGACTGAGGAAGGTAAGAAGTGTCTCAAGTAGGTACTCATGAGCTGGTATATGTAGACTGTATGCAGGGGTTTTATCCCTTTCAGACTCTGTGTCTGACAGACTTCAGTCCAAATATGATACCTTTTAAGATTAAGAAAATACGTTTTACACTGTTGAGGAATCTCTCATGATTAGAGAGAACATGATAAAACACATCTTATAATGAGTTGTTTGAGCATTTTTTAGTGCCCTACATAGATTTGAACAGAGCTAAGTATACAGGATTTGCAAAGTCAGAAGTGTTTGACAAAGATGAAGAAATATAAATTTGCAGATATCACTTTATCTTCTTTGTATTTATGAGTAGTATCTGATAGGCTTCATTTTCTGCTGGAGGAGCCTGGAGATAATGGATACTGACAAGTGAAGTACTTTGATTCATGCTTCTGCATGCAAATGTTATTGTAGATAGAATTCAATATCATACATTTTAGCTATCTTGAAGTATTCTAGGGGATGTACTAAGTAATTTTTGATGGTTCTGAAGAAATCTAGAATTAAGTCTATCTTTAAATTACTTCCTTTAAGAACAATTCCATCAGAGCTGAGGAAAAATTAATCCAAGCATTATATACTTGCAAAATTGTTTATTCAGGGGATTTGGCTGTTGGAATACAATGAAACCTGTGTTATGTTTGAAAAGACCTTGTGTCTATGGTTTATATCAACAAACAACCACGTACAGTAGTCAGCAGTCTAGAGGACTCATAATGCAAGGTCTACTGGCTTGTCCAAGCAGACTCTTTACCTAGTAAAATAACATGCTGGCAATTTTCTGTTTTCACACAATTCTCATGTGAATTATTGCAAAAACCGCACCAAAACCACCAATGCTGAGCAAACTTACACAAAGTCTCGAATTAGTAAAAATGTTGCCTGAGTTTTCATATAAGTGAAGCAAGTTAAACAAGCAAGATGACCTTATTCCTTTTACTCGTAGAAACCTCTTCACTTTCAATGGAAAAATACAGGAAAAATGTAGATTAATTGCACCAATGTAATCTGAGCATTGTTTTTTCTGGAAATAAAATTAACTAAGCCACCCTTAAAAAAAAAAAAAGATGGAGAGAGTGTGGAACAACAGTTTCATCTACAGAAAATAAATATGCAGAAGCAAAGTCTTGTCTCGTCATATATGGTCCCTCATATAAAGCCTGTCACATTTGAAAGCTGACCAAGAGGTAAGTGACTGTATCAATGAACAAATGCTGATCTTGCCCAGTTGAAGTCAAGAGATTTGTGTAACTAACTTTAAGAATTAGACCTCACTTTTTTTTTTTTTTCTGAACTGTCTATGTCCTAAATTTCCCCACTATCACTAAATTCAGAAAATCCTCTAATACGCAAACCTTTTTAAGAATGAGTTCTGGTTTTGGCTGGGAGAGGGTCAATTTTCTTCCTCTTAGTTGATATGATGTTTTATCCCAGATGAAATCAAGACATAATCACAGCAATATGATTAACTGTGGGATTTTTAAATTTGGCAATCAAACTGTAATCTGAAGGTCAAACAATGCTAGAACTTATATACTAGAAATGCTGATTCTTATCTGAAAAATCTTCAGCTCAGAAAATTCCATATGTGCCAGCTAACTAAATAAGATATGTCATTATGACATTGTTTGGAATAATTAAGATGAATTGCTCTGCATATTATCTAAAGTATCCTTTTATATTTTGTGTTTATTTACAGATTCATATTTTGTCTCATTTCCCTGTTATAGAATAAATGATCATTAATATATATAAAAAACCTGCAAACCTAGTAATAGTAGTCAAAAGTGTTTTGAGTAAATAGATCTTGTACTCTGCTGGAAAATCTGTTGAACTCTGGCTATGTGGAGAAGTTTCCAGAGGTCATGGGAATATTCAACTGTCTTTGCACTGTTGCTAACAGTTTGAGATACTGATTTGTTTTCACCCAAGGTTATATGGCTAATATTTTGCATTTGGACCTATTTGCAGGAGCTAACACTGATTTCATTGAATAATAGCTTTCAAGATTTTTTTCTGTTCTCGAAACAATAAATGGGATTGCATGGTAAATGGTAAATTCTTTTGAAGACTGTGGTGTTCAGTTGGGGAAAAACATAGTTAAATTTTTTGTCTGGCCTGGGAGGTCTGGCAAAAGTCTTTGGGAAGAGTTTGTGAATGCCAACTGAGTAAGCTGAGCAAAATGTGATTCTGAATGTTGGTTTCACACATCAGACCCGTGGTCTTGTGACCACAGTGCAGCACAAAAATACCTTCAGTATCATTATAACCAATGACTTATTGTAGCTGCATTTTGAATTTTCTTTTTCTCAATTCTCTAGCTGTGTTTTAGTGTTGTCTTGCTCCTGAAATGTGTTCCTGAAAGCATTTACCAAATCTCATTGTATTACAGAGCTCCAGAAGTTTTTTCCCAGCATTTATACACATTTTAGAGAACTGTGCCTTCACAAAAGACAAAAGTCTGGGAGAGAACTGGCATATTATTAACCTTCAAGGAACGGCATTTGCATTGTAAAATGGCACAACTTCACTAGATTGTAAATGGAAGTTATTGTCTAGACAGATCAGGAAATTTCCTAGATGGTGAGTTTAATTTATTTAATCTAATTTCATGTCAGAGACACAGTAAAACATTTTGGAGTGTCACTCCAATTCAAAGTTTTATTTGTTATGTCTCCATTTCCCTAGTGAAAGCACTGTTAAAGCTGTTGCATGAATGCAAACTATCTTAGTTTTGAGAAAAATGACAGCTGATTTGAGGATGCTCCCCCTTTGTCCCACCCCCGCCCATGCGGTCCCCGAGATGTC
>VWZF01003011.1:0-45573 GCA_013396755.1 Sclerurus mexicanus
CCTTTTTAGCCACCAGCACGCTTCCAGCGAGCATGGGTAGAGCCCTTCCCAAATCTTTGTTTGCGAAGCCTAGCCATGATGATGATTTAAACTTATGTTGATCTTATGTACACATTGAAAATGTGTACATAAAGAAAAGAACATTACAATAGTCACTGTAAAATCCATATGCTAAACCTTGGTGTTTCAGGTTGCTGTTGTGCAGTGTTACAGTACTTGCTATAAAACAGGGACTCAAAACCTACGCAAGATTTCTTCTTCAAAATTATTCCATTCAGAGAAATGAAGGTCTTAACAAAAATGTTCTTCCATCAATAAAATACAGCATTTCATGCAGTAAGCCATAATGGTCATAACTGTTGTGAAGACTACAAGTTAATTATTTTGAAGATGTATGTGCACACTAACTTGTAAAATTCAATAGTCTTTGTCTTGACTCAAAGGCCTTAATATAACATTAACAGGAAGCTTTACACAGTGAATATAGTGTGAGTTGGGAGAGAGTGAAAGTTATTTAATCACCTTTCAGTGATTAAGAAGGGATGAGACTCTACTGGAAAAAGAAGGAGAATTTTTAGTATTATTTTTTTCCTAAAAACAAATCATCTTTTTACAATAAAATATCATGACAGACTCAAGGGACAAAAAATATGGTTTTGCCTGTTTGCAAATCACAATCAACCTCCAAGCCCCAGTGTCCACAGATAACACTGAAATCCATATTCCAACACCAGTATTAGTATCCTGATCAAAGTTGCTCATTCACTCTTGCTGTCATTTTCTTTCAAAACACTGACTAGTAAACAAAAAACATACTGCTTATTGCTCCTAAAATATTTTCTGTTGTGACTATAAACTTTACATTGGGTTTTGATTCTTATCAATTCTCCTAGTTGATAGGAAGCTTGAGACTGGAAAGAACTAAACACCTCTTTGATTTCCTCAACTCTTCTCACAAACCTCTGCAGACAGAGTTGTACAACTTCATGGTTTATAAAGAGAAAAATAATGTTCATTTAAAAGTATCTTTTCCTTAAATTTTGTAAAATGGCACTGGCTACAGAATGATCTGTATCCTTATGCAAAATTCAGTACCATCACTGATTTCCAAATATGAAAAATTAAACAATTTCATTTGTTGCACACTTTGAAGACTAAATATGCTATATCACATGGAATTTGTAGCTTTGTAGGGTATACAATCTGCAGCTGCACTCACATGATACGAGTTTCCTTGACCACCAAACTTCACTGACTTTTTGGAGTGCTGTGTACATGCAGAGCATTCCTATGATCCAGAAAACAGAGGGAGCAGAATCTTCAAGACTGGGAAAGTAAGACAACCAAGGAATTCTCCTCATACAGACTGAGTGATATATGGCTCTGCTCAACAATGTTTAAGCATGTGTATAAGTAAGAGAATAATGCATGGATGTAAGTGCCCTGCATGATCTGTAAATACCACAAATGAGACCCCCTAAGAGGACATGGTTGTTTTTGTTCCACTCAACAGTTTCTTGGGGCATATGATTGTTATTTATCAGAAATGGACCAAACTAACTCACCCAGCCTGTCTTATCAACTTGATTAGTCTGTTTGTAAACATTAAAGAAGATTTCCAAACCTGCCTCTAATTTGTATAAATGGTAGCATGTGATGGAACTGAGCTGCCTACAGCCTAGAGATAGAGTTGATCTGGAACATATATCATGTACTTTTTTCCAGAAGGGAAGGCTGGAACCACACAATTGGAGTCTGCCCAGCACCTACAGCAGCAGTGAGTCCTGCAGAGACCTCTCCTGGCAGAGGTCAGCAAGTCACTCCTTGATCACGGTGATCACAGGCTCACTCTTCTGCTTCCTGAAAGACAGATGTGCCTTGAAAATCTTCAGTCTTTTTTTTTTTGTTTGTTTGTTTGTTTGCTTTTTTTTTAAAGGTCTGTTTTCCCCAATTCTCTTATGGAGCCATTTCTACAAAATCCTGATGGTGGCTTTATTTCTGATGGTAGTTACTGATATTGGACAACTCTAGATTGCAAGTTTCCATAAATCATATGCTGTGGTGTGGGGTAGGTAGATTATGTCTATTATACATTCTTTGATATGTACCCCAAACAATGAAAATGTGTCAACATTTGAAAATTTTAAAAAAATACATTAAAAAGTTTAGATCAGATGATTGCAGCATTATTGAGGTAGAGCACAGTTGAATTACTGCTTTGCAATTTTATAGTGACAGCAGATTAATGCAGTGGGGAGAAAAATTCTGGTGACTAACATACCTGTGATAAGCCTTCAAGAGCCCGAGTGGTGGAATAACCTAAGATAAGGCACCAGTTTATGAGGTAAGTTTGAGAATCTGTAATGGGGGGGAAAAGTCAGCATGAGAAAGGTTTAAGTAAGTAACACTGTCTTCTGCCAGTAATACTCTGTATATCCCTTAGTTCCCTGGAGTGATTATGCCAATATGTGCAACATTGGGATTGGACACCTATTAATCAGGATGAGAAAACCTTCACGTCTGTTCTGTGAAGAATCATGAACTGTGGGACTAAATGCAGGCAAACAGATCCAATAACTTTATTCTTACAGCAGAGTGACATAAGCAAATATAAATCCCACTAGTGTTATTATGATGCCTGCTAAGTTAATTGAGAACATATTCGTTTCTTCAACTAAATAAATTACTGTTCCAATTATATGACCCCAAGGTCATCTCCTTTAGGAGATGTCTAGCACTTGAATTAACTATTCAACTCTTCACAGTAAGTGGCCTCAGCCAATCAATGCCAAATAAATACTGCTGAAATATGCATTTAATTATCCTAACACTTTAGCTTCTAAAACCTTTTCTTTGCCAGCAGTACTTTTGTTTGCTAATTTATTCTGGAAGGGTGAGAGATTTCTGAGTCTAGTCTGAGCCTGGTCTTTGTAGACTCTGATCCCAAAAAAGATTACAGCCAAACCTCACAGACAAAACTGGTTACAATGAGGCCATTTCTTTGCTACAGTGGAGTAAAAATTTTGGATTCCATATTCTTTATTTTTTTTTGGTTGCAAGAAACAAACACAGCTGGAAAATTTTTATCAAGTTCCAAAAGTATGCTCCTCCAAAGTGCCTTGCTGGGTTAGCAAAGAACAAAATGCCTCCTCCAGTGAAGAATCCATCTTTCACCAAATTCAGCGTTACTACTGCTGAATTAAAACAGACATGTAAAACATCAGTGAGCTCACTATAAACTGCTTTATTTTTGTAATTATGGGGTTCAATTTACACATTAACTAGAGCCTGCTACAAAAAATATAAGTTCTTCTGAAAGCTAAAAGCTACTTTACATCCTCCTGGCTTGCAAAAACTAATCCTAATGACTCTAGGGTTTGGAAAGCCTATGCCCAGTTTAAGCCACTTAAATAGGTACTGCATGGGATCCTCTACAGGAGCACATTGTCCCTCAAGGGACACATTAAGGGTTTTTTTAAGGGTCCTTACATTATGTATTAGTCTGTAAAAAGAAGAAAGCTCCTGAGAATTCTGCTGTAAATTGCAGTAGAATTAAATTTGCCATTTATTTGCATCACTATAAATAAGAGCTCATCTTGGTCTTATGAGCACAATAATCACTGCATAACTAAAAATTACTTGTCTTTTTTCTTGTCTTTATCCTTTTCTTGGATTTTGCATGGTTTTCCAGGTAAATAAACAAACATATCCAAATTGCAGTATTAAAAAAACCTCTCTCATTTTGCAATTACTTGTAATATAATTTTCATGAGTATTAATTCTTTTAAAGAGGAAAATAAAAGTGATGACATTCTGCAGACTAGTAGACTTCATACATTCAGAAAAATGTTTAATTATTTTTTAAACAAGAGGCATTCATTATTATGCTTTCTGTGGCAAGACTGATTTTTTTCTTTTTTTTTGTAAGTGATGACCATAATTAAGCCTCTGATAATGAACATTGCTATTACTAAACAGTACAATTTATATAATGTCTCCACTCTAGGAGACTTTCCTTTTTTATTGAGGAGAAAAGACAGATAATGACTGAGATTATAGTATAATACTATTATTTTTAAGGACATTATACAAAACATGTATAGACTATCTTTTAAGCAAAACTTAATCAGACTGTTACTGTTTAGCTAGAAAAATAACTAATAATTATTTGTCATGACTCTAATGCAATGTTGGTGTTCCTCCATGTTCTAGAGAAATGTAGATATTAAGTTATACCCATGACATTTTTACACACTATAAAACATGTTCATGTCATTCCTGTAGTTAATTTAGGCCTGAGAGAACTCTGCATAGACAAAAAAATTACTTGAAACTGATAACTAGCCAAGTAATGAATGTCTTCACAATTACTTGTAGTTCTATGAAGTGTTTTATTATACTGCAAATACAAACTGTTTTCAGCTTTGTCTGTGGAGATCTTTGGAGAGCCTGGTCTGGCAGTCAACACAAAATTATTCTCAAAGAAAGGTATTTTATCTATGCATGTTCTTCTTTTTCCAAGCAGAGGACAAACATGACATAGGTGACTACTTCCAGAACTTGAATTCTGAACACCAGCATCTGAGATGTCATAAGAGAAGGTGCTTAGAGAATGCTGATGATTTGCTTATAATATCATCTGAATATTTTCAGCTGGATTCAGAAGTGCTTCATGAAACAAAAAGAGGCAAATTTTGCTTAGTTTAAATACTGTTCAGCTAGCAGGAGTTCCTAGGAAAATGCTGATTTAGCCACAGTTCACATGTGACACATTCTCGTGCTGTTTCTTTGATTAAATATGTGACTGCATATTCCTATTTATGTTGTAAAATGGGTTGCAGAATTACACAAATTTAGCTGGGTTTTTTGCTAGTGCCTAAATTACTTTGGAATAGAAGTGTTTCTCGTATTTCAAGGAATCTGTCCTTTTAAGTTATCTTAAGGGTAATGATTTTTAAAATCCTGATGAAAACATTTGTATTGCAGCTCTATAATTTTTCCTACTGCACTTTTAGTGAAAACCAATGTTTTTATCATGCCTGTTTTGAAGAACAAAGCAGTGTGATTGGGAAAGACCTAAGTACATGAATTTGATTCAAAGTGGCATTTTAAAGTTATACCCTAGGCCTGCTGAGCTTTTGGTCAAGCTGTGCAGGTCAGATTATGTTTTGTAGCATCAGGAAGTCAGAGAGGGCAGAGGAGAGGGCTTTCCATCATTTCCAGAGGGTTTTCCATAATTTGCAGTCTAAATATATGCGTTATGATGCTCTTAGACAGAGATTTCAACAATTAAAAAAAAATGGAGATGACCAGGTATTTTCTATCTAACTGGATCTTTACAAGTATTAGAAAACAAGGTCAATAAATGTATACAGCAAAAAGACCCAGAAATTGCCACGGTGGGAGATGAGACTGTTTTTGAATGAGAAAAATTAAAACAGAATGTTTTGTTCTAGGCTAGCTCAGCCCAAATCAAAAAGTCATGATCTGACAAACTGAAAAGAAGCTTTTCATTTCACATCAGTTTGACATTAATCAACGTCTGTCTGAAGTGCTGTTACATGCCGTGAGATTTGTAGTGCTTTGTACTGGGAACCTGAAAGCATGTTTCAGCTGTCAAACCCAAGTACATGTCCTAGCCCTGTCCTAATAAAGCTTGTCTGAACATCATCAACCTCCCAATTTTTTATCTTCTTCTTTGCCATGCTTTCTCTAGGAAAGAAATCGAACTCGCAAAGAGAAAACCATGACACAAAACCATCAGTCCTCTCATCTTGCCAGTTCTGGGAACAAGACCACAGACGGTGCCATGGAGAAAACCTGCCCTTTGGTCAGAACCATAACCTTGCCATGTGAATACTGCTTTACTTTGCTCTTTCTCCATTAAAGAAAAACTATCTCTCTGGAAAACAGAATTGTTTTCAATTACCAGAATATGGCCTACTTGTTTGTAAAGGATTGTATTCTGATGTTCACTTTTCAACCTGTAAGTAACTTTGAGGAAATTTGTCAGACTAGTGTGGGACTGAAGGTTCATGAACTGTGTAGTGAAAGAAAAGTAAGCTTCACCATCTCCTAATCTATCTCAGTGATGTGTTTTGCATGTTAACTGATGAATTCATAATAGTTCTTGGCCATAACTGAGGCATTTTTGAAATCAAATCCAACTCAAAAAGGTAGTTTCCTTCAGCTAAAGCATAGTTTCTGCTACAAGATATTTGGATATGTGAACATAAGTGTTAAAGACTAAAGCTAAAAAGAGATGAACTGACATTGCTGGCCATACAATTTTGTATTGCCTGTGTTTCTGTTAAAATGCATAGGCAGCTAGGACAAGAGATATTTCTCGAAAAATATTTTCTAAAGTGTTGTACATTTTTTATTACAGGCACAGTTTTACATAGAGTCTAAGGAGACTGTAGATCTGCCATAATTAACCCTAGTTATGGAGCATGATCACCAGATTATTTGAGTGAAAATGAATATACAGCCTCACAGGCCCAAAATTCTCCTTGGGGCTATAATTTTGTACGTGTTCCCCAATAAACCTTGATTCAACTCAACAGATCTTCCTTATCTCCTGCAGGACAAAATACGTTAAACATCTTTTATTATCACTTGGATGTATCCAAAATATATATCCAAAATATATATACTCTTGTGCATACTGTAAAATGATGAGAGTGCATGACAGTATTTTGGGTTAAAAAAAAGAGATCTGCATCCATTATGTGTCATATTGAATATTTACTGCTCCTTGCCAATGAAATATGAGCACACTTTGCAGGAGCTGTCTTCTGTTAGGATTTGAAATTAGACAGAGCTACATCCCAGACAGGCAGTAGACCATTTCTTTCCAGACAGGAAACTTGTGCCACAGTGGGGTAGAGCCCTTGCTGAGGGTGATAGTGTTCATGCAGGCAGGCTGGTTGTGAGCACAGGTCAAAACCATAGCAAATGCAGGCAGAAAAGCTGTGTGTTGGTGCCGTGTATCTTTGACTCAAGTCATGTATCTGTGTGCTGAAGCGTGGTTTCCATAGGAAAGTAGTATGCCTTAAGAAGTCGTCTTATTCCTCTGGCAATTAGGAAGCAGTGGAGTAGATAAGAGCACCCCTGGGGTTACCTTTGACCTGGAAACAGGTAGGGAGAGTTGTGCCAGGGCTTCCTGAGAGGTGTGGTTAGTGCCCAATGCTTACCCTGGACTGGGGACAAACAATAAAACATAGACTGGTTCCTGTTTGCAGTGCCTCTTTTTAGGGCTGTTGGCAAAACCATGACTTTCCCTTTTGGGCTCTGTAGCACTGTGAATGCTGATGCTGCATAATCATTCTGCCTAGCAAACTGAAGGTGGTTCACTTGAAAAGACAGAGGATGTAACAGATGTAAGAATGAGCTGCTGTAACCAGACAAAAAAAACTTGTTGGCAATGTTTTTTGCAATGGGGGAATGGAAGCCTTTGTAATTTGCAGAACGTGGTGTTCTGGAGGTAGTTCAGAGTGGGAAAAATATCTAAAAATTTGTGTCCATCATTTAAAAGCTAAATAAAAAGATAAGACACACATAGGGATCAACAGCAAAACATTATAATCCTTGTATTCAACCAGAAGTTATCAGCAAGCTTTTTATTGATCTGCTGGGCATGATTGTCACATTACTACAGCTCAAAGTGAAACATTTTGAATGAAATTTTCTTCACTATGAGAGTGGTAGGGCACTGAAACAGGTTGCCCAGAGAAGTTGTGGACTCTCCATCCCTGGAAGTGTTCAAGACCAGGCTAGATGGGGCTCTGAGCAACCTGTTCTAGTGGAAGATATCCCTATCATGTCAGGACTGTTGAAATAGATAATCTTCAAGGTCTCTTCCAACCCAAACCATTCTGTGATTCTATGATTCTGTGAAATAAAAGCCAAGCAAACCCATTCTTTTATAGTATCTATATAGACAGTAATCTCAGGAACAGTGTCAAAGACCACACTTGTTCATGGCTTGAAAACCAGGACACATATGCTCGCAGTGCTCTTTCTCTATTTTTACATAACAAAGGCCTAGATAAAAATTCTAGTCTCAAACACCTTTTGCTGTGCTTTTTTTTTTCTGGTGACATTGCAACCATTCACTCTACAGCATTAACTTTGGGGGAAGGTAGCCATCTCTGAAATTATAATCTTTTGGGGATTATGGAAGATGATTCTTTGGTCATGGCATAATAATTGATTCTTACTTGTATGGTAAACCCAGCCAATTGGTGGAAAACCATTAGCACAGATATTAGCAACCAGAGTTCTGCTATCCTGGTATGAATATATTGTACTAACCCAAAAGAACTAGCTGAAGCAATTCCAACCGACATGTATTTGAAGTTCAATGTAGAAATATCAGAAGGTTATGGTTAATGCTGCAAAAATACAAAGATAAATGGAGGAATCCCGAAATGAATGAAAACACTGATGGCCAACAGATTGAAAATACTGTTTGTCATAGCATTTTATCTGGTTTGAATTACATTATTTTGGAAAAACTTCACAGGCTCGATTGTGTTTTACAGTTGAAAATACTGACGTTGTTGTGACAGCCCATGCTGAACTGAACAACAAACTGGTATTTGAAAATGTAGTTCTAGGACTGAATGCCAAATTTATTAGTCAAACCACTTCTGGATGGAGGAAATACGATATTCTCACCTGATACAAACTGAGTATCAGGGCTTTGCTTTTTGGTACTAACTGTGAGGATTTAAACTGCAATTCCAAACTGTGTAGGACTCTGTGAAAAGATTCCTGTGAAATAGCTCCAAGCAATTAATTCCAGGCTTAGATCACACTGACAAAAGCTAACTGTGCTCTTTACCTCCTACTCTTTCTTGCTGTTATCCTCAAACCCTCCCACTAAGCTGTGTTTGAGGGGAGCAACCCAACCTTAAATAAGATGAAACATTTTATTAGCAAAATAGCTTTTCATTGGAAAAATATACAATACTCACAAGAAAATCTGTCTAAAAGTGCAGCAGTTTCACCTGTATTTTCTACTAGAAACATTGCTCAGGTTTGGTATAGAATTTCTAATAAAAAAACCAGGAAGCTAGTCATGATTTAATGTACATCTCCAAGTCAAACACAGAATCAAGAGTCAGCCTGAGAGTTCTGGATATCATCATTGTCTTCTATTCATATGGTTATAAAGGATGCATTTTGTGTCCCAGTGTTAGGGAAAATCTGGGACATGAGTATAAACACAAGTCTTATGTATTCAAAAACTCCTTAGTGATTTGGGGTTACTTCTTCTCAAAGTAAACAGACCACTGTCAAAAATGTTAGTGTTACACTGAAGAGAAGATATTGCTGTGATGTTAATATGATATGCATTTGTTTCCAGTTTGGTTTATTTCCACTGTTTTCCATAGATTGAGGGCCTCCCATTTTATTAGACATTAAGACTTAGCTCATAGGTGTGAAGTGGATTTTTGAAGAGATCAGGGGTGAATATCACCAAACAGAAAGATGATGAACACTTTAAAACTAACAATAAACAATAGCCAAAAACTTTCTAGTAGACAAGCTGCAAGCCACACCACTAGAGAAATGTAATTAGAAAATCTAACCTCTCGCACAACTGAATATAAAGTAAACTGGTGTGTATTTGTCTTTTCCCTTTGTTTCTGATGTAAAGGTGCAAAATTACAAAAGCATCAAAATTTACTTTGAATTCTTAAAATATAGAGGGAGGCAAAGTAGATTTTTAAACCAATGCTTTTCAATGTGCTTTCATTTCAAATACCTGTGTTTCTTTGCAGGCAATGAAGTGCACTTTGATGAATAGCAGGATTATTATCTTTTCCCAGTTGAAAAGTCCCTCACGTAGGACCTACCTATTTAAACTGTGATATCAGAAGATCTGAAACAACAGCTGATACACAAAGATAAGATGAAAACCTAGCAGATGACTTTCTGGCTGAGCAGGGGAAATGCCTTGAGAAATGAGAATTGCTGCTAGCCCTGATGCCTCACTGATGCAGCACTTCCAGCAGTCTCCAGTAGCCCAAACAGAAGCAAATGCCAGAAGCAGTGACCAAACAGAAAGACATAGGGAATTACACTGCTGCAAGGCTATGGAACAAGCTACCTTCTGGTCTCTCTGTTTCTTGTTAATCTCTACATTTTCACTGTTCTCTTCTGTCAATTATCTCTTTTTTTTTTTTTTTTTTCCCCTGGCTCAAAGGCCATTGCAGAGCTTTTCCATGTCAATTCCCTGTCTTTCTCCCTGCCCCCACCACCTTTACTGTTCTTTTCTCACCAGACTTTCCTTCCGCAAACTCGTCCTTATGCTCACTTAAAGGTGGAGAAGAAGGACTAGCCATTCCCATACTGGTCATTCAGGTGGAGATTGGTCACCAATAGCTCCAGTACAGATCTCTGCCTAGGAAGTGCAGACTGCATGTAAAGAAAGGGGAAAGATGGTGTAAAAAGCACTGAAAGAATACCTTCTTGGTCTCTGATTTATTCCTTTAACCATTTTGTACTTTTTCTCTACCTTTTTTTTTCTTCAATGAGACACACATAGAAGTTTGTTATGTGTTTTTAAACTTGGGGAATGTTAGGATAAACAGTACCAGCTGTGGCTCTAAGTGTGCTGTGTGTGGAAGAGCCCTGGCTGTATGAGCCAACCTTGCTTTCCCCTCTCCTGCACAGCATCCAAGGGCTGAGCTAGGCTAGGAAATAGAAGGGAAAGATGATGGATTAACACCGACACAGATCAAGGATGTGCTACTCCTACAAGGAGCCCTTTCTTATGGGGAGTAATACCTGCTCCAGAGAAATGGATGTCAGTGGGAAAGACTGGGGCTGGGGATGGAAGGGCTCTAGGAGCTCCAGGACTTGGAACAGAGGGTCATGCAAAGAGTTCTGACCAAAAGGGCTAAGAAGGCAAGGGGCCAGTGAGGGTTTCAGGTGTCCTTGCTGGAAGTATGGTACAGGATTTGGAAAGCAAGAAATATACAGGACTCTGAGGTCACCCTTGCTGTAGCCAGATTTATTACAAGTGGCAGTATGTAGGAGATGGAATGAGGGCTGTGTTTTAGACTAGATCAGAGGTTGGAAGGAAAAGAGAGAAATATTTTTTTGGAAAAAATAATCTGAGTGTTTGCGAGCTCGAAAAGCTTCTTCATTGCTGGGGGAAGGAGAGAAAGGAAGCAGAGGTAAAATTGAAGCTTTCTCGTTGACCCTTACAGGCCTCTTGGAGGCCAAGAGAAATAGTAGAGAAAATTTTGCACTGAATAACTTTCCTTTGCTGTCTTTTATTCCTCCAAAGTTAAAGACTAAAGAAGCATTTAGAAACATAATTTCTCAACTTGGAAGGGACCTATGAGAATCAAGAATCACAGAATGGGTTAGGTTGTCAGGGTCCATGAGTGGAGTCATCTGGTCCAAACTCCCTGCTCAAGCAGGGTCATCCTGAAACATATAGTACAGGATTCTGTCCAAATGGTTCTTTCCTATCTCCAGTGAGGGACACTTCACAAACTCTCTGGGCACTCTCTTCCAGTGTTTGATCACTTGCACAGTAAGGAAGTTCTTCCTCATGTTCAGGTGGAACTTCCTGTGCATCATTTTCTGCCCATTGCCTCTTGTTCTATATTGCTCACTACTGCTCACCACTGGTCCCATTTTCTTGACAACCTCTCTTCAGATACTTGTATACATTGATGAGATCACCTTCCATTTGTCTCAACCTTTCCTTGTGGTGCTCCAGTCCCTTAATCATCTTCATAGCCCTCTGCTGGAACCACTCCAAGAACTCCTCCTCTCTCCTGTGCTGATGAGCCTAGAATTGGACACAGCACTCCATATGTGACTTCACCAGGGCAAGGCAGAGTAGAGTAGAGGGACGGTATCACCTCTCTCAGCTTGCTGACAGTGCTCTTCCTAATGCACCCCAAGATACCACAGTCCTTCTTGGCCACAAGGACACACTGCTGGCTCATGGACAGCTTGTTGTCCACCAGGACCCCCAGGTCCTTCCCTGCAGAGCTGCTTTCCAGCAGATCAGTCCCCTGTACTAGTGCCTAGGGTTATTCTTCCCTGCTATGCTATTTACCTTTGTTACATTTCAGACCATTCCTTTCTGCCCATCTCTCCAACCTGCTGAGGTCCTGAAGGGCTGCACATCCCTCTGGGGCATCAGCTACTCCTCCCAACTTTGTATTGTCAGTGAACTCTGTGATGAGGCATCTATTCCTTCATCCAAGTCATTGAAGAACAACTTAAACAACTGGACCCAATATTTACCCTTGGGGAACACCACTGGTGACAGGCCTCTGACTAGACTCTGTGCCACTGATCATGACCCTCTGGGATCTGCTGTTCAGCTAGCTCTCAACTCACCTCACTGTCCATTTATCCAGCCTGCACTTCCTGAGTTTAACTCTGAGGATATTGTGGGAAACAGTGTCTAAAGAGCAATCAAGTCCAACTCCCTGCTCCTCACAGAATTACCTAAAGTTAAATCTAAATCATTTAGTGCTTGCCATGGAGCTTGAGAAATCCAAGCAATTATCTAGGGGTTTATCATAAAAGTACATAAACCTCAGCTGTCCAAGGTCTACATGAGAAAAACAAGATGTGTAAAAAGTTTTGGTGAGCACAAGATTGAAATACACTTTGCACTAAGTGTTAAGTTATGGCTGAAGACATCAAAGACTGCCCCTTATTTTTGAGGCTAAAAGCTATTATATATTTTCAGCAGAAGTCTCTGGTTACTTTTGTATTATGAAATGCATCATAATTAAATTACTTAAATGTTGAACGCCTGTGTGTTAAAAAATCTCAACACAGTAGACAAAAACATTCTTTGAGGAAAGCTGCAACATTGTTAGAATGATATCTTTAGTTGGAATTACCCTCCAAAATTAGTGTCTTATTTAATTAGATTAAAAGTATTTAAAAATAAAGACTCTGAAAATTGTCTGTCTGTGGCATACAAAATAGCTACTTTTTATTATTATTTTTCAGATAGGCTTGCATTTTTCAGCTTGCATTTTAATGTTATTTTTCAATATACTAAGTTAACATCACAGTCAAACCAACATGCACAGAATGCACATCCTTCAGGAGAAAGCTTACCCCCTGCACATGAGAAGTTAACTATGAAGAAAATCGAATGCTAATGTTAAATTAAGGCTTCATCCACTGAGTGTTCAATTACTGAGTAAATATGCCCTGCTTCGAATACTGAAACAAAAAATTGCTTCCTAAAGTGAAATACTTCCGTACTCTTTCTACTAGCACAATATTGTTTGGCTTTGTTTATTCTGCTACCTGAAGCTCTTTTTCCAAGTATGTTATAAAAAGCTCAAAAGGCCTGGGTTGTGTATAGAATCTTTTAATGAATAAATAACTTTAAACTTTTCGGGTAGGTATTTCAGAAACTACTCTTAGAAAAGTCCTCTTAGATAAAATATGCTATAGACACTATCCAAAATTGGAGGAACATCAATGCATGTAGAAATAGCTCACTGTGTTAGCAATTTTCAAGGTACCAGACAGAAAAAGATAAACAGCCTGATACAATATTAAGGAAATTCCATGTGCCAAGTCAATCTCAAAGTCATTGCATGTTAGCAAAACTTAGTGCATCAGTAAAAAGGGGGCTTTAGGTCTTCATTCCATATGATGATTAGATGAACCTTGCTCAGACAAGAACCTTTATGTTTCTTTTGTGTCATTTATGAATCACTTTGTGATAATCTGTACTAAGACATGTTAATTTCTCAGGTCACATAAACATTCTCCTATGGAAAGAAATCAAGCATGTATGACTCTGTAGGTCATTGATGCCAAAATTCTTGGTCTTACACCGTGAAATTTGTAATTTACTGACTGCACATTAGAGTGCTGTGGTTCTCAAACTGTGGGACTTGCATTGTTTGTGATTTACAAAGACTGCTTTGTTAATGCTCAGAATGACACATGAAGCAAAAATAAAGTGCAAAGAGTTTGAAGCTAAGGAGGGAACCATTTGACCAGTATGTCCTAATGCCCTATAGGTTCTTTCTTTTTCTTTCTTTCTTTCTTTCTTTCTTTCTTTCTTTCTTTCTTTCTTTCTTTCTTTCTTTCTTTCTTTCTTTCTTTCTTTCTTTCTTTCTTTCTTTCTTTCTTTCTTTCTTTCTTTCTTTCTTTCTTTCTTTCTTCCTTTCTTCCTTTCTTCCTTTCTTTCTTTCTTTCTTTCTNCTCTTCCTTCCTTCCTTCCTTCCTTCCTTTCTCTTTCCTCTCTCTCTCGTTCTCTCTCTCTCTCTTTCCCAAGATAGAAGCCAGATGGATTTCATTCGAAGACACTGAAATGTTCCAGGCTCTTCTGCAAAAATGTGATCTGATTCTTCTGGCGTCTGTCTTCCTAAACGTTATGTGGGTACTGATCTACACTGTCGGAGCAATTGAATCAATACAAAACTTGCACAAGAGAATAATGCTTGCTTTCCATTCTTACACAAGAACAGGACAGGCAATTTTATTATGGCAGTTTTCTTTCCTGATACAACAGGCCAGATTCTGCCCCTGGTTGCACACACAGATCTATATAGTTGTTAGCAAGCTTATTTAGTGAATGAATTCAAGACAATGTTTTCAGTTCTGTTTTCAGTTACCTTACAGGAAAAAAGTATCTTTCTGAATTGCATGAGTAACTGTTAATTCATTTTCCTTATTCTACTCCTGAGATAACTTGATAAATTAATCCTATTCTCATTTATTTTATGGTGTTTTCATGTTTAAAAGCTGATTTTGTGAACATCTGTTTCAGTCACTGTTGCAAAGCCATTACTTTTATGAGCCTTACGTATTTTAGATAGATTTATTGCTGACCTTTGTTAGGAAATTGAAGGTTTTTGTTGTTACTAACATTTCTCTAATTGATATTGTTGATGCTGCTTGTGCCATCAGGGTACTTCCTTTAAGTGAAATACTGTGTCTTGGACAATAATCTTGCTAAGCTATACTAAATCAGATAAATATTATTTAAGTTTTCTCAGCTTTGAAACAAAAAGTACAATTAAGCCTTTCAGTACTAGACAACTATAAACTGACACTAATTCAAATATGCCACTGATGTAGCTTGTAAGTTTCTTATTTACTCATTCCCTGTTGTTTCCTCACTATCACTTGTTAACAAATATTAAAAATCAGATAATTATGCTGTTGAAGTTGCTGCTATGTGGCTGTTGAGAAATTCAACACAGTCTAGGAGGAATGAAAAAAGTGAATCCATGAAAAAAGTGAATTCTGCTACAGAAAAGCAGCATGGATGAATTTGATTTCCAGTATGCAGAGAAGTTAACTGAACCAGAGGAAGTGTCTCTTAAAAAGGTTTGCTCCATGGCATGTATAGCCTGGCATATAGACTGTGGACAACTTTAGTTTCTTCTGAAGTACAAACTCTTCTCACTATCATGCAGTGGCCCTTTTGTTGTAAATCCAGATTCAAAGTGCGTAGTTTCAGAGAAACAGTATGTCACTGACAATTTTCCCATTGAGGCTGAGTTCAACTCAGTCATCCTTCAACACAGCATAAACTAAATGCCCAGTGAAAATGGTGAATATTTTAAAGCCCTCAGTTTACTGAGTATATTGGATGAATTATCTTTGCCTCTTGCAGTAACCCTAGTTTAACACATGGGCTACTATATCAATTTGGTGGCCAGTGGAGGCTGCTCCATCTAAATCATGTCAGACAATACAGAGATCATTCTCAGCCTGGTGAATGATAGGGTCCCCTTTAACCAACTGCCTCATTCTTCCTGTTTCTTCAGTAAATCTATGGGCAGAATCATATCACAGTGATGAGATGAAAAAACAAGAGGGCTCATTACACTTTCCTATTTTTGATTAATACTTCTTACTATAAAATCGTGATGATAATATTGTCCAACTTGGGACTCAAGTTCTACATTGTTATTAAAAATTCAAGATTAATTTCTTGGAAAGTTTAAACAAACTGCTTTAGGTATTTCTGAAAAAGTATTTTGCTTGTATTAAAAATACTGACATTATTTAAAGAACTCTGAAATACCAATATTTTGAGTGAACCACTGGAAATATGGCAAGTGGAATTCTCTGCACTGAAAACACACTTTCTAACATCTGCAGAGAAATTAATGTAATGTATCCAGTCAACATATAAGCCTTTGAAAAATTCATGTTAAATGTGCACAGAAGAGATTTTTTTCAGTATCAGAAGTTAAGATTCTGAAAACACATGGATGCTTGAGGCATTTTATCATTTATTCAGGATGCACAAGGCTCTTACAGCTGAATCTCCTAAGACTAAGAAATGGAATCAAGGAAAATAGAGATGGAGAGTTCATGGAGAACTATGGAAGGGAAGTCAGCACTGCTAGCTGACCAGATCAGAGCAGAAGGGACATCAACAATACAGAGAAGAAAAGAGTTCTGGAGGGGAAATGCAAAACAGTAGAGACTATTTTGAAGAAAAAACTCTGACTAAAATAGTCAGTATGATGTCTGCAAGAAGGAGGAGAACCCACAGGATTTAAGAGTAACTAGGCCATGAAGAATAATGTAATGATAACAGTTAAGTCATAAAACTGAAAAAAACTAAGCTGGAGTGGTTGTGACTGGACTCAAAAAACCAAGTATGTTGCAGAAGAAACTACGCCTACTCTCATTCTCTGAAGCCCAAAACACATCCAAGATACTCTCTCTGCCAGCAGGTACAGCAAGTATTGCTGTCTCTTGGCTCCAGTGAAATAGGCCCAGGAAAGCGATGCTTTTCATTCCTCTCTTTGAGACCATGTGATTTTCAGGGACTGCTCTAGAATGCTTCTTGCAGCTTCAGAAAGTTGCATATAAATTACTCACTGAAAGAATAATTGATGGGATTATGAACATTCGGAAGTAAAGAAATACCGATATTAAGGCTAACAGAGTACTTTCAATTTAGGTCACTCAAGCATAGTTATTAAATTACCATACGTTTATTTTCAACACATTCTTCCTCAGAACAAAGAAAATGCTTGATCTGGACTTATTTCTCCAGTTGTCAAGCAACAGAAGGGACGTTGATTAGACCTCTGTCTCATCTGTTACAGGAGTTTTGAGGGTGACAGTGAATGGAGCTAGTGGAAGGACGAGTGGAATAGGGCTAGTGGATAGGGCTAATGGAAGACTAAAATAAACCTTAGTTCTGAAAGCAGTGCTGCAGCAGTATCTATATTTCCAATATGTTCTGTCACTACTGCAGCATTTTTGCTGTTCCAGACAAGTTAACCAAAGTTTTCCTAGGCAGCACTAATTGCGCATTTTATGGGTGGCGTTTTAAGACTATATTGAATAATCCACAAAGTTCTGAGCATTCACAGCTGTAAGCAAGGTCAGTGATCTAATCCCCTGAATCTATTAAATGATAGGAAATACTAATTATGCTGGGAAAATTAGCCATATAGATTTAAATTAGATACCTATAATGACTGTATGTTTGACACCAAGATCCCCATTACTCAGTTGGATGTCTTACAGTAGGATTGACAAAATTTTTAATTAAGATGTCAGAAGTGAAGCCTGGACACCTACACTCTCTAGACTGTTTTGAAACAATCATCATACAAGTGGTTTACCTGGTGGTGTAGAAATTTTTGCTTTGATTATTTCAAATAGTAAGTTTGCAATAACATGTAAAATGAAAATTGTGGGCAGTGGAGCCCAAATTGAATTATGAAGTATGCCTCTAAACCAAAAACTTCTCTAATTATATGGGGTAGGTTTCTCATAATGAATGTGAGTGTGCAGCTATAGATAGAAAAATGTCAGCCCTATCTCTCTAGTAAACCAAGGTTCCTTTTTTTTTTCTTTTTCTTTTTTTTTTTTACAAAATGCTTTGAAAACTTTTGATTCTTGAAGCCTGAGAAATGCTGAACAGCCTCAGCTGTAGGATAGTGTGTAATTCAAGCCTATAATTCACTTTGAGTCGTTAAAATGAAATACATGCCCTGAAAGAATTTTCTCTCACTTCTAGAAATTGCATGATAATTTATTTTTGAAACATATAGGCCAAATGAAAACCACCATGCTACTTACAGCTTTTTGCAGACAAAGAAGGCACTGGAAATGTAGCAGAGCTCTACCAGAATGCAGCACTTTGCTCCTTCTAAATGTATTGGCACATCATGATATATTCTGCCAATTAATTCTGCCTGCAAGCAGGATTTCTTTGTAGGCTACCTACAAATGTCTTCTTTTCTTCAATTAGTTTTTCTGTCAGAAAAAGACAACAGAGTTTTTATATCATATACATCAATCTGAATTTTACTGCCTTAGTTTTATTAGGTCAAAATATATTACTGTCAGAATTAGTTGCTTTATACTTTCGACTAATGGCTGAGATGCATACCTCAATAATGATAACACTAGAGGAAAGGCAGCAGGCACTGCCCATCAGACCAATAGATCAACATAACTGTAAGAAATTTAACTAGGCCAGGTAGCAATATCACCCTCATATGCCACACACCAAAACCAAACCAAATCAAACTGAAAAAATACCCACAAGAAAATAAAATAAAAAAAAACCCAACAACTAAAACTTTTGTCTTGAGTAGATTCAGTAAATTGGATGTTCAATACCTGAATCAAATGCTTCCATAAAGCTCTACACAGGCCACCCCTACCTGATCACACCAGAAATAATCCTCTGCATGGCTGAACAACCACAGTTTTTCACTGATAACTTCATTATGGATTTCAGTGGGGCACAGTAATTTTCATATAGTGATTTGTCTGTAAATGCTCATGGTAGGCCTTTTTAACAAATTGGTTGATTTACAGAAAGCTCTCTCTAGCTGTAAGGATAAAACTTGTTGCAGCTCCTCAATAACCAAAGGTACAATTCTTTCTTATTTTTCTTCCTCTTGAACTTTGGAAGTAGTAGACCATAGCCCAGCAGAGACATTTTCTCTGCAAAGTACTTAAGTGTTTCTGAAATTCAAGGATCATTTTCTTGGACTCATTATACTATTGCCTGTAGTTAAATATCCAGGCAGACCTGTAGGAAAAAGAGGTAAGAAAGTCTCCTACAGTGGAGAAAAAAATCTGTGAAGCCTTAACACAGTTACTTCCAGAGAGGATAGAAACATAAACACAGTGTAGAATGAAGTATATTTATACTCTGATATATTTACAACCCCACACACAAGAGGAGAGGAAATTATACCCCAGGAACCAGAATACATCACTAAAGCTTTGCTTAGATATATATTTCTTCCACTTCAGTCAGATCCATTTTAATGGATTTTAATTGCCTACTGTAGAGGGAATAGGCAGAAAGGTGTTGACTACCTGAGACAAAACTGAAAAAAAAGTTCAGTATGAGCTTACTATTACCGCAAATAAAATATTTTAAAAAATAACACAGTACTCTTTTTAATTTTTATTATCATCAGAGAAATTAGTTACAGTATTTCAAAGAACACTCAGGTAAGTGAATGAAGTTTCGGCTACTACAGAGAGTAAACAAGTCACAATTTACTATAGCCTTCTTACAGGAAGGGATGCAGCAGTATATTTTCTAGTATTTTACCCTAACTAGTTTTCAAAATCTTGTGATAAATGGCTGAACCTCCAGTGGAGAGGGTAATAATGTTTTATGGCTGAACTATATCTCATTGTCTGAATAAAAAATAATGAAAATCCCCTTTTCTCTGTTTTGAATGTCATCATCTTATTCCTTATTATAGATTTAGTCCATCATGGTGTTTCCATCTAGTATTTATCATCATATATGGGAATATAGGCTATTCTTATATCTTATTCTGGTCATTGTTTTCCAACTTCAGAAAATTAAATTAAGACTTTCAAATACTACAGGGAGTTTATCCACAGAAGTGCCATTAAAACTGTTCTCAAATCCATTTTTTAAATCCACTGTACTGCTTTGAGAATTTTAGTCTCACTTATGAGTTTGTGTGGCTGGGCTAGTTTTCCTACACTTCTCTGAGTTCTTCATAATTTCCCGATACATACAGTGCTCACACAAGACTTTTTAACTCTGTTTCCATAGTTTCCACCTACTTCCTCACTCCAAGCTTCATGCCACCCTATGTTTCATATTTATTAACCTGAAGTTTCCTGCTGAATGGTTCATCTGACTGATCAAGTCAACCTACTTAGGACTATCTCCTTCCCCCATGAAGGTCTTCAAACCTGATTGAAATGGGAACCAGATCTTCGCACGATGACTAAATTACAGTTGATGTGGGCTAAATTGCACTTTATGACAAACTGATGTCAGAAAAACAAGATGAATCTTTCATCTTTGTGTTTGTTTTTATAACCTTCTAAATAGGATGCAACAACAACAGTGCTGCCCAAGTTGCATGCATTAGTCTAAAAAGTATACATTTTCCTGAAGTCATCAATCATCAATATAATGATTAAAGACACATATAACAAAATCACAAGGCAAAATCATATTAGACTACATTCTTGACTTTCTGATTAAAAATGCTGTGCCATCAGCTGCTTAGTTAGCCTTGTGAAAAGCCTGTCAACAGACTACCATACAGCATTCAGAATGTTATAACTGTGTAAACTATGCAGTTTTAAAAAGTCCTGTTCCATAATAGTGCTTTACACTTGAAAGTAAAAGGATAAAATCAGTATTAAGAGAAAAAATATTATGTCAGTAGAATTTATGTCTAACACCAGGTATTTTCAAGCAGTTCTAGCATAGCAGAATGTAATCAGAAATGACATATATCATGATGTAGAGGACTTTTAAAAACTATTGGAAAAATAGTTTCTAGTTGTTTTTATGCCTTGTGCAAGAGACCATGAGTGGGACTTATAGGAATGGAACACTGCCCTGGCAGTTTCCAAGAATCCACATTTCAATTTTAATAATCAGAGGAGGTAAAACATTACCCTCTGATGAGATACAACTCCAGAGGATGGAGAACTAGCTAAGTTTTTACAAAGCTGAGTTACTTCATCCCCTGCCACAGTAGGTAGCAAAAGAAGAGTGACATCAGCACTGATACATCTCAGAATTACAGAAAAAGAGGGACATTTGTAATTTTCACGATAGCTCGAGGAAAGACTCAGTACTGAAAGACACCAAGGACTCCCGAGAAGCACTGAAAGAACCTTCTTTTCATTGTGGCTGTAAAAAAATTATCTACATTTTTCTGATTTGTCTCTTTTTAAGAGTAGTATAGATGACAGGAGTTGAAATAATTTTTTTTCCTGACAAAAACAACATATAAATCCCACATTGAATGTAATTTTTCAGTATTAAATTTCATAGCTTTAATCGTGTTATGTTGAAAACGAATAAGCTCCTCCCAACATCCTCAGTAAATAAATGTCCAACTCTCACTTCAATTTCTAATGCATCAGAAATACTGTGAGAATCTGTTTGGCAACCATGCTGATAAAACAAGAATTGGTCATAAAGAACCCATATCAGCAAGTCAGATTAACACTGAAGAAATATGTCTGTATTTGATAGAAACTCAATTTCTCATTTAAAAAATTAAAATTATTTCAAACCAGCAGAGGTAGAGGGAGAACTAAAGACATGGTCTGGGGGTTTTTTGGTGTTTTTTTTTTTTTTCCAAAAAGTACATTATAAGATCATACAATCAATAATTCTCAACTATCTGAGCAGGATCCAAGGATGCATTAGAATTTAAAGAGGGCAGTGAAGGAGCATGCTTAGAAAGATCAAGTTACCCCCATGACCTTAAACACTCTGACTGAAGAGCATAAGGGTAAGTGAGGAAAATCTGTTAGAAGGTGTTCTAAATGAGAGATGATACAGAGGTGATAAAGACTGCAAGAACATCAGACATAAAGGTTGACCCTCCATCGGCACCCAAATGAGATAATGGACATCATCCAGAATTAGATAAGAACATCTACGTCTGAACTCACAAGAAAATCAGGCTGAGGTTTTCAGAGCTGCTCTGAAACATATAAATGCTTTGTTCCCATTCAATTTAATTAGGTGAGTGACTCCCTTGCTGGCTGCTTGAAAATTCCAGCCCCTGAACACATTCACTCCTGATTGCTTCCATATCCAAAGTGTTGGTAGTTGATTAAAAGGTTTTCCAGGAGTATATTTTGCTTGGTATTAGCAAATTACATACAATTATAGATAATAAATGTCCAATTTAAGAAAACCAGAATGTATTAGACATGGAAAATATATTCTAAACCACATTGTAACCCTGAAAGAAAACCAACTGTACCTCCACCACTGTGATATTTAGTTTACAAGTGCTTTAGGATATCTCAAGATTTCCTTGAAATGAAAATGCTCCACAGTAACTTCAAGGAGCTAGGCACAGGCTGGTTATAAGCAATGCAACTCTGTTCACCTGGAAGAAGCCATTACCAGTCAGGGATACAGAACAGTTCTGTCTATCCTAAAAATGGTGAAGAAAAATTAAAAGGAAGTCATCAATCCACTACCATCAGACAACTGTAGGAACTTGTAGCTGTGGTACAAGATTGCCTGAAAAAGAAGGGCACTTATCAACTTTTACAGGCTAATTCTGTGGTTAAGGTGTCCTCCAACATGCCCTCTGGGAGGATGAGAGCTGTTTGGGGTGAGGAAATAGCCTTAAGTACACTTTCCCCATAAACAGCAACTGAACAGGAAGCAAAGAAGCCCAGATTTCTAGGGAGGCTTTCCTTTTACATTAGGAGAATGCTGATCCAAACCCCTTTGTAATCCATAGGGGGCAATGGACAACGCAGCCACTTACCAACTCTTTAGATGCTTATCATTTCCCACTGACCAGCAAGAACCCCCATAGCATGCAGGCTTCTACCTGAAGCATTCACCTTGAAGCAGGAAGGGGATAAGACCACGCTCACTAGAGATGAGCCTAGGGGCAACATGCTGGGCTTAGGGGTGAAGTTGGTAGCCCAGCTGAAGTGCATCTGCACCAATGCATGAAGAATTCATAACAAGCAAGAGGAGCTGGAGGCCTTTGTGCAGTGGGGAAAGTTATGACAAAAACATGTTGGGATAACTTGCATGACTGGAGTGCTTAAACAGATGACTCCAAGCTCTTCAGAAGGGACAGACAAGGAAGGAGAGAAAATGGGGTGGCTCTGTACATTAGGAGTGCTTTGACTGTAAAGAGCTCAAGGATAGTGATGGTAAATTTGAGTGACTATGGGCAAGAACCAGGAGGAAGGCTAACAAGACAGACATCCTGGTGAGATTCTGTTATAGATTGCCCAACCAGGATGAAGAGGTGGGTGAACTATTCTGCAAGCAGCTGGTGGATGTTTCATGATTGCTAGGCTTTGCTCTTGTGGGAGATGTTAACCTGCCATATGTCTTCTGGGAGCTCAACATAGCAGAGAGGAGGCAGTTCCTGGAGTGTGTGGAAGGTAACACAACTGGTAAGTGAGCCTGCCAGGGGTGGTGTCCCACTAGACCTGCTGCTTACAAACAGAGAAGGACTGTTGGGAGATGTGGTGTTTGGAGCCATCTTGGGCACAGCAACCATGAAATGACAGTCTTCAGTACTCAATACAGTAAGGAAGGGGGTCAACAAAGCCTCAACCTTGGACTTCTGGAGGGTGGGCTTCAACCTGTTCAAGATATTGGATCGGAGAGTCCCTTGGGAAGCAGCCCTTAAGAACAAAGGTGCCAGGAAGACCAGACAAACTTTAAGAGGTAAGTCTTGACAGTGCAGGAGCAAGCTGGCAATGTGCTGAAAGATGAGCTTGCAGGGAAGAAGTCTGATCTGGCTAAGTTTTCACAAGAACTTAGGGAAAAAAGAGTGTGTATGATCTTTGGAAAGAGGGTCAGACCACTCAGGAGTTGTAGAAGGATGGCATTAGGTCATGTAGAAAGAAAACTAGAAAGACAAAAGTTCAGTTACAACTTAATCTGGTCACTACCATAGAAGATAATAAAACATGTTTTTATAAATACATTAATAACAAAAGAAGGGTCAAGCAAAACCTCTATTCTTTTTTGGACAAAGAAGGGAATATAGTCACCAAAGATGAGGAAAAGGCTTAATGCCTTCTTTGCGTCAGTCTTCAACAGAAAGACCATTATCTTCAGGCCAATTCCTGAGCTGGGAGACAGGGATGGGGAACAGAACAGACACTCTATAATCAGGCAATGAAGGCTGGTGAAGGGTCTGGAACATAAGGCCGATGAGGTGTTGCTGAGGCAGCTGGGATTGTTTAGCCTGGAGAAGAGGAGGTTCAGGGGTGACCTTATCACTCTCTACAGCTACCAGACAGGTGGCAAGGTGAGGGGTTGGCCTCTTCACCCAGGCAATTAGCGACAGGACAAGAGGACATACTGCACCAGAGGAGGTTCAGGTGGGACATTAGGAGAAATTTCTTCTCAGAAAGGGTGATTAAACTTTGGAACAGGCTGCCTGGGGAGGTGACAGGGTCATCATCCCCAGAGGAGTTTAAGAAAAGACTGGGTGTGGCACCTAGTGCCTAGTTCACATGGTGGTGTTTGTTCCAGGCTTGAATTTGGTGATCACTGAGGTCTTTTTAATCTAATTGATTCTCTGATTCTGTGAATGTGTAAAATTAAACAAGAGCTCTTCTAGACCCATGTTCCCTTTTCAGTCTTCACTAGTCTTTCACTGGCAACAGTCTGCTGTGTATTAGTATGACTTTTACCCTAAATTATTTTCCATCTTGTCTCATTCTCTGTGATGAGGCTTACATTATACTCTCTGAACAGACTTCCTTTAAGGATATTCACTCAAGATTAAGGACTTCCTCACCCTCATCTTTCTTCTTCATTGCTTCTGTCTATTAAGATGTATGAAATGGTAAGAGAACGAACTAGAAAAGTTCATGTACTGTATTCCATGTGGAACACCGCTGGTTTAAATAGACCTTGGCTTATTCTGAAACAATAGTTTCAAAACCTGTTTGAGACATTCTCTTCACATCAGTGCCAGTAATTGGTAAACAAATGCTAACCCTTTTCCTGGCACACCTTTCCCTCAAGAGTGACAAAGCATGCCAAGTTATGTACAACAGTAAAGGTTCCATCCTTTCACAATATCAACACATGATAAGGATAATTACATTGAATAGAAAAAAATCAAACAAACCCAAGTCCAAAACCAAAATCAAATAAGTTCTAAAATGCTTCCTAGTATTTGAAGGAACTACTAAGAAAGCGTTGAGAAAAGCCATTATAGGAACTTGAGTTCTGTGATACAAAAAAATACGGTTTTATTACTTTAACTCATTCCTCATCCCTGAAAGTCATGATAGGGTTTGTTCAGCAACAAGTTCTGAGGTAACAAGTAGTCTCTGGGAGTTGATTTCTTCCAGATGAGTCATACAGAGCTGTTGTTCAGACCTTTTCTCCAGTTGCAGGATGCCTTCTCTGAGACCAGCTTCAGACAACAGCAAAATTCTGGATTTTCTGACTTGGACTTACAAATTAAAAGGAAAAAAAAAAGTTTAAATTAAACTACCTCTCCCTCTCATGGTTCTTATTTCTCTAGAGCTGAGTAAGCATTTAAAGACAAAATACCCGTCCTTGGTCCAAAGATGTTCTCTAACATAGGCAAACATAATTCCTCTTAAGTTAAACTCAGAGAAGCTGAACTCAGATATATAAAAGGTCTCTTATTATCTAAAAAGAAATATAATGTGATCATGTAGAGGTTATCTGCACCTCATGAAAATCAAGCAAAAAAAGAACTATCAAGAGTTTAAAGCCTTAAACTAGGGTTTTCACTATATAGCTGCTCAGCTGCAAATGTTGTCAGAGGCTTCCAGTGCAACTTTATACAAGTCATTCCTCTAAGTGTTAGCTGCCATTTTACTTTTTGAAGAAGAAACAGTTTTTCTTATCATTCTTCAGTCACACCTATTTAGTTTGTAAGGGGCTGAGAATGGGGATTCTGTATATAGGACAGTGATTTCTGGAATCTTTTGTCAATACTGGACTATATAAATGTTTAGTCCATATGCACTAGCTTAAACTGATTTGGTGGTTTGTGTTTTTTTTTCTCAGACATCTTGTGAAGTTTGCAGTTTTGCACTCTGACAGTGTTTACAGACTAGGCATGTGCAAATACCTGTGTACTTTTTGTATTAAAGCTGAAGAATAAGTCAAAAGGAAGAAATTAGAGAATTAAGGTGAACAAAACTGTTGCCTTTGTGTCCATTCACATTACAGTATTGAAAAGATTTCTAGGGCCCAGCAGTGTTAATAAAACACTGCTGGATTTAAATTCCATTTAGAAACAAACACTAGAACTTTTGTAATAAAAGCAGGGAGAGAAAGAGTAAGAGAAGGAACAGTCTTCCACTGCTTGAATGATCTCACATCTCCTCTGAGATATGGAAAATAAGACGGGAAGTGTCAAGAAAGTGCAGAGGTAGCATCAGTTCTGCTCATAATAAGTAGAACATAACAAGAAAGGTATGTGATGCAGAAGAAGAAGGACACTGTTGCCAGATTCATGACCTTCAGCCATCACCCACTCTTACAAGGCAGCTGAATTTTTCTGTGGTGCCACTGCATTTAGTGCTTCCTAATGTCAAACTGGTGGCCACTCTGGAGTGGATCTGCCTCTGTAGGTTTATTGTTCCCCAGCTTAGCTTTTGTCAAGAAATATTGCACTGGGTCATAAAAGTCCTTTTGATAAAAACATCATTAAGATAAACAGGTTTCCATAGAAAGCAGCAGTTTAAGAAACTGGTATTTTCTGGTAAAACAAAGAAACAAGCAAAAGGTTTCTGTCAAAAGAAATTCCCATGTAGCTCCATTGTTTTTTTCTTCTACACAAACCACAGCCTTACTCAATGTGCAGATGGAGGGCCTACACAGTAAGCATCTATTCACTATTTTGTTTTATCTTCATTCTGCAGTGTGCAGTCCAAAGTTTATTTTCCACTATTAAAACTTTCCTCTAAAGCCAGACTCATTAATTTGTGCATGTGCTTTTTTTATAGTTCATGAAAGTGTTTGACAAACAGGAATTTATATTTCCAGCATTGTGCTGACAGATAGTTGAGACAGAGGGATTAAAGTCAAAAGTGCCATTCATGTTGAGTGCTCAATCTGATACCTTGAAAACTGGATCTCCTAGGCTATGTATTACTGCATATGGCTTTTTGTATTTGCAGCTCCTTCCCTTCTGTTTGCAGGTAGAGCAGATGACAGTCAGGACTTCCCAGTTCAGACTCTGATTTAGGCACCCAGCTAATAAGGAGCACAATTAAACACCATCCATGGAAGGTACTTAGCCTGCACAAGAGATAAGGTGGCCTCAACAGGAGAGAGGACTGGTTATTTTGAATGGCCTGAGAGTCCTGCAGTCTCCTTCCCGGCATGCTGCTGATTCTTCTACAGGGCACAGCCCACACGCAGCAGTGTGTGAAACCTTGTGCGATCCTCCTGCTAGGGACTTTTAAACACCGCATCTACTGTATTTTTCTCTAATCTCTCCTGATCTTTGATGATGTGTAATTGCTTGAGGATATTGCAATTTGACCAAGCTTGCCTTTTTCTTTTCATTAAAAAGGTGAAAAAAACACTGCTGTGTCATGTGGACTGTGTATTGTACTAAACTTAAAAACTTTTTGCCTGTAAGCTCTAAAAATTCTCAGTGAAACATCCACAAAAATCACAATTTTAACCATTTTGTTAGTTGTTTTTCTAGTTTCCCCTAAAGCAGCAAACTCATTTTTCCTAGAAACTTCTAAGAACAAAATTGTTTCATTTAAGTCTATTTAATATATTGGGAAAAAATGAACCAAAATAGCCAAAATCAGTAAAGTTTTAAACCAGTGTAGGTAAGGTGTTAAGTTATGATGTACCAGGGAACGATTTTTTCTGTCTATAACAAAGAGAACTTGAGAGCAGGGGGACTTGGGACAGAAGGGAAAAGGACTGTAACCAAACTGTCATTGATTTGTTACTTCAAACCCTTTTGTTAACATTTATTAAGCAGCAGCACTCCGGTGTTACTGTTGTGATGTGCTTACAGAGTAGCACTAGCTAATCATAATTACACAATGTCATTTTTCCCGCTTCTCTCACCTTGTCAAGGCTCTGAATGCAAAAACTATGTCCTTTGCCAGTTAAAGAAAACCTGAAAGTCTTATTTTCACCTGCCTTTTGTATTTGGCACCGGGGTCAGCTAATGGCTCTACTCCCTGTTCCTGTAGTTGCACCTTTCCATATCACCCACTCATCTTTCAGGTCCAGAAGGATGGCGTCGTTAGAAGACTCTCGTTGATGTCTCTCTACCCAGTAGTACTATCTCCCTCAATTGTTTCTACAGGTTTGTTTTATCTGTGGGCCACACCAGAGTTGTATGGGTTGCAACATCTCTAACTTCTCTCTGTTATAGATAAGAACAACATAGATGTTAAGACCCTCCCGACTGCATTTAAAATGTTGAATAGTTTCTCCTTTTGAGACACTGTTAACCTTTTCTGCTTCCTGTTAACAATTTGTTTCCTCTCCTCCTGGCCCCCCTTATCCTTTAAATGGAAACAGAAGTCTGCCATTTAATAAAACCCCAATAATGATCCTGCTTTAAAGGACAAGGGCTAATCACTTGCTGCTTAACATTCCAGACACATGAGAGTGGAGGAGACTAAATAAGTTAAACAGCAAGATGCAGCACAACTAATTTTCATGTAAAAGGGGGTGATTGCCTTCTTTTTTTTAACCATTGTGATTTTTTTAAAGCTGTTAAAGCCCAAACATTCTCGTCTATCAGTTTATGAATTATTAATAAAAAAAAGAGAGAAAAGAGGCGCTTTTTTTCTAAATATCATCTGCTAAGCCACCACAGACTGAAGTGCCTCACACTGATTCCTGATTTACATAGTCCCAGTTGGAAGTTAATGAAGACTGCTGAGCCACCTTTCAACATGCAGATAAACCTTCATGTATTTAAAAGCAGGGAATATGTGCTTGTTGCTGGCAAATTATTCATCTAAGATCTGAAGTTTCTGACACCGCCTGCGTCAGATAAACTGTCACCCAAATTGCAAACTAATTAGTGATTCAAACATTCTTGAGCTGATTGATGACAGAATAATTTACGCTTGTTTCTCAGTTTCCAGCTGGCATAGGCTGCTGACTGGAGCCCTAATTAACGCTAGTACATCAGTCATGTTCTGCCAAGGCAGCACATACAATTAAAAGGCAGTTTAAATGGAATATCACATTAAAAAGGCTGGTAGATGCAAATGTGAGGAAACAGCACTTTAGGATAAAATGACAACAGAACCTCAGAAACCAAAACAGAATGGAACAGGGTTGAGGGTTTTTTGTTGTGGCGGGGGGTTTTTTTGTTTTGTTTTGTTTTGCTTTGTTTGGTTTGTTGGTGTTTTTAATGAATAAGTAAATTATTTTCTACATAAGGGTGGAGACGAAACATGCACACTAAATTCCTCATAACAACTTTTAGCTCAATATTTGTTAGAAAATTGATGTATATTTGCATTTTGGATTTCAGCTCTGTAAAAATGAAGTACAGAATATCAGTGATAGCTATGAAGTTATTTACAGTGATAAGATAAAACAAATATCAGTATGTATACTTGTGAGAAGCTATACTGAAGCAGCCTTAAAAACTATTTTTAAATAACAAAAGAACTAATCCAAAACTCATGAAAATTAAGGGAAGACTGAGTGTGGGGTGTAGAGGAGAATATTGCAAATATCTAGACATCCCTGATTCTTATTTTCAGGTTGAAAACTGTTATATGGTAAGCATACAATAGTTTCTAGTGGCATTCCCCTGATCAAGATAGAAAACATTTAGGGAAAAAATAGTTAATGCATGGGTTTTAAATATTATCCTTATTGACATGGGTACAAATACAGCCTGTGATCTGATTCTGTGTCAGCAATATTGCAGCCTGCAACACACAAAGACAGTCCTTTGCAACACTGCTGTCAAGCAGGTATTTTATTTCATTAGATCCATTTTATTATATACATATTATAACCACGATGGTTTTATATCATCTGCTCGACAGGTATTAAGCAGTCAGGTAGGAGAAAATGCATTTTGTCTTTTCAATAATGAGAAATGAGGACAGTTGTAACCTGTGTTCTCATTTACATTTGAACCACGAGCGCTTTGGCCATTTGAAACTGATGAACAAACTAAGGACAAAAACAGTCCTCCTTGACACAACTCCCAAAAAGTCTTAAGCTTGCAACGCCAGACCTTTGTTGCAATGTATGCTGCATATTTGATGACACAGTTTATCTTACTCAATGTGACCTTTGTGGGGGGAAAAGTTTTCATGAATATAAACAGCCCTGGGGCTTGTACCTTGTCTGTTAAGGTGTTTTTGAGATTATCTATAGCACATGACAGATGAGCCCTTGACTCTTACAGTACTGGAGTACAAGAACAAAAGGAAGACACTGTAGTAACCACAAACAGACATGGAGACTGGAGATGTGTGAAAACAGTCCATTTGTTTCTAGAAGCACAGCATACTGAAAGCTCACATCACTCAGTGCAATCACACTTTGCTGTCAAATGCCATTTTGCAGTGCCATATATTTTCACCTTTGAAAATTTTAGATGAGTAATACTTTACATTAGTGTAGTGACAAGGGGTTCATACATTGGCTTTGACAGCTGAGCTATTTTAAGGAGCTCTACAAATCAGCAGATTGGAGATGAGGGGTGAAACTCACCTTAGACATGAACAAGCTCCAGGTTTTCTGACTTTGCTAGAGTTGAGTGAGATTTTTGCTGTGAGGCATGGTGAAATCTGTGTTTTATTGACCCTGTTATAGCCGTGAGGGAAGAGTCACCAGAAAACCTTGGCTTGAGTTTTAGATGCCACATCATGTAACTTCTACTGGTTTGACTGAGTGTCCAACACTGAGCTCACCAGTAAGCGCTGATACACCCTGTAGAGTGCCCAGGGACAGCAAAATCCCAATGGGCACAGAAGATGAGGTGCCCAGCAGCTGACAGAAGCTATGAGATGGGGCCCATCTGACAAAGAAATATTGGGAGGGTTAGTCAACAGCCAAGAAAGAGTTGTCAGGATTGCCCTGTAGGATTTAGGGATGTAAATTTTCACACTCCCACTCCAATATCCTCATTTTAAATCTGGTTTTCACAGCTTCATGTACAACAAAAATATTTTCTCCTTAGCTATAGAATGTGGTGTAGAACAACAGGATTATGCTCACTTGTCTAAAAAATATGTCAGAAGCTTCAGTCTATCAGTAAAGTTACCAGTAAAAAAGAGAAACACTGAGTTCTGTTATTAGATATCACATTGAAGAAATAAGACAAATTAATAACATTTTGTGTTTTCAATAAGAAAGCATATCCTGCATAGTGGAGGGCAGATTTTGATTTTTATCACAAGATCTTTCTTACAGATCTCATATGAAAGATGTGCGATCTGTTGTCAACAATCCTGTACACAGAGCACTGGGGAGTAGAGTCAAAGCTCATGGGTTAAACAAGTGGAGCAAAGAGTCTTTCTATTACTGCAGAAACCACTTGTTTCCATGCTGTTGCTGATCATGGAAGTAGCTTGTTACATCTCCCCAGAGAGAAGCAGTTCCGTAAAAGGAGGAATTCTGAATTCCCCCTGGAACCTCAAACTTCTTATGTGCAATGTAAATTCAGCAAGTGCTAGCCAGTTTGTGTTTATAACATATTAACGAAGTGCAGTATCACCTCCCCAGTGGGGAACCCAGGAAAGTCTGAGTGCTCAGACTCTTATGTGTTTTCTCTAATGCTCTCTATCTAATGCTGAACACATGCAAATCTTTCCAATATGAAATGTCTTTTTCCCTTTTAAAGTTTTTCCCCTCAGGTTTCCTAATGTCAAGGTTTACTCTTTTTTGCTGAGAATAGAGCCTACACAATTACACATGATTATAACATGATTTCCTTTGGTAACCCAAGGGACAGGAAGATGTTCAGAAAAATAAGTTAGAATGGCTATTTAAAGGTTTAGGCTTTTTAAAAGAGATTTTTCAATATTCTTTAAGCTTAAAAGGAAATTTTAACCAATGTCTGCACAGTTTAAATAAAGGAAATGCTATGGGAATGATAATAAAGATGGCGTTGCACTGTCAGACTGTGCACTTTGGAGAGCTGATTCATTGTTTGTTGTTTTGCCACAGACTTATGTGACCTTTGGGAAGTTACTTAATCCAATGGCACCTCATTAACCAATTTGTAAAGAGGGTAAAGTGACATTTTCTCTCTCTAACAATCTTAGCGGTTCATTTGAACTTGCAAAGTTCTACTCATACCACTTTCTGTTAAGATGTGATTAGATACTCTTTGGTGCTTAGCTTGAAAACTCTTCAGCATTGTCGCTGAATATATGAATACCTAGAGCCAATCTTATTTGTAATTTTCACCTGCAGCTACAGATATGTGAAATGACTAAAAGCTTCCACAGTCAAAGTCTGGACAGTTGCAGTTGTTTTGTGAACACATATTTTTTGCACTTTGCTACAGCAGACTCTCTCAGATTTTCTGAATATTTTTGAACATAGAGGGTTTTATTCACAGGGGGTATATTTCAAAAATGTATTTTACTTAGGTTCATCTTCATTTTTCCACATATTACCTTCCCATAAATGACAGCCTCCTCAGAAGTATTCATCCTGTGGAAGGAATCAAAACACACATGGCTCTACTTCAATATGCATTGCCTAATGGGAACTGTCATGACCAACAAAATCTGAATTCTCTCTGGCCCCCTGCAATCATAAGGGAGTGCCTCATTGTCATCCTTCATCCTTTAAATTTCCTTTAAGCCTATTTCTTATTCCTCTATACTTTCAGAAGAAAAATGTTTGAAAACATCTATAAAATTTGACCTCTCCTCTGTGGGATTTCAGTCCCCAGTTATGTCAGCAAGTATCACATCCCAGTGGTTCTTGGTATTAAAACAGGAGCACCTCAACAAGAAGGTGGTGAGTGGCTGGAAATGGTTAAGGCCTGAAAGTGAAACTAACCCTGAAACTCACCATGAGTAAAATGAGACAAAAAAACAGGGAGAAGGAAAAGGGGATCTATGGGAAGCTATGATGTTGAAAGAAGTCTTATAGGTTCATCAAACATGCACAAATGACAGATTAAAGAAAATGCTGAAGATTCCTGGAATGTAGTACTGTGCAGGTGATTGCACATTGGAACAGTTTGCCCAGAGAGGTTGTGGAATCTCCTTCACTGGAGATATTCAAGAACTGTCTGGATGAAATACTATGCAATGTGCTCTAGGATGGCCCTGCTTGAGCAGGGATGTTGAACTGGTTGACTTCCAGTGGTCTGTTTCAACCTTATCCTTTCTGTGATTCTGCAGAAGTACTGAAAAAGCTGAGATACAGAGTGTTGTAGTAGTAGTAGGCAAGTCAGGAGCACAAAAAGAGAGTTGTTGATTCTGAATTGGAAAAGCCTTGGCTCTAATCAGTGCTGGGATTACTCTTTGACTGACTTGGATGCCTTCTTTTTCTTTAAGTTTTGCAGTTCATTCTTCAATTGTACTTTTCAGGATATCATAACATAATATGTGATTCACAGGTGAAAAGCAAATGCTCTGTGAATCTGGAGAGGTCCATTTATGCAGTTGCTGTTGATGAATCATCTGCTTCTCTGTCACTTATTGTGGTCTGAAGGTACAAAATTTGATTGCATCTCACTAGAACTTAACACCAAGACAGAACAAGCTATCCCTAGACTCTACAAGAGAGAATACCAGTGCTAAACAGGAACAAGCATTAACAACCACAACAGAAGTAAAAAGTAGCCTAGAGGCTTATTATAGATAATAGGAAGCTCAAAGGAAAATAGATATCCTCCCTTTTTGGGAACAAGGCTATTTTTAACAGTCTGCAAACTAATGGTACTATTCTATCCATTTGTTTTGACAGAATTATATTGGTTTTATAAAGGTGTAGCGTAGAAAATAATTAAGCTTCTTGTCCACTTGGGAATAATTCATGATATATTTATAAAGCATAAAAACAAAACAAGCAAACAAACAAAACAAACAAAAGAGGAAACAAAACTTTCAATTACAGAAACAGCTCTCAGGAAAAGCAATACTTGGGTACATACACAGAAGAGGAAAAGGGAGCTTCTGTTTCTTGAGATGCTTCCCTTGATCATTTGTCTATCAACCACTTCCATCTTTTAATCCATTGCTCCTGAAATTCTATGAATAGCTTTTTTCCCTTCAAAGAGTTTTGCAGTTGATACCAGCTACTTTCCTTGTAAAGTTTCTCAGATGTTTTATCCCCATCAGTATCTTCTCTCCCTTGAAATGACAGCTAGCGTAGGAAAAGGAGCCCACTCCTGCCCTGACACCTTCTAGTCTTTGCAAAGTGAAAATGTCTTTCCTTTATTCAAACCATAGTTCCATGGATATTACACACCAGGCACCAGGTATATGCCAAGGCTTTATACATAGCTTTTCAATAGCATACCACTTTTTAGGTCATAATATTAACTGAATGTATTATCCGTTAACAAATTCAGTGAAATTAAACTTCCATCTTTTCTTCTCTCCTCAAGTCTTTTGTTTCTATTATTGATGACTTTCAGACAAATAACTTTGATGCTATTTCAGTAAGGGACACCCTAAAAACCAGGAAGGATGTGAAACACTGTGTGCCTAACAACCAGAAATAACTAATGTCTAAAGTACCTGAGGATTTTCTGGTTTTCCAGTCTAATGAAAAATGTGGTGACAGAAGAGAGCAATTGTAAGCAACTACATAGTTATTTGCACACATGATTTTAAGTCACACATACGTGTGTGCATTGAAATTACATATACATATGTATAAACATGTGGCTATAACCTCATCTGCTATATTACTGACTTCAAAGGTATTATGTTGCTTCACATTATCTGTGAATCTGGTCTCATGTATGCATCTGGATATATGCTTACATTCCAAAGTGAGAAGCATTCTATATTCCAAAACTATTTTATATCTGTTATCTGAAATCCCAGTCTGGGATAACAGGGATTTCACAGAAGACTTAATACAGCATTTTATTATCTCTACTTTTTCAGCAAGACACTTAATATAGGAAAGTATTTATACTACTCTTTAAAAACTTGATGAAAGATACTACAGAAGTGAAGGTGATCTAATGAGCTAAACATTGCTAATGCGTGCTTAAAAGTGGTCACGTCTGGTCAGTTTTTCAGGAATTGAGAACTGCATTATATATCATGGATTGTTGGCAAAGTACCTAAAAGGATGTGTAGAACTACTACTTTTTACATGACTTTTAAACACAGATAGAATACCAGTGTTTTACAACAGCAGTGTATTCACTTTGACAGAAAGTGATTATTTCAATTTATCACTAATGGCCAGTCCATATTCTTCCTCTTGGGACAAAAATTAACAGTTTTTTACTGGTGGAAGATTATTATCCATCCCAGTGGAACCATGGGAAAAAAAAATACAAAGGAACTTCATTTCTTTTTTTCAAGTTCTAATCACAAGCAGTACTTGCTTATTCAACAAAATCTTATACTAAGGTAAATCAACCAGTCATCATTCCACAGAACTAATTAGAGCTGCAAAAATCTAGGCACGAGTAATAATAATAATTAAAAAAAATTACTAGTGCTAAGATATTATAAGAAACCTGTATCTTTGTTATTTCCCTTTGGTGTTTTCTGTTCAGAACAAATGTAAAAATGTTCACTGGTAGCAATGTTGGAAGGAAACAGTGAATTAAATGAAAACTGAACAATGTCCATGGAAAAAGAATTCTGAATGTGTATGAACTAGAAGCCTGATTTTAAAGATATAGTTCAATTCACTTTCCAAAAAAAAAGTCCATGTCTTTCTCAGCAACCTTGACAATATTCCACTGCTACTTTGTTGCTACTCTTACACTGATCCCTACATTGTGCTGATAAAACATTTGCAAAGTAACAAGGTTGGCAGCCTGATTCAAGCAAAACAATCACTAAACCGGTGAAGGAGAGGCACTTTTAGCTTATTGATTTGTCAGTGTGGTTTGATACAAGGCTGCCGAGTTAGTTGTGGTACAATACAAACGCAGGGCACATGAACGTGCTTTTGGTGATAATGTTAGTTTAAATGAATATCAGGTAATAACTATTGAGTTGTTCTCATTCTGTCAACAAAAACAGGTATCACTGGCATTCAGCGTAATTATTTTCACAACTAAATAACTAACCACTGCCAAAAACTGGAATACCCTTTGGAGCAATCTTTTTGAGATTAGGCTGCAGCAGTAATTTCTAAACTGTGACCCATGAATCTGAGATCAAGAGAAGTTCCTTATGATACCCAGAAAACTGATTTAAAGTCCAACATTTTTCCCCATAATGGATTAAATTAAACCACTGCTGTTAGCCAGATAGCATACAAATGTTATCAGGAGTGCTGGCAACCTTCCCTCTATGTGTAACATGTCTAGGGCTCATGGTGTACTAATTCAGCAGATTCAGTAGAAAGACATCAAAATATTGGTTCTAGTCTGCCCTGTCACACTGCCAGATATTTTTCTTCCATGGATAGGTGAAACAGTACACTGTGCACTTGTAGCAAAATTACTTCTGCTCAAGAACCAGTATATTAACTTCAAATGGATCACAAACTTCAGTTAATGTGATCGGCAAGTGAATGCATCTGGTATTTTAATGATAGCATCCACTGCAGGTCTGACAGTTTTCACCAGAGGAACAAGTTAGACAACTGTCAGAGGTACTATCTTGGGTGTGCCAATGTTATCTATCCAATCACTGGGACAGTTAAAAGACAACTGTAGCATGAGAAATACTTTCACTTAAATGTCGGGGTACGAACACCTAGATATGCCAAATGGAAAAGGAAACAGAAAACCAGTACAAAAGACAAATCTAATGACACCATGTGGATTGAAGAGCGGCCCGTCGTAGAATAGAAGGACTGTTTGTTTTCCCCAGTTATTTAGGATAGTTCTCTTATGTTAGATTAGGAATTGTTATAACTGTTATTCCGATTGTTCCTATTGGCCAGTTGTACCCCAGTTTACCCCAGTTACCTTCACCCCATTGGCAGTCCCTTTCCCTCTTCCCTATTGGCCAGTCAGTGGTGCAGTACAGCTGTACCATATATGGCTGGCCACCCCCTTACACCTCCCACAGTTNTTTAGACTTTATTTCCCCAATATTATTATCTGTTATGTCTGATAGGTTTTTGCCTTCAAATTCACATTTTGAATTTCACTTTGCTAGAATTCCCTTCTTGAATTCCTTAATTTCTCCCCCTCTAGGAAACATGTTTACCACATTCTTGTTTTTATCTCACTAACAGAACTAAGTGTTTAACTCTTCTAACAGACAAGCTGCAGTCAAAAAAGGTGTAGGGTATGTTTCAAGAGGAGAAAATCTCTTCTCAATCCTCAGTCAATCCATATCTTTCCAGAAAACTGCCATTAAGATAATCACTAGGTCAACTCTCCCCCTGCTGCCTCAAGGAGAGCCATATAGCATGCTATACAGGTAAGAAACCCCAAAGTCAGAGCAAAGCTTTAGAAACTTATTTTCTCCTTTTCTAATTAAAATGCTACAGACACATGTCTGAAATAGTTTGAAAATATATGACACATATTCTACTCAATTTTTTCCATTACTTAAAGTCAACTCTGTTCGTAATAAAAATTGACTAATTTTGGTTTAAAACATGTCAAAAAATCTACTTTACTACCAAGATATTTATCTGAGTCCATATGATAATTACTATGGCCTGTTTAAGTCCAATACTAATTTTTAAAATCTAAAATTCTAGAATAACCTGTCTACAGGTAGTATCCACCGGCTTTTTCCACTCTTCTATACATCTTCCTATTTGTCTTATTTGTATGATAAACAGGTCTAATTATTTCCAGTACCTTTTCATATGGGCAGTTGTATTTAGTCTGTTCTTTCTGTGCCCTGTAGCTGTCTCCAAAGTTCTTCTCTTCCATTCCCAAGGTAGGGTGACCCACATTAGTTACTGCACTCCATAAATTTGCACCTTGCCATTGTGATGTGTTCTATGGCATGTCATTCTCTACCCCATTCGTCCTTTAGCAAAAATGAGTAGTACCACCCACCCCAAGAAGGCAGTGTGACAGAGCACTACTTTGCAATTAAAAACACCGTGGAGAACACAGAAAATTGTGTCAAAAACACAGTCTACATGTTAGATATCAACACACTAACTCCTGCCTCCAAACAATATAGAATCCTTTAGTACTGCTGGCTGCATGTGCAGGAATAAAAACCAAACAAGAACAGTAAAACATCATCTATAAATGTATCAATTGAACTGAAGTGCTAACTGTGTGGACATGCTGAACCTAAGCCAATGCTGTGGCATGAGAGCCTATGTCTTCTCTATCTGCTGTGAGATTTTCATGATGAGATAGTTGATAGTAACCCAGTCAAGAAAATAGAAATTCAATGAGATTCTATTGTTAAAAAAAAGGGGGAAAAAAGGGAAAGGGAAAAAAGAAAAAAGAAGATAAAACACCAACCTGCAAAGTATGAAAAGCCTGAAATCACATTATACCTCAGACTTTCTAAAATGAGAGCTGTCAGCATTATTGTCAGTGACAGAGCCTGATTGAGGAGGAGAACTTTTGGCAGAGAACAAGATCTTGCCTTCTATTTCCACTGCTCAGAGCAGTGGTGTCAGTATTTTAAAAAAAAAAAAAAAATCCATTGCAAAGTAAAAGCATTGATCCAGGAGTCTGTAAAGGTAGAAGTAAACAATGCAGCTATCAATAAAAGATTCTGACCTGTAAGAAGTATTTAACCTGGTGGTAAATGATACTGGGTTTTATTGTTTTTCCTTGTGCAAGGACAATATTTGAATGTTTATCTTTTCCAGGAAGAGTCTGAGCTTTGTTTCGTGTTTGCATAGCACTTTGCACAACACAACCATTTCAAAGCCACAGAAGTAACAGTGTAACTTGTGTACAGAGGAACTGTGGCATCTCACAGGTGTTTATGTGCCACAGTCTTTCAGTCTCTCTTGAACTACCATCTTAAAATATTTCTTAACAGGCACTGCTCTCTTTCTAGTGCAGTTATCAACAGCCTTTATTTGGTACTTCCAGAATGCTAGGGTTTCTAAGTCTCTGTTCGCTGCAGATACCTGCTCTTCATCATGCTGAACTGCATTAAAACCCCTAAAGCAGGACTCAGATCCATAAGCAGCCAAGCCCAGTTCAGTCATGCCATGAACAACAACACAGTCATTCAGATGGAACCAGGACCGTTCCTGCAGACAGGTCTTTCCCCATGTGAGGCCATGGAGGGAAGAGAGTAGTGAGAAATGTGGTAATAGAAGTATCCGCCTAACTGGCGAAGGAGCAGATGGGAGTTTTGTGTGAAACAGGAGGTACAAGGAAACTCAGATGTGACTTAACTTGAATGAAGGCAATTAGGCAATTGTAGAGACATCATGGGGACCCTGGAGAGCTTTGTATATTGCCCCACAGAGCTTTCAGTGGGAAGTAGCTTGTTTTGCTCACCATGAGGCACTGAGGCATGAGCAGTGAACACCAGACCAGTATATCAGCCTCTTTGAGGGAGCAGGGCAAAGCCTCTGAAGCTGGAGGCTTGGCAGCGTTTTCTGAGTAAGCATGCCCAGCTGATGACATTTACTCTGCTGCTGGTCCAGCTCTGAATCACTGCTGAACTTATCCAAAATGTAAATCACCAAGCTGTACAGAAATATGTAAGCTTCAAATATCTTGCAGAGTCAAGGGACAGCATCGAGCTTTCATGCAGTGTCTGGCCTATGGGAGAGTGAGAGAGGGCAGGGACATGGAGGACAGAAAAGTGTTTAGTTCAGAGGATTGAAAGAAACGGGGACAGAAGGATGGAGAGATGGTAGAAATGGGAAAGAATGGGAAAGATTCTCAGTAAATGGGGAAAGCAATTAAAAGTGTGAGCAAGGTCGAAACACTAGTGATAAGACAATGCCAGCATGAGAAAAATCTCTTTTATTAAATTTAGAAAGACAGCAAATGTCTGCGAAACAAAAGAAATATAACAAAGAGGAAAATATAATTACAACACGTGTTGGGTGTCCAGGTCACACCTGGATCACACACAGGATCCCCAGGAGCACAACTTCTGATTCAAAAGCTGCACTTTTTAAACATTCTTAAGGTCCAACCGCCTTTACAGCATGGGGGGGTGTGTTTCTTCTCCTTGGTTTGGTTCTTCTGTGCCCCCCCTCATGTCAGGGGTGGAATTTCAGGCACTATGGCAGCCCTCATGTGTCCCCTTGGCCAGCCACATGGCTGAGGCTGTCTCAGCTATATTCTTAGTTAATATGTAATTGCCTTATTCCCGAATGCTTAATCCCTGGCATACATTCAAAAAATGGACTGGATGCCTTACAACTTCTGCAAAATGCCTATAGGTTATAGCAATCAAACCCAAAAAATAAACATTAGGTTAGTAACTCTTGTTCAGTTTATTTGTTTGTAATAAAACTGTTTTTTCTATCTCTCATACCAGGGTCAGAAAAGAAAGATATTCAAGTGATAGATTTGGGAGTAATGTAAACCTCTATATGCTTACCCTGTGAGATCATACCATCTTACTAAAAGAATAACAAAACTATATGAATGTTGCACCAAAGGTAAGAAAATAAAGGAAAAGCATTCAATCAAAGTCAGAATTATTTTCTTCCAAAATTCTGGACCCACCTAAATTTTATATTTCCTGTGAGTTATCTTTGGAGCATTATTGTGAATTAAAATTACAAATTATTTAACTGTACTTCATAATGTATCAAAACTTAATAATTTCATAGATGTATATCAATTGTTACTATCATTATCATCAAATATATTTGTTTGTCAGATTCATAGCTTGGTTGCACAGTGGTGAAACACAGGTAAGTTAGCCTGAGCTGATGCAATTTAACCAATGAAAGAGTCACCAGCATCAGGACTCTTCTACCAGAAGTTAACTGTATTGTGTCCACCATGGGACTGGCTGTCACTTAACCAGAGTTTGAGTACTTCTACTTTCCATAGATAAGCATGGCTTGTGTGGTCTCAACCTGAAAGCTACAAAGCAAGCCAGCATGAGAGTGGGTCACCCAACTGAGACTATACACTGCCTCATATCTCAATACTCCAGGTAAATATAGCTCACAACAGGCAGATACTTACTGCAGCCAATCTACTGCTCTCTGAAGTACCAGGGAGATGGACTTTTGAACAACATAGACAAAACACAATTTTGCTGATATAGTGTAATTACTAAAATTGCTATACAACTCATTAGTTTTCTTAAAATATACTTAGAAAATAACACAGCCTTGTACTCCCATGTACTAAGAATCATACTGATGGGGTGGGAGAGATGGGAATGTTAATGGTTAATTACTCAAAACATCTGGCCACTTGAGGAGGTGGCAGGGTGTTTTGCTGGGGCCTGATTTGCACCACCCCCAGTCAAGATGGAGGAGTTTTTGGGGGTGTGATGGCAAAACTTCTGATCTACATATGACAAAGGGAATGAGCACCCACTGCCAGAGGCCACAAGCTGGGTTTGGCGCCAGATAAGAAACAGATCCTCCAAGGTGGTGTGGTGCCTTTTATCATGCCAATATCCTTCCTTGCAACTGGCTCAACTGTAAAACACCCTCCACCCCATCCTGGGGAAGGTAGCATTCACACAGGACATTCACATGTAGGCCTGANTAGATAGTAATAAGCAAAATTACTACATATCTGCTTTCCATTGTAACCAATTGTTTTAAAATAAGCCCAACATATTCAGAAACACCAGTCATTCAGTGTTTCACTCTAATCTCCCTCAAACAACCTATTAGCAAGAATCTGGGTTACCCTCACCTTCTGGGGTGGGTTGTAACAAAGGGGTAACCTGGAAATGGCCCTATTATGAATAGAAATAAATATTAGCTCAGTTCTTCAGTCAAATATCTGTCATTGGCATACATTTATTGAAAGGTTAAATCAGAGGNCAGGACATTCACATGTAGGCCTGAGGGTTTTCATCCCTTCTGATGGGGCATAACTGGCCCAACTCCATGGATTTGAGAGGCAGCTTTCATGTCCTATAAGGTGTCATAAGCCATCAGATACCCCAGAAGTGTCCCCAGTCTCCTTTCTGGGGCCTTCCACCAGAGAACTGAACCTGATCCACAGTGTTGCAACAGATCCACAAAGTTGCAACAGAGAGTGTAAAGATCCTCCCCCGCCAGGGGAGGTGCTTGATTGTTCCCATGTCTACCCGGACATATATTAATCCATTGAACTCTNAAGGGGTAACCTGGAAATGGCCCTATTATGAATAGAAATAAATATTAGCTCAGTTCTTCAGTCAAATATCTGTCATTGGCATACATTTATTGAAAGGTTAAATCAGAGGTGGGAAGGGGGAGGCAGTAATCTCAGATTGAGAAAAGCTGCCAAAACTGAACTGTTGAAGCAAATGCCAGGCCAGGCAGTGGGCCAGTTCACTTATCCTTACTAACCACCTGCAGGGTATATTATCAAAGCCCCTGAAGTTTATTATTGCGTTTTATTATCCCTTCATTATGATATAGAAAAAAGGCATTGATGTAATAATGTTTTGACACCAAACTTCTCCCTGACACTTGTCACTGAAATCTGTTGATGTTTGCATGGGAACACAATATCAGACAAATTTTTTTCTTTATCAGATGCTACAGATTTTATCTCTGACCAGATGTTCATGCATATACCTAACTTCTCATTGTTTCCATTGGGGGAAAAATTGCCTTTTGCATGAGAAATAGACAATGTAAAATAAAGAGGCTTGCCATGAGGTAAAAATTAAATAATCACATCCTAAGAGGGGAAAGAAACACCATTGCCTTCAGTGAAATTGCACCAAACAGCTCACTTGCATGCTGGCCTCAGCAGATAAGGAAAGGTCTCACTGTCCAATGACACATACATGACACTACCGAAGCAAGTCATTCATATTAATATCCTTCAAATTTTGGAACACAACTCAAGATGATAGTCCTTGACTACTGACTTTCCCAAGACAGAATGGTATGTTTTGAATCACATCCTACGGCACTGGGTGGGCACTTCGGATAGTTAGAGATCTGAAAAATTAGACTGTAAAAAATTTCTCAGCTTCTTGAATACTCAAATGCAACAAACCATGTGAATGTGTGTTTTGTTTGTTCTTATTTTAAATAGAGGGGGTTTTTTTGTGTGTAACAGCCAAGGGATCAAATATCCCTTATTTTATGGCATTGTTTATTCTTTTAATCAAATGGGTTATCTTCTCTATCACTGACCTAGTACTGTTATAGCTGTAAATATCTGAGAATATTATTAGCACAACAAGTGCTGTAAGGAAAAAATCATATCTGTTGTGTAGACTCACTGACATGTTTGGAAAAAAAATCCAGACCAGCTGCAGACCTGTCTTCCAAAAGGGCTCATCTGTTATTTCTTACTACATCAGCCACTCTACTGAAAGATGAAAGTTCTCTAAACTTTGCCTACTGTCACTTGTAATTTAAACTCTGGAAGTCTAAATTTTTTTGCCTTTGAAAAAGAGAAGAAAGAGTCAAAGAGAAGGGTATAAAGGCAAAAATACCTAGATTGATAAATACTGAATTTCCTGAATTGGGGTATAAGCATCTTCTTTTTTCTCCTAGTTTTGGGTTATTTAGGATCTGATCCTTAGCTATATTTTCCATGCAAAATATTGCTTGCCTCAATACTAGCAGGAGAGACAAGGCACTAGAAAATACCTAGAACAGCTGTTCCAAGCTCTGAGCAACTAGTGAAAAGAGAAGCAGTGAGGCAGTGGAAGCCAGAAGCAGCTCAACATCTGTGTCTTTTTTTTTGTTTGTCTGTTGTTTGGGTTTTTTTTAAAATACTACTCTCCAGTGTTTATAGGTTGGTACATTTTATATCAGGGCTGTCTACCCATAAAACAAAATAAAGAGTGCTAAGCATTGTTGCCCAGGAGTGTGACTAGTTCAAGAAGTCATTTGTACCATACACTCTGTCACCTGTTAGGATCTCCTCCAAATGTTACCACCTGCCTTCCAATAATAAGGATAGAGAGGTACAAGGATTTTCCCCAAGTAGGTAAAAGTAACAGTAAGAGAAGACAAAGCAAAGAACTTTGTTTGACTGCAATAAGATCAGATAATACATCCAGGATCTCTGCTTAGAGGAAGCTGTCTTCACAAACTGGTTTTTATTTCAATGATAGTTGTTGGTTTAGCCTGAGGGTTACTATCCTTTGGATATAGAAAGTATTTACTGAAGTTGGACAATTCTAACTAGTTTTGTTGCTCTTTTTCAGGCCTTTTGTTTCAGGGGGATTTTTTGGTGGTGTTTTTTGTTGTTTGTTTATTTGTTTGCTGGTTGATTGTTTTTTGGGGGTTTTTTTGTTTGTATATTTTGTTGTTTTGGGGGTTTTTTTTGTAGAAAAAAGTCAGACACAACTATTAAAGCAAACAAGAAAAAAAAGGATCTTTAGAACTTCAGAAGGTAGTACCTATTTGTAAGATTCATTGTGAATTTTTTTGAGGATAATAAACATTTTTGAGGTATAAATAGCATGGTTTAAGGTAATGTCTGCTGTAAAAGGATGCAGCTCCATCAGCCTAAGCTGCTTTAGACCATGACTTCATTCTCCATCAGATCCTGTCCAGCAAAAATGGAGTTGTACTTCAAATTTTACTGGTGTGGTTCTGTCAAGAGATATCGAAATAAAAGGATTTTAATATATATTTATATATATTACCCACAAAGGCCTCTTCTTGTTAATTTTGTCAGCCAGGCACTACGTACACCTGACTTACACAGGGATGTGTGTATTTGCAGGTCAGGTTCATCAAACATTCACAGTTCAATACTGTGACAGCTGGTAGCGAGCGTATATACTCTTGCCTTGTTTAGTTTTCTGATAGAACCTGTCAAGTACTGGTTGTCTGTATCTGAATTTGTCACCCTCTCAGTAAGGTTATATCTTTTCCTACAATCAAATCAAATAATAAAGAAAAACTATACAAACGCTAATGTTAATTTTTACCCTCAACTAACAATGCAAAATCTTAGCATTTTAATCAAAATGACCACTAATAAATAGGTGCAATTCATTTTTGTTTATTCATTCTAACAGATTTTAAAATCATAAAATCATGCCCCTGAGAGCAGTTGCTTACCCCTTCACTTTTGATAAAGCAATCACTCACCACAACAGGTATTATATACTTAGGGATGGTAGCACTTCCAGGGCAACATTAAATATATCTGGCTTGTCAAGTGTACCCCTACAGTGGGACCAGTCAGTGGATACTGAGCAGCAACCATTTAGTATAGACAGGGGCAGTTTTTGCACAAATTTGGACTGTCTGCATTTCAGTCCTCAGGCTTAAGTACACTGTGCACTTGTTGAGTGCAGGGAGTCTTCACTGAATTAAATACTGTAGTATTAGTGATTCAACAGCAAGCATATTAAAACCTGGAGCAGGATGGAACATGTAAATAACTAGAAAACTTCTTATACAGA
>VWZF01003011.1:45594-64132 GCA_013396755.1 Sclerurus mexicanus
TACAGAGACAGCAAGAGAAATGTGATCTATTTGGGACAATCTCCTCTGTCTTGACAGAGACCACAGGTGTCCAATGCAACTCAAATGTGACGAGGAGAGTGACACCAACATAAATAAATTTGCGAAGTGAGATGTGCACTTCCAAGTGCAATATAAATTCACAATTTGATCCATGGTTTAATCCTACGTGCAGTATAGAGAAAGCAGTAGTTTTAACACTGTCCTAAAGCAGTGGGGGGAAAAAAAAGAAAGAAACAAACAAACAAACACCACCACCCCCCCCCCCCCACAAAAAAAACCCCAACCAACCTCACACAAAAGTCTCAGGAACGTTAACAAGTGCTGATATTCCATTGACATCACAAAGAAGTACATACGTTGGCTGCCTGTATGTTTTTGTATATTACGCAAGGCACTTTGTTCCTTTCTCAAGATAACTCTGTGATAGCTCAGTACAGGACTTCTCTCTGTTTCTCTATTATCATTTAGCCCATAACCACAAACTAAAAAAACCAGATCCAAAGATAGAATAAGCAGAATACCAAGGAAAGAAGCATAGCATGATTCAAAGAAGTTCAAATTGCATTTGTCTTGAGGATGACATTGTAAAAATATTATTAAATGTACATCTAGATCAATGCTTAGGGAAAAACGAAGAGAGTTGCATATTTTAATCAATATGAAAAGAAAAAATAGAAACTATACAGTAGCATTAGGAGATCAAAAATCCATTTTAGGTACAACACGTATGAGCAAAACATTTCTTTCCTACTCATGTCCTTTGAAAAAGATAAGAAGCATACAGTCCTGCTATTAAATAAATAAATAAATAAAAGTAGTTAGAGAGAGAGAAAGACGTGGATGTGTGTGTACGTATGTATGTATATATAAACAATTTGTGCAAAGTCTGGTTGCAGAGAAACCCTTCACTTCAGTATTCTAGTTCAGTTAAGTTATATTTTAGTTAAGTATTCACAGGACTGAAGAATTTCTCATAAGCTTGAAACTAGACACAAATCTAAGTACCTTGTTAAATCGAGACATCTGTTCTCCTCAGTGTAAGACTACAAAGGCAACTTTACTCTTTGTTTTGTGAAATGACCCAGACACAAGAGGAAAACCCACTGTCTCTCGAAGTCCCATAATTTCACTCTGTGTTCAGATACTTTAACAATTTCCTTGAAAATCGTTCAGTTTTTATTCTTGATCTTGAACAGCTACAGGTCACATTCTGCTTTCAATTACTTCATCGCCTTTGAATTCTTGAACTACTCCAACAATTATTCTCCTAAGAGTTACTCTAAAACTTCAGGGTGCTCTAGTGAAAAGTAAGAAAATAAAGGTACACTAAACTTTGAAATCTCCACAAAGTGCCAGGATCATCAGACCTTTGTTCAGAATTATGTTTCAAAACCTAAATGTAATGCTCCCACTGAATGCCTGCAAAATCCCAATTACTGCCTGAAGTTTGAATAGCAGCTCTGTTGCAGCTGTTGTTGAAGGGAGCTCTGTTGCTTCCTGAGAGGCAAAGATGAGATACTGACTTATGTGCCACAAAACCACTCTCCCACGTACTCTGCTTTATGCATGGAAACAAATGTATTCATGTTTGATCTCTTCAGGAGAGAGTCTGGTCTCTGCAGAGAAAGAAAAGGATTTCACTTCCTGTGAGGGAGACTTGAAAGCAGAATAGATGGGTTTCACAAGGTCTGAACCACATTTTATTTTTGAGTGTTCCCTGCTCCCGCTAGAGTTAGATTATGATAAGAACTGACTGTGCCACCAAAGCATTTTTGTGACCTACAAATTACCCCTGTTTTAAGAGCTAGTGTATTCTACACTGCAAGATATTCTGAGGGGGAGTGTGCCTACAAGAGACATCCAGGCATTTTTATAAACTCTTTAGGCTTCTGGTGTCTTGTGGTATCATATGTGAACAATCAAATCAGTTCTGATTTGAACGCTGTCACTTGGATTAGAGTTTATCTATCGCATGGTAGCACTGAGTTAGCAGGCCGTGGAGATGAATAGAAGTACTGATTGCTGAACTGACAGCCTTGAAGATGAGTAGCATTATTTTATCACATCCTTCTTTGCAGCATGTGCCAGTGGGTTTTAGCTGTCACATTTTTTAAAATTATCAAGCCTCAGAATAAGTAACAGGGCTGGTTCCTTAGTGCGTAAGAGTCCCCTTTTCTCCTGATCCTACCAAATTTGCTGGCTTTTGTTTTGTGAAATTGTGTACTTAGAGGTTAATTTGAATAAACAAAAGACTTCCTTTTGCAAACGACAACATATGTGACTACAGATTTAGTGGCTATTTAGTGCCCTGCTTTCCAGTGCACCTCTTTTTAACAATACCTTACAAAAGAAATAAATCACAGAAGAAACATTTAAACTCATTTCTAAAGGTGAAAGCTCTATGTGTTTTTAAGCCATCTTCCTCATCACATTTGTTAAGGTCTGTTAACTAGATGCATTTGGATGGCAATGCAGTTTCTCACATTCCCTCCAGCAGCTTGTTGCACAGGCCTATATCATGTGCAGTTGTCATTTCTCATTCAGGTGCTTTCCCTGATGTCCCTACCTGCCTCCAAGTCTGTCTCTGAAGACTGCTTTTGACAGTGTTATGAAAGGCTACAAGAAGTTGCCAGAAAACTGAGCACCCTGATTGAATGACCAGTGCTGGCTGGATTCTCTGGAGTTTGAGCGTGATAAGGACAAGGAGAGGAGAAGGCCACCAGCAGTAGAAGCAAGGGATTAGATCCAGTGATGACATACCTTGTCCCATCCTATGAGCCTAGCATCTTGGCAGGGTCGAGTATTACCCCTATTCCACCTGAAACAGCCCCACACTCCTGGGAGAAGTGGGACTGGAGCGGTGGCACACAAGGGTTGCAGCTTGGTGTCACAGCCCTTCATTGTGCTGTGCCAAGGGGAACAGGCATATTCCTGTGGCCTCCAGCTGTGTGCATGACCCATTGCTTTGCTCCCCAGGCACAGTGCAGTGAGGCACTGGAAACCACTTGCAGCCCTCAGCCCAGCACTCTGCCCTGCCTAATTAGTCACACTGATGGTGTGTTAAATCTGCAAACGTCAGACTGCACAGAAAGGATCTGTTAAATGAGTCAGATAATTTTCATGGATGTGTGATGCACTGCCACTTGCTGTCGCTTCATCCAGTGGTACAGCAGCCCACCCCAAACCTGTTTATGTGCAAGTATATACCAAGGCTGAAACACCTAAATCCCCTTTCCTACTAAATGTACACCACAAGTAATAAAGACAGCATTCTTTAACAAAGAGACAGTACTTTGTTTCCAAAAAAAGTTTCCTTCAATTACTGCTCTGCAATAATAAAAAGCATACTCTCCTGACACTTGAATTAGTGAAGCCCCAAGGGAAAAAAAAACAAACCATAACCAAAAATCAATGGAACTCGGGGAAGCTCAGGTCTCCGCAGGATTAGACCTTTGAATAACTTTCTCTTCACCACTTCTTATAAGCAATACCCAAATATTCAACATCCCAAAACATAAAAACTGAGCAGTTAATTACTTCATTTATCATGATTTCATTTTCTGTAGAAAGCAATTTAATTCTTATCCTTCCTAATAAAAGAAGCATTTTATCATCTCTCACCCATTCTGAGTTAGACTGCACAGATGCCTCCATGATAGTAGATCAAATGTCAAGGTATTTCTTACCTGAAAGGGCACTACAGCTGCAGATATCAGGAACTGCACTCACATTAAAATAGAGTCGTTTAGCGTTTGTGCTCAGAGAGATAGCATTTTAAAAGATTCTGTCATTTTTGGAAGCTTCTTAGGATAACATCTTACAATGTGGGTAATGATTAATAGAAAACACTCAAAAAGAAAATCCTTCTGATGTGGAAAGGAAAAAAATTGCCACAAGGCCATTTACCTTTTAAAGACAGAAGAAATGCCTAGACAAGGGATTTAACATGCTTTCACAAGGCAGAAGTCTTCTCACAAAGTGGAAATAATTTAGTCAGTGTAAGAAAAGCATTTTTTAGCTTCACCATCATGATTCTGCACTATAGATCTTTACAGTTTATAGTGGGACAAAGACAAGCACTGTTTCTTTAGGGCTGATGTTGAGTCAAAGTTTAAAACAGGAAATGCTGATACGCAGTATGGGAAAGCTGAAAAATTCTACTAGAGTGAGATGCAATTTTGTTGCAAATCAATTTAGTGTATTGCTGTAATCCATTTCCTTTATATTTAAAACTAGAAGCAGTGGTATTTAAGTTTATTTCTTAAAGTCTTGTCATACTTTAATATGATGAAAGACTGAGTTGCTGAGGGTAAACATTTTATAAACTAGTGTTTTCATGAGAGTGTGTTTGGATGGAAATTACACATTTTTTTTCCTTTCAAAATACTTTAGGACATAATCTGACAAAATAAAGGGGAAAAAAAAAGGTTAAAAGGAGTAATTCATAAAGGTGGGAGAAAATAAGAGGAAGCATAAACTAGGTCATGATTTCAAATGACAGGGAAAGGTTTCAGTGCTTCCTGAAGGTCTGTCCCCAACTGCATGCAGAGATACATACATGAGTTTCAGCCAGACTGTGTACAACGGTGCTCGAGAATGGTGCTGTCCTGGATAGAAGTTAACATCTAAAGCCAGCAAAGATCAAGATGGAGAAAAAAGAGAGTCTGGCAATAATGGAAGAAGAGACATGGAAGATGAGACCTTCACAGACTGAAGTCTCCAAAGATCTATAAATTACCTGTACAAGAAACATGAGGGTTCAGGATGGGAAACAGAGGGTTCTCCCTCCCTGGAATTCAAAGCATTAAGCTCCTCACACCAGTTCTCTCTTCAAAGCCATGTGACTTGGTAAAGGCTGGGTTTAACACTTAAGTGTGAATTTCTCTTGAGAAAGAAGCAGGGGGAAAAAATCAAGCAGGGCAAACACTCAAAAATATGTCCCACGTGTTCCCAGTTCTCAGGACCACCACTTCAGTGTATGTGCATCTTTTTTAGATGGGGCAATATAGCAAAAGAGATAAGCTAAAACTGTGGGAAGGGGGAGAACAAAAGCTACTTAATCTGCCTGATTAATCCTTAATGAAGAAACATGGTTTAGCAAGGAACAATATCATGAGCAGCTAGCTTCAAAGAAGACTATTCTAAACCCGCAGCATTTAAACTGACTTGTAGTGAGACTGCTGAGAAGATGCTAAGACAGCCAAGGGGGCTGAAAACGCAACTGGCATGAGCGTTGGGTTGGGGTGGGGTGGGGGTGGGGAAGGCTGGTTACTTAGGCCAGCCATAGGGTGGGAGCTGGGAGACTTTGGAAGTCATCATGGAAATGAGGGTGAGGGGAGACAGGCAAGGAAAGACAGTAGTTTCCCTGCTGACCTTCCCAACTAACCTTTTCAATGCAGTGCAATGACTCATACTGCTCATCAGCCTCTGCCCCAGCTGCAAGGGAGCTCCCTAGGAAAACACATGCTCAAATGCCTTACTGCTCTGAGGTCCAGATGCTTAGCAGCTCTCTTGGGAGGCAAATGGTACTTACCTTGCAGAACTGTGATGTTTTCACTGTGATAATAGATCACTATCTATTACAGTCCAAATAAAATTATTTTTTAAATGTTGAATGAGGAATTACTTGTTTAAGACTTGTTACTTTTGTGAATAATAAAATCTGTACTTGTCATATGCATGTGGACACAAAAATGCTTAGGGCCTTATAAGATTTGAAAACGGTGATTCCAATATTATTACTCTTTTATTTTCAAACTCTGAAATCACTTCGACTCACTTTTTCGGAAAGCTCACTTTATAAAGCAGAGGTCTAAACTCCAAACTGCATATATTTACAAGAAGGCATACATTTAAAATAACGCAGATACTGAAACTGTATCTATAGTGAAGATTTTTCTTCTTTTTTTTCATTCTGAAAACAAAAATAAAAAATAAAGTTCATATCCAGACGAACACTCACTGTAGAAAATATTAACCTGGAGGAAATTTTTATGCGGGCAAGTTATAAATCCCTGGAAATATTACAGTAGCAAACCACACTGACCTTTAGCTCTAGGATTGCAAATGGTAATGCTATAATAATTGTGTATATCCTTTTATTGTGTGACTCCCCACTCCCCCAGTCTATTAGGGAGCAGGAAATGATGGCCTTTAGCAGCCCTTTAAATTGAAGGTATAGGGATGCCTTAAGATTATTCCCATTTATATATGACCATGTAGTACTATTATTATTTATATCTTGCTAGCGGCACTAGCGGAATGCAGCTGCTTCTATGGGTAGCCTTGTAAAGGAAGGTGCTATGTGTTTTGAGCAAGAATTAAATCTGTACAGATGATGCTATATAAAGTCTTTCTTTCCATATTTTTGTGAATTAACACTGCAGGTTCTGAAGAGAGGAGGATTCCATGCAGCATTCAGCAGTATCAGAAATAAGCAAGATTTAATGAGGGAGGTGGGCTTTTATAGCTAGAAATGCCCAACATTGTAATAGTTAATGCAAGCTGAGAAATGACTAATCAGGAAAGAAAGCTGGATATTTAGTGTTAAAAGCACTCTCTAGAAAGAGACTTTCAACAAGGTCTCGATTGCCTCTCATTGGCACAGTGTGAGGATCTCTTTAACTCTTTTCTGGAGAGACTGGTGGAAGGACTCTGGAGGAAGTGGGCAGGAGAGCTTCCCAGCACAACAAATTCTCCTGTTCGCATGATTTTACAGAGACTGGCACTGCTAAAGATCAAAGCTACAATGTAAGTTTGCCAAAGTCAGTGAGCTAAAACAAAATTATGAGGCCCAGTGATATGCTTAGTTTTCTTTTTAAAATAATACATTTTTATATTATTTATATTATAATACATTTTTCATAAATGTTGCTTCCAAATTTGAACCAGTCAGATAGTGAATTCAGAAGGCTTTTCTCCTTCTCTTCAGACATATGTCCCAGAGGCAGTCTTTTCTAGCCTGTTTCTTTCTGCGGGGTTAAAATTAATGTATATAAAATGTATAAATGTATAAAGTGTATAACATATAAAATAAAACTATTGAGCTATTTTAGTACTTTTCCTGTCATTCATTCAGGGTCCTCTAAAGTTGTCACCAACTACTGTTTCATTTAATTCCCTAGCCTTCAGGGTAATGTAAGAAAATTGAAGAGATTAGAAGCTCTCTCTTTCCTGTTCAATGCATTTGTGTTGCAGTAAATTGGTACCAACCTTCAATCTCATGGTCAGGGCTCTCCAGGGTCCTTCCACTGATATGACAGAGCAGTCAGCTTGATAAATGGTGCACAACTCCTTCAGCATGGTGGAGAAAGCTTTCCTCCTTGTCTCTGCAATTGCCTGTTCCAGACTGGAGAGAGGAAACAATTAGCTGTCTTATTGCACTAAGGAATGCCACTATTCTGTTTACTTTGTCTGTGTTAATTAGAAGATACATTGTTCCCCCTTGATTAATTATTTCATGGACAGTGGCAAACACAGGGTATGAAAGATACTGGAGGGAAGGGAACTTAGCCTGGAAAACTTAACTCTCAATAACCTTAAATAAAACATATTCACTAAAGAGGTAGCTCAGTAAGTTAAATATATGGTTAACTTCAAGTTTAGGAGCTATTGCTGATGAAGTAAGGGGACTGTGAGCAGTGTTACATTAAGCCCTTTCTTGATCATCTTGTAGAATTGTAGCTACTAAACACAGAATTAACACAGGCACTGATATAAGCACTGAAATAAAGTACATAAGAAAACATTTAAGCAAATACTTCTCTCTTATTCTGGTTCATTTTGCTTCAGCAGTTCTCCAGGACTAACTTCCATGAACGGGCATTGGGCATACTTACAGATTGAAGAGGGGTCATCTTGGTCCTTTCCACTGTGTGCAAAAATATAAAGGGAAGATGAAGGGTAATGAAAGGTCTTTACAAGTCAGAATTTCAAATTCTTCTTTCCAGAGAAACTTGGCCTTGAACAGACAGGCATGTGTGTATTTGTGTGTATACCCATATATTTCAAATTTGCTCATGCAGGCAGATGATCTAAAAGGACACCATGTGAAATTGATAATAGATGGTTGTCTAGAGGATTTAAATAAACAAATGAAACCACTATTGAGAGGAGATAAACATGTGGAGGATCAACTTGCAGTGGGACAATACATAATGGGTAATTTTCCTAAATAATATATTAATTACAAATCATAACTGCTGAAGGTCGGGCAGTGTATGTCTTAACTAAGGTTTGATTCAGCTCCCTATTAAAATTCTATAACAACTGTGCCCAAAAAAGCAATAAATAATGCTATTAAGCAGGCTAGACATGCCTTAAAATCAGTCATTTACTAAATAGTCCATGTAAAGTGACTGAATATATTTGGAAAGCATGCAATTGAGGGGTTAATATCAGCTTGTTCACAAATTAGGCACACTACAGATTTCAAAACATATCACATGTTGCACACCAAAGTCATATTTTCTACTCCTGCCTGTTCTAAATCCACTGAAGAACTGACCTGCCATTTCACTTCAGACTATGAGTGGATCACCTTTCTCCATCTGTCCCTTTGTGCCTCCAGCAATGCACAGGACTGGGGGAACAGCATGTGATATAGGCTATACAGTGATTAGTAGTTGCTGGTAAATCCAGTGGGGTGAAGCAAGGACAAAAGGAACGCTGTTACCACTAAAATTCCTTGCCTTAGTGCATTTGCCAGAGCCTTAGGGCTAGATGTTCAAAGCAGTGTGTGCAGTCAGTTGCCTGTAGCCACTCTTTGGGAATACAAGTTGATTTTCAAATTGCTGAGAGTAGTTTGTAGGTGCAAAATACATACCATGCAAGATTCAAAAGAAGCTAGAGAAATCCTAGTACTCTGGTTTGAGTTACAATTTGCTTTTCTAAAAACTCATGTTACCTGCCCCAAGCTTACAAGGACTCTATGGTGGGTTGACCCTAGCAAAAAACTGAGCACCCACACAGCTGGATGGGATGGGGAGACAACAGAAGAAAGGTGATCCGCTTATGGATCAAGATAAATACAGTTTAATAGGCAAAGCAAAAGCTGTACATGCAAGCAAAAGAAAATAAGGAATTCATGTACTACTTGCCATAGGTAGACAGGTGTCCAGCCATGCCTTGGAAAGTAGAGCTTCATCACACATAACAGCTATTTGGAAAGACAAACACCAGAACCACAAATGTTTTCCTTGTTCTCTTCCTCCCTTTGAACACTTGTTGCTGAGCATGGCACACTACGGCATCAGATATCCCTTTTGATAGTTTTGGTAAGTTGTGTCTTCTCCCAGTTTCCTGACCATCCCAAGTCTGCCCACTTGGAACAAAAGGCAAAACATCAAGGACCATGAAGCTGTTCAAATGTTTTTGTCAACAGACAAAACATTGGTGTTTCAGACAAAAAAAAAAAAAAAACCCCAGCACCTTATGGGCTACCACGCAGAATATAAGCTCTATCTCAGCCACACCCAGCACAGACAGCAAGAGAGCTGACACCCACCAATGAAGCCTCTTTCAATCAAGACGACCTTTCTCGACCCTGACTTCAAATTCATTGTTTCCTTAGAAAAAGGTTAATGAAATATTTTTGTCTTCTGTGTGGTGTTTTTTTGTTTAGGTTTGGTGTGGTTTTGGGGTTTTTTTGTTTGTTTTTTGTTTTTTGTTTTTGTCACTGCTCTTACACATCATGGCATTCAGCCTGTTCAAAATTCACACAGTAAACAAGCATCTCTTATGAGTGCTATGAGGTCTTTTCAAGGCATTTCATCAAGCATTTATTTCCAGTGGAGCCAGTTGATGAGAATGGACAGCCATTCACTGTTGATCCTGAAATGCATGAGTTCCTGAAAAAATGTTGATAGATCGAGTAAAATGTCTTGTGAACTCGCATGGCATATTTTCATACACCAGTGTCAGGTCACCACGGGTGCCTTATTCAAACAGAAGAAAATTTTACATGCAGAACAGTTGCTGCAATTTTATACTACTTGTGTAATAATTCATGACCTGAGTAATAAAGAACTCATTAAACCTGTTTCCTGCTTTTCCTTTACACATAGACCTCCCAGCAGTTTAAGCCATATATAATGACTTCAAGTATTTTAAGGGATAGTGTTAAACTTATCTACTATTCTTTTATATATGAAATCACTCTTTTGTTTTCCTTCACTACATTGCTAGCATAATTAGGAAACAATATATTAACCTAATTACATGTTATTTATTAGGCAGCAAGCAAATAAGTCATTCAAAGACAAATCCCTGTAGTTATTCATGGAACTGCTTTGGATGACAAAGATATAGTAAACTGAACAATCTTTCATTGTATTTATTGCACACTCTTTGTACTAATGAACAATAACAGGCTTTGCTGAAATAATGGCTTCTGTTCTGAATTGTAGTAAATGTTATGCAGACCATATTCATCAAAAGCATGTCAAAGCCATGGATGCCCTTTATTTCTTTTGCTTGCACTTGAGGAATTTGGGTAGCTAGTGAATAGCAATGATTTAGAGGGCTTAATAAACATAATGTAAAATAATTAGTGTCTTTAAAGAATCAACATACATAATGTACTAGTGGCAGCTTGACCCCTGAGAGACACACAGTGGTAAAGATGTTGGCAATTTATTTTTATAACCCTTACCTTTAGAAAAGCCTATGCATTCTCTTTGCTCTCAATATGAAACAGGCTTTCTCTATGTTCTTAAGCAAGCATTAAGTCTGCACTGCAGTGGGATGAAAATTTCTTGTTAACTTCACTCATCTCTTGAAATTAATGAAGGGTATAAAGCAAAAGAAGTAAATTTGAATATGAAATCACAGAAAGAATGAGACAGGCAAAAAGTCGGAAGAAGATGCCTTTGGACTTGGCTGTTTTAAGAACTTTGGGTTCAGTTTTAAGTGCTTTTTAGAGAAGAAATTGGAATCCCTATCTTCTTTCTCTCACAGAGAAATCCTACATATAATGATATGAAAACACATTCTTTCTTTTTCTGGTGAATATTTATGCTTCAAAGAAGCTGACACAATAGAAGACTATATAAGAATATCCTTGAGTATGATGACCAGAGTCATCTCCCAGGAACTGTGTTCAAATACCACTTTGTGATCTAGGTATTAGAGAACATGGTCTCCAAAACTGTTGGTACAATACTCTTCTTGAGCACTGAGTCAGAGCTCTTAGTTGTCTTTAAGTTGCTCCAGGTCTCATCTGCAAAAATGAACTAAGAATGTCTATTGAATAAGACCATGTGGGACAGACATGACACTGCAGTGAAATTTGCATCAAGTGCTTAAAGTTACCAAGCTTCCAGAGTCCTGGGGCAACCACAGGAGAAACATATTAAAAACATGGCAGAAAAATTGCTGAGGGGAATTAATGTTTTCTATGGTTATACAACATCTGTGAAAAAACTGGGGGCCTACATTTTGTTTGGTTTTTGGTTTGTTTGTTGTTGTTGTTGTTGTTGTTAGTTGGTTTTTGTGGTTTTTGTTTTGGTTTATTTTGTTTTGGTTGATTGTTTGTTTGTTTTTTAATATTTAAACTGAAGACAGCATTTGTCATGAATAACATTTGCTCTTCCAGCTCAAAATAAGGACTCTCTCCAGTCTGATACACAGTTTCTGGGGACCAATGTTTTGAAGTAATTGTACTTCTTCTGTTCTAACTCTCTTTACATATTCTGAAATGAAGAATGCTCTAAATTTCCATTGGCAAAAGAAAGAAAGATTCAACTGACCCTTTCATAAACCTTCATCTAATTTATTAAAATTGACACTGTGTTTATATTTTTTGAAGAGCTGGGTAAGAATAACAACAAGCTGCTTTTTAACATTGTAAAGAGTGCCCAGTCTCTAAATGCAGTCCAACAAATTCAGTCTAAGAAGTTTATTTCTTATCTTCACGTTGTCTTTTGAAGCATAAATTGAGCAAACCAAATTAATTTACAATAATAAGTACAAATTTCTGTCTGTAATTCTTTCAGAAACTTGTGCTTATATTTATAGAATAGAAGGAATCATAGAATTATAAAGTGGTCAGGGATAGGAGGGGACCCTAAAGATCATTTAAGTCCAACTCCCTGCTTTGGGCAGGGATGCCATTCATTAGGTCAGATTGTTCAAGGCCCTGCCCAACCTGCCATTGAACACTTCTATGGATGGGGCAACCACAGCTTCTCTGAGCAACCTTTTTCAGTGCTTCACCACTCTCAGAGTAAAGAATTTCTTCCCAACCTCCCATCTAATCCTATCTTCTATCAGTTTAAAACCATTGTCCTTTGTCCTGTCACTAGCTGCCTACATAAAAAGTACCTCTCTCTCCTTTTTATAAGCTCTCTTAAGGCACTGGAAGGCCACAGGAAATTCTTCCCAAAGCCTTCTCTTCCACATGGTCAACAACCCCACCTCTCTCAGCCTGTCTTGAGAGGTTCTGTAGCCCTCTGATCATCTTCATGACCTTCCTCTGGATTGAATCAAACAGGTCCATGTCCTTCTTATGTTGGAGACAGACCTGACTGCAGTACTAAAGGTGGGATCTCATGAGGGCAGAGTAGAGGGAGAGAATCACCTCCCACAATGTGCTGGCCACACCTGTCTTAATGCATCCCAGGATGCATTTGGACTTCTGGGCTGCAATCACACACTGTTAGCTCATGTCCAGCTTTTCATCCATGAGAACCTCCAAGTCCTTCTCTAAATCCATTCTTTGCCCAGCTTCTATTTGTGCTTGATCCAGATACAGCACCTTGCACTTGGACTTGTTGAAGTTCATGAGGCTCTCATATGCCTGCTTTTTAAGTTTTGCCAGGTGCCTCTGGATCCTGCCCTTCTGTTGGGTCAGCTGTACCACTCAGCTTCGTGCCACCAGCAAATTTGCTGAGAGTGCACTAAATCCCACTGCCTGTGTTGCTGATGTAGGTATTAAATAACACTGGTCCAAATGAGGACCTCTGTGGGACTTATCACTGATCTCTATCTAGACATTGAGCTGTTGACCACTATTCTCTGGACATGACCATACAGCCAATTCCTCTTTCGCAGAACAATACACCCATCAAATCCATCTCTCTCCATTTAGAGAGAATGTGGTGGAGAACTGTGTTAAAGGCTTGACAGAAATCCAGGTAACTGACACCTGTAGCCTTTACCTTCTCCACTGATGTAGTCACTCCATCATCAAAGACCACTAATTTGGTTAGGCAGGATTTACTCTTGCTGAAGCCATGCAGGATGTCTCAAAACACATTCCTATTCTCCATGTGCCTTAGCATAGCTTCTAGGAGGATCTGTTCAATTATCTTCCCAGGCACCAAGGGGAGGCTGACAGGTTGGTCGTAACCAGGGTCCTCCTTTCTATCCTTTTCAAAGATAGGTACAATGTTTCCCCTTTGTTAGTTCTCTGGAACTTCATCTGACTTCCATGTCTCAGCAGCCTTCCTGCTATCCATCCACTTGAGAGGTGTGGGAAGAGAGGTTGCTAGTGCAGACTGAGGCAAAAGAATTGTTGAGAATTTCAGCCTTCTCCTCATCCATAGTTACCAGTTTGCCACTAGGGTTCATCAGTGGGGTTATGCCTTCTTTGACCTTCCTGTTGTATGTGAAATACCTGTAGAAGTCTTCTTAGTATTCTTTATGTCTCTTGCCAAGTTCAGATCCAGCTCATGCTTTGGCTTTTCGTACCCCATCCCTACACAACTAGATTGTGCCTGTATGCTGTTCCCAGGTTACCTGCCCCTGCATATACTGCCTGTGCACTTGTTTCTTACTCTGTAGTTTGACCAGCAGGTCTTGACTCATCCAAGTCAGTCTCTTGCCATCCTTTCCTTTTTTCCTATACATAGGGTTTGAGAGCTATCCATCATCAGAAAGAAACAAGAGAAAAACAGAAGGTTGATTAATACAGTGTCATTGATTTTACAATTTTGCACAGAAGTTTGGGCTGACACGTTTTCAGCTTTTTGGTAGTTGGAAATATCTCACTGAAGAAGACCAAGTCACTGGAAATGCTGACATAAAATGCAATTTTTCCATACAATGATCACATTAACATGATATGCTAGTCATGTCTAAGTAGTCCTTGTAGTCCTCTATAACTTCTTGTGTCACCTTCATTGACCTTTACAGAAGAACTCATCTTGACTTTGTCTAAAATACTTGCTTTTGCAGTCTGTTAATGTTGCAGAGGATGTAAACATCAGTGTGCCTTGCTTGGAAGAGAGTTGTTCTCTTCTGAGATTCCTCAAAAGCTAAAGTAATTTCAGCCACCTCTTAAATTCCAGGGTAGTCTTTTATCTGAGGCCATAGTGATATTTGCAATAATTTTGTTCTACCAGTAATTAGGTCCTAAACCCTCCCCCCCAAATCTAGTTCCCTCCTGACCCAATAAATATCCAAAAGAGAGGTGGATTCCTGTGGACAGAAAACTGGACTAATAGTACGCCAGTTAGATGAACCATACTATATTCTCTATATTTATGAAACTTGCTCCATTTGAACAGTGTCATAGCCATTTGAACACAGTGAAACATTATCCAAAGTCATGTAATTCCCCTTATCCATTCTTCTCCAAGCCAGCTTGGAAGTTAGGCAGCTTCCATAAAAACAGCCATAGATATGTATGTGTTTTTGTATACAAGGCCAATGGATCATCATTAGAGGAACACCTAAAAACAGAGCAATTCTCATTCAGCTTTCACTCTGGAGAAGAGGTGCATTCTCAAGACTGGGGGTGAGCGCACCCAGAGTACAAAAAGGAAGCCTACTCATGACAAATGACAGTGGAGATAGGGCCATTGGTATCCAACACCGTGGAAGATTAATGCTTGTGAACACAAAGAATTGCCATGAGGTCCCAAACATAGTAAAGAGAGACTCTGTGTGTTTCTACATGTTAAAAAGCACATAACTGTATTCAGTTATTCCAAATGTACACAGAGACACACATACTACCTAAACCAATATGAAGCTTTTTAGCGGTGTAAATTCTTAGAAAAAACATTGCTTATGAGCTAAAGAATATAGCAATACATCCTTATTACCTTATTCCTTGCTGCCTAACCTATAAGAGAACTACATCACATACCTAGTAATTCTCCATTGAAGTAGTGAAAAAATAATCTGACAAATGTTGCCATCACACAATTGGTATAATGAGTTTCAACGGGGATGAGGTTCTGAGCATGATTTGCAGCTGGTGTAGATTAAGGATAAATCATGGAAGCTATTGCAGATTTAACTTTAACAACACTGAGACAGAAGTCTGACCTGAATTTTGTGGGCAATTGTCAGAATAAAACAGCTGAAAATAAGAAATTCAATCAAAACTTGACCAAGAGATATATAAAATATTGTAGAAGAGATGCAAAGCATTTTGCAAGCTTCTTTAGAAATAATAAAAGTACAAACTGTCACCTGAAATTAGAACTACAAAAGGTCTTGGGTCTTATTACTTATTGTTTTCATTTGTTCTGCTAGGCTTTAACGGATGTTCTGAAATAAAGTGTTAGGATAAGCTTGTGCTTTCAGGGACTAGAAGGACAGCTTCTCATTGCTAGGTACAGCTCTGCTATGATACTGTTTGTGTTTAAGGAGCTCTGAGCTGAAAAACTGCTCTTCTCTCTTAATGGATTGCTTTCCTCATTGACTGCATTTTTATCTGTTTGGTTGGATTGGGAGGCAAGTGCATACTTCTGTAGAAGTAATTTAGCAAATGTTTAATATAAAAAGTTCAAGACTCCTTTTGTCATAAAGTAAGACCTGAAAAAACCTCCACAAACACTCTAATTCTGTTCTAAACTCAGTACCACAAACATGGATAATACTTGAGAAATTTACAAAAAGTTGTCACCATTTGCATTATACTTATGCTCAACGAAGGATGGTGAAATTGCTTACTGGTTTCTACAAATAAGCAGTAGATACTAGGGTTTACAGTGAATTTTTTTTCCTAGTAACACTAGATCAGAGTCCAGGGATTGTTCAGTCCAGGTCTTCCTGCTTTAGGGTTGCTTTAATTTCTAGGAGCCTATTCGCTCTCTCTTTACTGAAGTGCTTTTAACAACTATTTTAATATCTGATGCTGACTACAGAAAGTTACAGAGGCCAGAATAAAGAGGGCATTGTGCTTTTCTTTTTCTTTTCCTTTTTTTTTCTTTTTCTTCCCTTAAAAATATTTTAAAAATAGATCCTTATGAAAGGAGGGAGAGAATAATTGGATGGTAACTGTAGTGTCTGTGATGGTTATATTCCAAGGCAACAGTTCAAAATAAAACACAGACCTCATGTTTAATCAACTGCTGAGGTCATCTGACATATGAATGTGAAAACCATTCTTGAACAAATTCTTAATCACCTAGGGACAAAGGAGCCCTGATTAGGTGAATGTGAAGAAACAGTGCTCTTTAAAACACAAGAGGTTTTTCACCTCCATATTGCTAATTATGTGTTAACCTGAATAAACAGTCAGACAGCAAAGCTGAGGAGATGTGTCTGGATAAAACAGAAATATGACATGTGAAATACATATAAATCAGAGGGAAGGACAGAAAGGATATAAAGAATAAAAGGCAAATGGTGACAGTTGATTGTGGAACACAGATTCCCAAGCTAGTGACCATGCAAACAGAGGAGTACACAGGACAGATCAGCTGAACAGGGGTGTATTCTCCTTCATACCAGACTGGTTTGCACAGAATCATCCAAGCATCGTTGACCCACAACTGAACTTCTCAGAAAAACTATCTACAAATGCTGAAGAACTGACTGTAGCAATCAAATGACAAAAGACATGGAAGAAAAAGTTATTAGTAGCATGTTCATTAACCACTGTGAACTACTGATGACCAGTCCATGCTCTAAAACAATGCAACCAAGCATCTTGAGTTGCTAAAGGCACATTTAAACATCTCAATTTAAACGTTGTTTCATAAAAAAAAAAAAAAGAGATCAAAACAAAACCCACAGAGATGGAAGATATGTATACATTTTAGTAATCCAAAAGGAAAAAACAAATGCATATTTAAGCACTCAAAAACTATTATTTCCCACTTCATCTTCAAAATCCTTATGCTAGAATGCAATGTGATCTTCAGGAGTACAAAAAGTATTCTGAAATTCTGCACTTTCACAAACAATTGCTATATTGAGCAAGCTACTAGTTCATCAAGTCTCTGTTTCCACCTATAATAAGCAAACAATTTAGGGACATCGTCATATCTATCCATGACTTTTCAGAGCTATTTGAGAATTAATGCAGGCTGATAACCAACTTGTGAAGAATTTGGAAAAGACTGCATGAGCATATGCATCAAATTGTTACACTTTACAAATTTGTTCTTCTTGATATTTGGATCAAATTTCTTCTCCTCTCATTTGACAAACAAAAAAAAAAAGGAAAAGAAAAAATAGAACATAGTATTTTTCATCAGCATGCTTATTTTTTACATTAAAAAATTATCCTTGATTAGAAACTTCTAGATGAAATTCTAATTTCCATAAACAATTTTTACAATTTCACTGAGATCAGAAACTCTAAAGAGAAACTCCAAAGGAAAATAAAGCTGTCTCAATTTGAAAGAAAACCAAGATGTCTGTCAGGGTGAGGAACCCTTCCAGACTAGAAAGGGGTGGCCTTTTCCCAAAAACCACCGTAAGCTTTGAAATTAAGAGACTTTAATCAAAAAATGTAGAGAAAAAGGATAACAGTGCTTTACTACAAATATATATATGTATAAACAAAGGGAAACAACAAAAAAAAAGAAACCAAACTAGAACAGAACAACAACAAAACTTTCAAACAAATCAAGTTCTGTCTCTGCCCCTTCAGCGCAGTTCTATTTACAGACAGTGGAAGGTGATGCTGTGCCTCGGGAGAGAGGGGCTGCAGTGACTTACTCACGGGCAAAGACTGAGGGCAGGGAGAGGTGCTGGTTCTGAAAAACTCCTGTGGGACTGCCGGCCACAGGGACGAGACGAAACCCCTCCCGTGGGCAGCATAAAGACCCTTTTCTCATACTTTGTCCAAAAGCATTGAGGAGTGGGGGGATGTTAGCAACTCCTCTTCAGATGGCATTGGGCCCTCAAGGAGCTTTTAGCAAACCCAGTTAGCAGTGAGTGTTCTCTCCGAAGAACAGCACAGGGCACGCAGGCTGAACCAGGGGAACACCCTCCAGGTGCTTCCAACAGCCCAGCAAACGGTGGCTGGCACACAAAGCAGCCAGAGAAGATAGGTGTGGCAAAATCCCGGAATCCTCTCTCCCCTCCCACCTCTCCCCAGTCCTCTCTGAAGCCATCACGTTGGAATGCAAAGCTATCAGCCATCCCTTTGCTTAGCCTTTAGGTAGTTAGCTGGCTCTGAAGCAGGTAGTGGGGGGCTGGGCTTCAACAAGCCATCTGTCCTGGCCTCCACCTCCCAAACCATGGTGTTGGTAAGGGACAGAAAAAACAAAAAATCCATGAAAGATTTTGAAACCATAACATAACAAAACAAACAAACAAACAACCCCCCCAA
>VWZF01003011.1:64177-89994 GCA_013396755.1 Sclerurus mexicanus
AACAAAAACAACAAACAAAAAAAAAAAAGCCAAATCTGACAAATTACTTCTAGATTGTAATAAAAAAATATATATATAACTTGTCAAATGGAACAACATCCTGCATAGACTTTCTCTCTTCCCCAGCTTTATTGGGAACCGCAACAATTCTTCCAAGAGCATAATTCAAAAACAAGCTTCAGAAAACCCACCATGATTCCAAGATTTTGGGATATAGAATAATTTCAGACATTGTTCTGGACTCTGATTGCGACATGAGTATTTTAACAATCAGTAGTCACTGTTAACAAAATTGACGTAAACAGAAGATCCAATAAATGGTATTGAGCAAAACCTGCCAGAGCTCAAGAAGCATTTGGACAGTGCTCTCAAGCACATGGTGTGATTCTTGGGGCTGTCTTGTTAAGGGCTGAATTGGATCTGATGATCCTTGTGGGTTCCTTCCATCCCAGAATATCATGTGATTCTGTGAAAAGCACACTCATTCTGTCTGTCATTAGATTAACCCAAGTTCAAATGCTCATGTGCTGACAGGTGTTTCACTGACAGTCAGTTTTCATCCTAATTGATAGTACTAAATATCCATGAGTTCAAAAAATGACAAAGAAAAGTAGTTTCTTTAGCAAAGAAAAGACTACATCTGAAAGACTTGTACCTAAGCCAGAAAACCCAACTTTGTTAGCCAAGGCAGGTAGGATATGAAATAATGTCAGCACTTTTCACTGTCCAGAAGAGTCCATCACAATCTTATATACCAAAGGAAAAATAAAATTCTTGATCTTTAGCTCTATTCTCAACTACTCCCTTACAGTCACTGAGGCTTATAATATCCATGAGGTATATACCAGGCTTGTTTGCTTTCTTTTTATCCCTTTAACACTGCTTCTACATTTTGGTTTCCTAATTCTTCTGGTGTACTCAAAGCTATCTCCTCAGCATTGCTGCATGATCTCAGACAGCTATTCATAGATATAATGAATCTATGACCTGACATTATTAGCACATTTGCACCAATACAGTGGAAAAAATTGTTTAAGTGTAAATTACAGTTTATGTACAGAGGGAAGGATAAGTGTACACTGTAAGGATATAAGCCACTTCAACTGCATAAGCAGTGTGAAGGAAAGATGGAATTGTACCATTCATGTATTGCCAAAGTGGTGATGACCAACAAGTCACTCAGAAGAGCAGTTTCTGAAACTGTCTTTGAGCGTGCCCTTCTTTCCCCTTGTGTTACACCCCTACTTCCCCAACACTCATATGAAAACTGTTCACTGGGAAATAATCCCCTGGGTATGCTGGATGATCTGGTGTGGGTGTGAGAAGGTGGTAATCAAAGACAGAGCTAAAAGATTGACTGGCATTTAGCAAGAACTTCTAACTAGGGAAGAGACAGTTGAGGAGCCTGTTGCTGAAAGCCACAGTGTGATCTCTACAGCATTTGCTGTTGTTGCATTCTGTCCACCAAGAGGAGTCAATGCATCTTCTGGCTACTCCAGGATCCTGTCCCTTGTCCACTCATCTGGAGTTTTCCCCCCTCAGCTTTGTTCCTGGTCAACACAACTTTCACATTTGGGCAAACCATACTCAAGTGACATTTTCCCTTTAGTCAGCAGTCTCTTCAACAAAAGCCTGCAAGTGGCTGTAAGGCTGGCAACAGTCATGAAGAGAAGCTCTGAAAGTGGGATAGAAATAGTTTGTCAACCAGAATTTCCAGTGGAAAATTTAGACCATCTCCAAGTTTTGAGATAACAGACCTGCAGTCATCTGCTGTAATGGATAAGTCATGGACCCTTCGTTGTGGTGTAATGAAAAATCATTTATTGCCTAGCACACGTACATATTTATACCCAATTTAGTTTTGGTTTCTGTTACAGTTCTCCAATCAGCATTTGCCACGCCAGCAGACTTCCTCTAACCAGCATGCACCACATGTCCCCTTCACCAATCAGTTCCCAGCACACAGTGTGCACACAGTGTTAATGCAGTGATCACACGGCCAGCTCCTGGGACTGGTCACTTCCTTCCAGCCTGCAGATGCAGCACCAACGTCCAGCAATTCTCCTCCATCTTGGCTGCGTCATGACTCTCCACAATCTGAGGTGCAACTGATAGAAATGAGTCAGAACCACAGTGAAGAAAATATAAAGAGGGTGACACACAGACAGAGAAACATGACCGTCTGGAGAGCTTTGTTTTTGAAAAATCTTTGGATGCCTGGAAAGAAGGGAATTTGAGGAAGAAAGAGAATGGATCAGGTCCTTAAACATTGTTTTGAAGGGCTTTAAACCTCTTAAGCATCTATGACACTAAGAGATGAGTGAGTACAAATCAAGTACTACAGCCATTTGAGAGAAGGAGCATTTTTATTGTCATTCTTATTAGTGCTAACCACTGTGTGTGTAAACTAAAAAAAAAACAAAAAAAGGCATTACTCTGATTAAAGCTACTTCAGACGAGAACGGTACCTCTCTGCCCCTATATTCAGTGCTGCAAAAGGAAAAGGATTTATTGGATAGACCCTCCAAGCCCTCTTTCTGTTTCACATGCAGCTTAACCTTTCTTGGGAGTAGAAACAGGGCAGGAAAGAATAAGCAGGTACAGGCATTGAACTTGGCTTATTGCTGCTCTCTCTGCCTTGGCTGGATGCCCCTCATTCTGATTCTGGGGTATGTCAAATTCTGTGGAAAGATCCATGCAGAAGCATCTCTAAGTGCTTCATCCCCACTCCCAGAAGTCATTATTTTTTTCTGCTCTAAATGAAAAGCTATGTTCTTATGAGACTACAGCTTATGGCTAAGTGCTACTTTTTAAATTCAAGGCAGACTTGTATTGTTGATATGTGAAGACCTGTTATACAGAAAACAGGAAAAACTTAACCCAGAACACAAGAGAAAAATGGTGCAAGAACCTGAAAAAAATCCATATGGAAGTTGGAAGAGAAGGAAGACCTTGCAACTTGAGAGAAAAAAACACAGAGACGTTTGTGTGAGACAGAGTAACTACAGCATTATTAGCATAACAATGAAAACAAGAAGTGAAGTCTGCTACAAATCATTTTAGCTGTTTGAATATCTTGGGATTGACCTGCAACCTGAGAAAGTTCACTTTTGTGGAAACTGGGAGGACTCAGCACCTTGCTTATATGAGGCTGTAAGGGAAACATGACAGAATGGTGTTTGTGACTGTAGATTTGCTTCTATATATTTTATATTCTCTGTATTTTATGCTTCTGTCTCCTTGATGCCTTTAATTCTTTAAATCGATTATTAAAAGTTCCAAGAGAGTAAATCTAAAGTAATTTTTTAATTCATATTCATTAAAAGACTTATGACACAAAAGTATTATTTATATGATACTTGGTGAAACAAGTTAGAAAGGAACTGTTGTAAAAGAAATGTTTAATTTCTCTGGTGCTATATAAACATTACTGTAATGCTGGTCATGTTTTCAGAACCTAAGTTCCCTTCCTCCCCATAATTCTATTCTTGGATGGATATAATGCAGTAGTTCTCAAATATAACAAATTACACCACAGGTTTTGAAACATGAAATATTCCAAATGACACTAGGAATCCAAGGTATGTTGTCATGGAGGTCAATATAGACAGACTTACTCAGCTGTGAATAAAACCCTTGAGAGGGATCACTATTTTAATCTCCATTCATAGTCAAGCCTAAGGAAACAGTGCAAATCTGCAGAGGAAAATTGCTAAATGTCTTCATCTTTAGTGTTACCTCTTTCCCAGGTATTTTAACCCATGTTTTCACAAAATTTCTCTAGTCTTACCTATTTGGTCTTGGAGGCCACTGATTCTTGGCTTCTCTGTCTCACACAGTTCTTGAACAATGCTCAAGATGCATTAGAACCAGTAGGAGATAAGTTAAGTTTGTTCATCAAGTCAGTTTTCTCAGGTTCACATAGCTCTGCACAAACATGATTAAGAGATTCATGATAGACGCTTTTGCAGAATGTGTCATTGCCAACTCTCCATACATTGTTCCTCCCTTCCTGTCACACTCAGTACTCTCTGAAGAACTCACAGAGTATTTGTTCTACACAATGCTACAGCTACAGGCCACCCATTTGTTTCAAGTACTTTTCCTGAAGATTTTGGTTTCAAAAGTTTTGAACCCATTTCTTAAAGATATCTCTTTTTTTTGTTGTTTTTGTTTGGTTTTTTTTGCTTTGTTTTGTTTTGGTTTTGTTGTTGTTTTTTGTGTGGGGGCGTTGTTGTTTGGTTTTTTGTTGTTTTTGTTGGGTTTTTTTTGGGGGGGGGTGGGGGTGCTAAAGAATTGTACCAGAGAAGAAAATATCTTTTGTTCAAGGAAATGTGAATATTTTAGATATCTTTTTTACCAGAAACCATCAGAAGAATGCCATCATAATTGACTTGTAAAAACCCAAGGTCGAACACTGCCAACTAGGAATGCTCAGGAAGAATATTCAGTATGACATTGGAGAGGGGAGAAGTGTGAACATACCAGATTTATGGTAGAGAGCTGTCAGCAAAGGACTACCAGTAAAGAGATGACCCTCTTTTATAGGCTTTTCAGATTTTGAAGATTATGCAGGGAGAAGTATGGAAAAAAATGCTCCTAGCTAGTTTTAGAAAGTTCAATCAAATGGATTAACCGATCACTGGGATGCTGCAGCTGTTATGCAGCAGTCCGGTGCATACAATCAGGGAAGAGATAGTTTCTTCACCAGTGGCTGAATTCAGCACAAAAACAGGTTCAGTTCTCTGTACTTCACTAACTTAGACTATTTCTACCTTTGGAGTTTTGAAGTAATAATGTTGAATCATTGAAATTGCACCTTGCTTTACATCCTACAAATTTATCTATTATTATTTATTGTTTTCTTTCAGAATCGGAAAATTTTGTTTCCTGAAAGAAACTTTTTCACTCTTTCTATATGACAAAATTAAAGTGAAAAAATCCAATTATTTAAGCCTTCTAAAGAGTAGGTAGAGTATATGATTTGGGTTTATTCAATATGAATCAGTTGGTAAAAATCAGGTGCTAACTGAACTGTGAGTTATGAACATTCCAAATGTGGGGGTTTTTCCCCCTAAAGATTACGAAGATTTGGACTACCTGAACCCCAGGCCAAAAACTAAAATAAAGACTGCTCAAATATCTGAACTCAAGTGGAACCTGAGACAAAAAATTAAGGCAGTTACCTGCCTTCTGAATTACACTGCCATTGATTCTCACAGAACTGAAAAAGCCAGAACGTGGGGCAACTGTAAAAAGTTCATCTACTCCTCTAGCTTCCAAACTCTCTTTTTTAATCCATTCTTATCTAGACTGTAGTCTTTAGAAGACAAAATCTGCCAGCCAGAAAATTAACAAAAGAAGACATTAACAAAAAGCAACTACTTTGTCTGAAATACAAACACGATTTCTTCTGTTAAATGGAATGACATGGCCAAAGCAATATTTCTCAGAGGAGTTAAGACAAGCAATTTATGGACTAGCTGTCACATAATTAAAAAATGGAAGCTTTAAAATTATACCAGCTATGGTAGGAATTCTAAAAGTTAAAAATAATTAAGATAATTCAATTTGAAGAGTATTATGACCTAATGTACATACATAGGGATCAAAGGTCATGTCTATCTGTTAAAATTGTCCATATATAGAACATGAATAAATAATTCACCTTGGCCTCAGAAGACTCAAGGATTAAAATCAATTATTACAAAGATTTGTTGTTGCTCTTGTTTTACATATAATGATAAAGATGCTACCCTGCTGAATCTTTAGGTTAGGTTTTCTTTGCATCTTTAAAGGTAGTTTAAACCTACCACCTTGAGTGTGTATCATCTTAACACCTTCAGCAACGTTCTTCCTCATCAGCATTTTATTGACCACTAAAATACATTGTGTAATAATTTGCAGTCTAAATCATTCCAAACTTGTTGGCAGTCAGGTTCCCAATGAAAAGTTCTTGACATAATCAGAAAGGATGAAGGAAAAAACCCTCAAACAAACAGAGGATTAAGGTGGATATATGCAGGTAACTATATTATTTTTTTCTAGAAAAATCACTAATTAAACAGTAATGAAGCTTAAGAACTGAGTCAAAAGTCAGCTGAAATTGTTTAGGATTTCTTTTAAGAAAGAAGCATTTCAGATACTTGTGGAAAGAAAGTGAGCAAGATGTGGGAAACACTTTCAAACTTGGGGATGTGACACATTAGAATTCCAAAGCAGACACTGATCAGTATTAAGCAATGAGATTTCATTTGCAGATCTCATGTAAAATTAATTTTCATAATTCTCTTAGTTCCTGTCTACATGTTGAGATTTTTTTTTCTCATTATCTACTTTATTAACATACTTGAATTCTCCTGTTCGCTGTCTGGGAAGAAATGATGAGAGAGAGGTATTTTACTAAGACTCACTGAAAAATGCGCTCTCAAATCTCAAACCACTGGTCCCATGAACTGAAACATAGTTCCCTCTAAAAACATTACCATGTCATAAAAAAGGGGACAAAGTATTAACTGTTCCACTGAATAATCAATTCAAGTGAAATTACTGCTCAAGTTATGTAGTTATGCTGGTATGTAATATTTAAAGTGCTTCTTATGGAATGAGATTTCCCATTTAAAGTTCACAATTCAGTTTGACACATTCTTCTTAATAGTATATTTAGAAGCCACAGACTGAGAGATAATGCCATCAGCAGTGACCTATTAGCTCCACATCAACAAGCAAATTCAACACAGTCACTCCTGCTAAATACACCTGAGTTTTTCCATTTAAGTATCAGGAACAGTCTGATTGCTTAGCTAGCAAGATTTAACAAGATTACAACCCAAGGAAGGATGGCTACAGACTTGTCACATTCACTCTAACTCATATTCATAATGTCTTCTGATCTATCTCACACTCATGATATGCAAAGGGATAAAAAAACCCCAAAACCAACATACAGATTTTATTTTTCTGCCAGCATTATAGCAAAGGAAGAAACAGGATCTGTAAAAGGAATTTATGACAGTACTTCATCAGTATGAAGGGGTGGGAAGGGTGGAAGAAGCCATGTGTAATCCATCTCATATACAGGTTATATGACTGAGGTGCTTACCTTAAGAGGAATTTGAACATCTTTGGCAAACCATTCCTCTCTCGTTCCCTTGGGCTAGCAATGTCTTATCAATGGGCAACCAGACTTCTAAGTAAGCTAAATATGAGCATGAGCATGGCTTTCTTTTATCAAATCCTTTTATTTTCTTTTCAGTTTGGAAAAGATACATGAAACTGGAACAATATGGCTGATTGCTGCTCTTTAAACACACATTTTCTCAGTGGGAAATCACAAACAATTTCATAGTATGGTCATATAAGGTTTGCTATAACTGAAGGCATGTTAACCTGAGTTATTAAAACAATAGGTGGGCCACAGTTTGAACAATCTGAAATCTCAGAAGTTGTGGAGACAGGGGTCAGTCAAAACAGCAGTAGTTGTCAGGAAGTTACTTGGATTATCCATCTCTTTGATCCTTAATCTTAAATATCACCAAAATATACATAACTATATGTAAATCTTTATATTTTTGTGATATTCAGGATTCAAAATACAGGTGGGAGAGAGGGAGTACTGATTTGTTACATTTAAGTTTTTTCCTGATGGTCCTCAGTTCAATCACAAGAGAAGTAATATATACAGAGAGGTAGAGTGACAGGATGACAAATGTATTCTTTGTCTATATTCCAGAATGCTTAAATTTTATCCACATGAGTTTCGAACGTCAGAAAATACCATATTCCTAGAATTCTTTGTTATTGCTGCCTACACTGAAGTAGTAACACAGGCATGAAGTTTCAAATCTTCAGAAATAGGTTGGACTTGGAAATTCTAGGTGAGACGCATTCATTGGTAAAACTGCAATTACTCACTACTCACTCTTTTAGTCATGAGTCCTTTGTGATTATTCGAAAATCTAACAGATTTTGAAAGCTGTAGTCCACATGTATGATGTGGACTAGATATACAGGATATGTTTCTTGTCAGGAAGATAAAAAGCAGAAACACAATGTGGGTTGTATAAATATTTCTCAAACCTAGACACACTCCAAGCCATTATTTCTGGCCCAGAAAATTCAGTGACCCCAGGCAGACATACTGCCAAGAAAATGGTGGGTGGCCATCACAACCATAGAAAATGGCCAAAGAAGTGGAAGCAGAAAGGAAGAAGATTTAGATATTGATTCAGCAACTTGGCAGCATCTGGCAGTAGGCATTCTGTGAACCCCAAATGGATTTTGAGAGCATCCACAGCTGAATGTAAATGTTTCCTTCAGTGTGGCAACACTTGTCAACACAGAATGGAGCCAATTCTACCTTTCTAGAAAAAGAATAAATTGCATTTAGTGTGTATAACTCCATGGATCTGATGCAGAGGGCAGCACTGAGGACACACTTGGAAACGCTCTTCAAATGTCTGATTTCAAGACCATCTAGCATTTTCCCAAGTTTTTGGAAAGTATCTTGTCCCAGACATAGTTAAAACATAGTCGAAATGCCCTTTCAGTGAATGAGGGGAAAACCCCCTCATCTTAATTATTTTTGCAGTTATCTGAAGAAAATAAGCACATAGTACTATGTCTGGCCTGCCTACAATCTTGTCTTTCCTTGAATAAACTTCTAAAAATTCTAAGCAGTGCTTCAGAGGAGAAAAAACTTTCTATCTGAGATGAAATGTCACATACTGACATGCTCTGAGAACCTCAGGAAGCCAATATCCTTTACACAATGTACTGTATAGATGAAGAAAAACATTTTCTACCAATTTATTAGGTGTATAAGTGGCTGAATGTAGAAGTTTTGCAGTCAAGCCTTGAATAAATGAGATCCTTCTTTTTCATGCAGCATAATGCTGTCTATTCCCTTCAACATTTAGGCTGCTGCATGTGGGAGCAGGATTCCTGCCTTTGTCAAGCTGGCACCCTTGCCTTTCAGCACACGCTCTGCTCCACTGACATTCATCAGATTCAGGAAGAGAGAGATCATCTGAAGAAGCTGAGGCAAATATTTGATTTGGATGATTATCCTGCAGGTGTCTCATCATCACCATGATGCTTGGAATTACTAATTATTTTCCTTCCATTTATGCATATCTTGCCATGAATACATATATTATGGCATAGTTAATTCAGATTATTCTGTGACCCCTTGACCACTGTTTTCAAGGAGAGCCCACTAATGGGGAACAGCATGTGCTGGAGGAGAGAATAAATGCTAGGGGTGATCCCAGCAGAAGACTTTGTTCATCTCCTTCCCATTGATTCTTTCCCTTTAATGGAGTACTACTTCAGTAATTGTAATAAGGAATCTATTGGTTTTCCTCAGTCCATTTTGGTGAGCCTTACAACTGCACATGTCTAACATTAGCAGCTGTAAAAGCTGTGCCCAACATAAATAAATAAATAATCAGGTGCCACACAGGTATTATTATTTTTTAAAGCTGTTAATTGTATGAAGTATTGTTTAATTGTCCACATTCCTTGCTTGGCATCACTCAAATCCTAGCCTGACGTTCCAAAAGGATCAAAGAGGATGCAATTTTGTGTACAGATAATGAAAATAATTTTTCCTCAAAATATGTCCCTAACACTCTTCTAACATTAATTGATATTTCCTAGATAATATTCTTTTCTTTAAAGGTTCCTGTTGTTTTATTGCTCAGCTCAGAGCAAAAACAGTTTTGAGATATCAGGTAGTCCCCACAGGAGGACAGAAACTGTGGTTTTTCAGTCACTTCTGAAAAGGACATTGGGAGAATGTAGCACTGTTCGTATTTCGGTGGGTGTCTCTGTACAGATTTCACAGGCAGGAATTTTTCTTACATAGTAGTGACACATTATATGATTATGTCTATTTGTATAATTAAGTGGTTGCAGTATAGACATATGACTGCTTTCCAGTGTCAGCAGCAGAAGCCTCTTTGCCAGGCATTGAAAGTGCTTCACTTCAGCAATTAGTAAAAGTCACCATGTGACTTTGTATTCAGACTTTACATGTGCTCCAATCAGGTTATTTAAGAGATACCAGAGTTACAAGATAAGCTGCGGTTTCTCAGCAGCCCATCTAATATCCAAAATTATATGCTTAAGCAATTAGTACATGAGAGTTTGTGGTCAAATTCTCATGAATATGGGCATGATACAGGCAAGAACACACATCCCTCAGTAGGCCCTGGCAGAGGAAAAGCAGTCAGCTTCTTTATTTCTAAGCAGACACCAAGTGTCAAATGAGATGAGGGTGGTTAGGGTGTGCCCTCTCCCATTTATAGACTATTTGATGTTCCCAGCTGTTGGTCCCACCACTGTGAACCCATAGCACTTCACTTGCTGTACTTGGCACTCTGTTGAAGGGACTCCTAATATGCTGCCTCCTGTGCTACCCTTTTTCTACTGTTCTTATGGAGACAACCAGAAAGTGGCCAGTGAAGAAGGCTGAGCAGCAGCAAGTCTAAGCTGAAGTGTCAGAACTCTGTGTGTGTTTGAAAAAAACAGATATTTCTTCCTGAAACAGAAGAGATGGAAAAGATCAGTTAGCTACATAAAATTGCCCCAGAAAAAGGGACCAAGAACACATGTTCTTGTATCATCCATGGGACTCATCCTCCAGTCTCTGTTTATTAGGATGAATCTCTGATCAAAGATAATGGAGCCTGGAGGGAAGTGGCAACATCATAGCTGCAAAACACAGTTCTAATGAGATAACTTGAAGGCCCTCTACTGTACAAAAAAAACCCCCAAAAAACCAAAACCCCCCAAAATCAAAAAACAAACAAAAAACAAGAACACCACAAAAATCCACACCAAAAANACATGAAGCAATGGTTTACTTTTCTATCTAAACTAGAGTAGGATGTGTAGTTGCTTCTGAAGCCTTTCAAATTTAGCAGCAGCTTCTGGAAACAGTTTGATTTGATGCTAAACAGAAACAATAAAGCTTGCCAATAGCATACTTAAAAGGCAGTTGATTCCTTCCTCAAGCTTGTTTTCAGAGGCAACCTCGGTCCAGATCTGGCTTGAAAGGACACCCAGAATTAAAACATATTTGTTGACTGGGTCACCACAGGCAACCAACAATAAAAGTCAGTAGGAAGAAAGAAATAACATACTGCTCTTTGGGATAATGGTTCAAGGTGAACATGAATCAGACAGCATGCCCTCATTTTAGCAGGAAAATGTCCACTACACTAGAGAACTTCACAGACAGCAATCTAATAGAGACTAGAAGGCAGATGTTTCCAGGCTCAGTAATGCAAAGAGACCACTATTAATCAGTTTTATTATATTTGTTAGGTTTTAAACTGCTCAGATACTTATATCCAAATATTTCTGCACCCTGTGTAAGCAGAGGAGAGACTGGGAGCACAGTAAGGGGTACAGAGACAAGTGTTTACTCTTGGCAGTGACAGGTTTAAAGTAGCTTGACCCCTTCCTAGTGTCTGCCAGGCCCCAGGGCAGGTAGTGCTAAGTAATGCTACAAAACAGCAGCATACTGGAAGCATTGTCATTTCCAAGAAACCCTAACTTCCCTGCCAGGAGAGATAACCCAGCATTTTCTCATCTTTTGCAGGGACTAAATAACCCACAGCTTCTTCTGTTCACCTTTGCCACAGCTGCAGCTGCTTAATTTTCTTGGACTTAGACCTGGGTGGCCCCAGCTGTGCACTGTCCTCTGGATGTGGCCCAGACACAGCAAGCAGACTTTGACCAAATATGATTTCTGATAAGGATCAACTTGTGTATCAAGGTTTCTCAGTCCGAGACAATTTGGAGGAGTGGAGACCTCGGAGAGAAGTCTACTTCTTCTGATTCAATACCCCTGGTTCGCACCAATACAGAGATAGAGAGAGAGAGAGATATCGATCAAATATGCTCAGATGTAAGTGGGAAAAAAGAATTCTTTACCAAAAAGAATGCTAAACAACAGTACTGATAAAATTGGGTTAAGCTAAGCAGAAAATTCCCAAGCTCCTGCCCGCCAGGCCAAAATGAGATGTCAGCTGGCCTCCCCCAACCCATTAAAACCTGGCAGGAACAGTTTGGAGGGTCAGTGCTGGAGTGAGGCTGCAGTGCCAGCACAGGTAAGCAGAGCAGGGCTGTGGACCCCAGGCGACTGGAAGAACCCATAGAAGACCTGCCAGACCAGCAATGAGACCTGGCCACTGTAACTCCAATGGTGGTTGTAGTCCTGATCCACCAAGGTGGTGGCAGAAGTTCCGGGTTGTAGACGTCCTGTGGAGTGAGGGAAGGAGACCCTTGAACTGCGGAGTGAAGTCCAAATGTGGTCTTTAGTTGGGCTCAGGGTGGATGGGAATGCCTCTGGTAGCTCCCCTGGGGTGGGGAGTTCTTCATTGTATGACTAATACTGGATCACAGGCATATCAAGAGACTGACACATTCTAAGATNGGAGTGGAGACCTCGGAGAGAAGTCTACTTCTTCTGATTCAATACCCCTGGTTCGCACCAATACAGAGATAGAGAGAGAGAGAGATATCGATCAAATATGCTCAGATGTAAGTGGGAAAAAAGAATTCTTTACCAAAAAGAATGCTAAACAACAGTACTGATAAAATTGGGTTAAGCTAAGCAGAAAATTCCCAAGCTCCTGCCCNGATGAGTCATTTGTGTAAGGACAAAGAAACAAGACCCAGCTTGTAGCCTGAAGTGACCGGTGTACGTGTCCTCAATGTCTGCATTGTCTCAGTCATCAGTATTCCAGTCTTGTGGATACATTTTTGTACTAGGATAATAAAGTACCACCCTTAAGTCCCTCCCCACAGTTTAAATTAGTAGGCATATTTAGGGAAAAGAGAAAAGAAAAGGTGGATACCAGAGTCTTTATGTAATCCAGGACATAAGGGGAGGAGAAGGAATCCCAGGCCATTGCTAGTCAGGGTTTACAGGTCTGGATTTTCTCCTATGCTCCTGTTCTAGAAAAGCAGCTTGCATTTCTTAAGTACAATCTATGCAATATTCCTTCTGTTTAATTTTCTCCAGCCTAGACAAGAAGTCTTTTGAAACTGCTTTTCTCAAGTCCCCAACTAACAAAGTGGTAATATAGATATATATATACATGCATTTATATATATTTGATATGTACATATGTAATATATATTTTTCCCACACCAAGATGTGAAACATAAATAGAAAGACACTGATATCAGTGCTCTGCTGTGGCTGTTTAGAGACAGCTGCTGGGCACACAGAGGTCTTGTTATAATAGCTGTAATTCTTCACTAAGAAGTGCAACAAACATGGATGTTAAATATAAAATAATTAATTTTCTAACTCAGAATCTCCAGCTTGAAATGTCATTTTACTTCATATCAAACTGAACATAAACTGGACTTAAGAGAGAAGAGTGTGAAATAATAAACGTAGACAACTGGAATAAAAACAACCACATTGGTGTGCAACCTGAAATAAATAATTTAGAATGGTGAGCCAATCAGAAATCTAATATCTATGCACACCAATATAGAAATATTTTAAAAGTAAGATTTATTGAAAAGTGAATATTAATTTGAAATAGAGAAAACTAAATGAAATTTTGAATTTTTTATTAAATTTTCATTTATTTATTTTCATTTGTTCATTTCATTATTATTTATTTTCATTTTTTATTTAAATTTTCATTTCTCAAAACCAAAAAATGCTTTTTACTACATTACCTGTTAAGAATTGTATGGAAGTTTAAATGTATAGAAGTTTTACTAACAAATAATTTTATAAATAATTTGTTGGTGTAATTTTTACAAAGAAGGAAAATCATATATGATAATCCTTTCAAAATGTCAGATAGTAACAGAAACTGATTAAAAAGCATTTTCAGATCCTGAAAATTTGGCCTAACATATTTTCTTGTGAGAGAAACAAATTTAAAATAAAAAAGGCTGAAGAACAAAATAGAATCAGAGAGAGACCTGATATATATAAAGAGATTATATATTTCATGGACGATGAATTCAGAGACAGACAGAACAATTTAGAGAAAGTAAATCATCAGCTCTGATTTATTCTTCCAAATAGCATGAGTGGGCAAAACCAGAAAGCAACCAAATTTCAGAAAGGCTTTTGATCTCCAGTTAATTTGTGGAATTCACTGCAATAACTCACCAAGATTTGGAATGTGGCTAGTTAGATGGTTAATAAGCATAGACAAAAGTTGTACAGAGTATAAACATGCTTTTACAAGGACAGAAATTTCATGTCAACTACATATTTTTTTACTTTTTATATGTTATTGCCAAAGATTATACAGGTTTTCTTGCAAATAGGACAATAACAATGAAAATGCCATCTTCCTTTTATATATTTTGTTTGTTGGGATCTAAATAAAATTATCTTCTGATGTGAAGCAAGCCATTTCACATGGTTGTTGGTTTTTTTTTTGTTTTTTTTTTTATCCCCAACAATTTTTAATAAAGCAATGCAATGTAAATGAAAAGAGAGAGCCAGTTAATGTTCCAGTGAAACTGTGGAGAGAAAGATAAAATGATGACAGTAGTGAGTTTTGATGAAGAGTTGTTCTGGCCACCATCTGAGGAGAAAGGAGGAGAGGACCCACCAATAAAACTTCACATGGTAATTCTGTCTGCCTGTGCCTCACAACATACTGTCTTCATATTGGGGGTGTAATTAAGACCTACTAGTCCCTCCTACCTCCTGTAAATTTGGTATTTTTGGATCTGCACACAACTCTCGTATCCAATTCCCAATTAATTTTACTGTTGGAGCCTAATCTGTTCTCAAAGAGCCAAATGAAAGCTTTAGTCAAGGATCATGCTGGGACTAAAAGGACATGCAGAGTTACTTTCCTTCCCTTCCCTATATTTGGGTATAGGGTCAATGGTATGTTCTTGGACACTCAGCACAGGGCTTATGAATGGCCAGCATTGGTAGGAGAGGGTGAGCATCCTTACCAAACAGAAATGGAGGGAAGAGATAAACCTGCAAGGTTTTCCAACTCCATTTTTGTGCATTTGACAACCCAAACCATTTGGGGTTTAATTTTTAAATGTCTTCCAAAGATGAGACTGGCAGGTCTGTCCAGCTTTGTTTCTCTTTTCTGGATACATTTGGAGAGATGGTGGACATATCCAGTGTGTCACCACCTGTCACAGTCACCAACTGTTTGACTGGTGGAAGGAAATTGAACACCTCCAGCCCCGGTCTGTCCCTTCTGTCCCACTCATGTGCTGGATGCAACAACACTGTGGTGGCAAGGAAGAACTTACAGTGAGGCTTCCCAAGAAGTTTCAGAGTCCATGTTGGTCTTTTTCCCACCATCTGTTAGGCCATGCTTGGTTTGACCTCTGGGTGCCAAAAAAATTCTTGTGTTTGCAGAACCGATATAATCCTGGATGGAAGAATAAGGTGGCCACAATGGATATACCAAAGGGGAAGAGTCCAGCACTGCCCTAAATGAAGCCTGGGAGCACACTGGAGGAGGAAAGTATCTTGTTTGGGCATCCAGAACCCAAGATAAAGCAGGCACTTTGGGTCCTAGTTTCCTTCTCTTGGAACCACAACCAAACAAGGGAGAGCAAGGAGGGGCCATAGAGGGTCCCTGTGGAACAACAGTGGGCAGACAGAGACACCTGGCAGCATGTCCAGAACCACACCAATGTGGGAGCATGCTGGCTGCCACTGCAGTTCTTACCAAAAAGCTGAAATCAAAGGGGAAAAAATCCACACAAACAAGCACAGGACCTAATTATAGTTCTCTAATATAAAAGTCACAGTAAGGGTCAGGTCACACAGAGCTTGGAACACCACTGCTCACACGCTCAGTGGCAGGCACCCGTTTTCCTGGTTTTGTGCTGCCTCTATGCCTATTGTTTTAAGAGCAGATGGGAAAAGCAGCTCAAGAAAGTGGATCTCCTCTCCCTCTCAATACCCTCCATTGCTATCTGTCTGCCCCTGAGGGGAACTGCAGGACTTAAACGGTGTGCGGGGGGTGGGGCAGGGAATTTAAATGAAAAGACAAAATAGAGGGGGACTGGCATAGCACACAATTCAAAAGCAAACTCGTTTCACCAAAGGACTGTTTTCAAGGCCCAGCCATGGCAACAAATAGCCTTCCTTCAAGTTCACCTTGTAGTGCGGAGAAAAGAGGCAACCTGCAGCCCTCGATGAGGGCGAGCAATGGAGGGGTGGATATGAGGAGGGAACATAGTAAAAGAGAGGCAGAGAGGCAGGGAGGGAGGGAGAGCGGGGGAAGGGGGAGGAAGAAAAGAGAGTGCAAATCCAAATGTCGATTTGTAGACACAGTGAGGAGAGCCTGCTGGCTGACAGGCTGATTTATTGGATTCTTCCAGTTAATCACTGCCGGCCTGTGGCCAAACGGATCTCCAGCAAAGCTGAAAGGCAGCTGAGGGAAACAGGCTTATAAGCATAAAGCCGCATAATGGTGTTCAATGAAGTGTGAGACTTTTAGTTCAGTCTCAGTGAGCCGGCCGCATTGCCGGAATGTCAAAGAGGGATTGTGGGTGGAAAAATTATGGATTTAAACTGCTAGCTGTAAATGAGGTCAATATGTCTGGTTCATAAACAGTCCGAGGCTATTCCAAGAATGCAGTGAGGGGGAAAATTAGCGTGAAGCCAACACTGTAGACAAACCTCATTGAGATATAATTGCAGCTATAAATACAAGTGAAAAGCTTACTGAGTGCAATAAAATATAGACACGGTTTTTTATATCTCTCCCCCCACATATTTCCTTCTTTCAATCTATGCATTTGTTAAGTGTTGTGCATCTATAATGTTTCCCCCTCCTCCTTCTTCTTTTTCCTCTGACACCCAGCGTTGAAATTAATTGAGTGTTCTTGATCTCCCATTCCATTTTATTCAGGCAAGATTGGAAAAAATCAAAAGAGCACATCTAAAGCATTTTCTTCCCTTTTGCTTTTCTATTTGAATCAGGTTGAAATGTGTTAAAAAAAAAAGGCACTGCAACTTTTTTATATTTTAAAAAAATGCAGTAAAATGTCTTTTTAAACGAATACATCTGTTAGATCATTTGAATCTCAATTTAATGAGGTGACATCAAAGGCAAGTATTGGATCCTATGGAGAGTCTCTTTCATGAGTTACCTGGTCTTTGCTCACGAAACATTGACTTTAAATTAATGTGATGTTTCAGATTTTCTTTTTATTCCCCCTGTAGGTCTTTTATTACTGTATGGCAGGGGGAGGAAATAGCACCAAAGGACAGGAGGACAGACACTGAGCAATATGCCTTACCCAGTTTAAAACTGATACAGTAATAAATTGAAGTCTAATGGCTATGGTCAGGCTGTTTTTTCCCCTAAGCCAATTGATTTAAATGGCAGTAATTTGGCTAGCAAGGCTAGTCCTGTTTAAATTAAAGCCATTAATATAATAGCACCAGTCTTGAATTAAATCCATCTGTAGCAGAGCCTCCACCGGTCAGTGGTTTAATTACTGTCCAGGGATGTCCTGAAAACACCCACATTCATACAAACAGGAATAGGAGATTAAAACCAGGATCCAGAAAACCTCCTGTTTCACTCGGATATAAGAAGCAGGCATCTGTTACAGTCACAGAGGGGAAAATCAAAAATCTTTATACTTCTTTTAGAAGCACAGTATGCAAATTCTTTATGTTTTTGCAAACTCCTGCCCCTCCCATGCCTTCTCCTCACCTTGGCAATTGCATTTAAATTTATTGGCCTGATGATCTGTACACATGTTGACCAATGTAAAAAGTTTCTGAAAACATTGATATGTATCTGAGGATTAGCATGCAGTATAGAAAGCTTATTCTTGGCAGAGGCCTTCACAATGTGGTTAGGATTGATCTTTTAACTTCCTCCACCATTGTTCTTGATTCCCATTGTGGCAGGCTGCTATGTATTGTGAGGCATTTTCTTCCTTACCTGAAGAACTATGCAAAATTTTCTTTGGACCTATTTAATGTCAAGCCTTGCCTGTGGGAACTAGAGGATGCAAGTCTTCCATTTTAAAGAAAGCATCTTTGTGCTTCAGTCTCACCTTTGTGAGATCAATAACACCTTCAAAGTAGTTCTTCTTTTGAAAACCGCCTTACAGTTTCCCTCTTTAACAGGCAACTCCACTGTATCAAAAAGACTGAGTTTGTGCTATATTTTGCTTGGTTACATCCTACTGACTTACTTATGGCTGTTTTAAGTTATGATTGATTGCGTTGGACATCAGTCAGCTTCAGGTGAAGTTGTTTGCTTCACTGGACAGGAGATTAGTGTTGAGACTTGCATGTAATAATAAATGTTATATTTTTGTCTGAACTTAGGTTTGCACTTTGCAGTAAAGGGAATGAATGTTGTTTAGGATGAAATAGCACCAGGTATATTCTGTATCCTTTTGTGTATATAGCTGAAGAATCCAGAATGCACTCCTAGTTTTTAGTAATTTTTCACAATTCCCTGTCTCAGCATCTCTGTACAGACAGCAAAAAAATAAAAGACTGTTTCACTACTGTCTGCACCAAATGATCCTCCAGTAATTCTACCCCATAACCATATGCTTCTCTGAACTAAAAGGAATGAACAGCACATTCTGAGCTTTTTCCTAGACAATGCTCATAAAGCTGCCTCAATTTAAGGTTGCCTGACATTTTTCATTAGGAGTCCCTACTTTCAGTCACTTACCACTTTATTTAACTGAACAGAAGATTTCTGTGTACCTATGAACTCTTATGGACAGTAAAGGATGGTGAGGTCTAGAGGTTTTGTCATTCAGAATTGACTGTACTTTTGGGAGCATAAAGTTGTGTCCTTTTACTTTGTCTGAAGTACAAAATGCTACGGGAAATCCATTAGTCATGTGCTTAGGTCAGGCAAGTTTTGCATGTGTATAGTGTTCAGAGACACAGCACGTAAAAATCACTGCGACCAAGAGGGACAAATTTTTAAGTGTTCAGCAGGTTTGGTCTGTCCATGTTCTCCTTGACCAGACACATAACAGTGTGAATGGAAAACCCTGATAATACTCCAGCATTACAAAAGGCCCAGTTTCATATGCAGAAATCAGAGGCAGAATTTATTAGCTTGGGTTCAGTCCTGAGCTAACCCATGCACAAAATTTCCAGTCAATTGAGAATTTGTGCAGAGGAATCCCATATCTTCAAGAAACAGACCATGAGGACATAGCCTTAGACTGTTACCTTAAAGAAGAAAGGACAATTAATTAGAATGAAAAAAAAAATTGAATTCAACATATAATCTTATCCCAGAATGGTCACACAAATAAATGCTTCCATAAAACTGTATGAGTCATCCACCAGTCTGTCAATGCAGAACTCTCCAGTCAGGTCAGTTCTTCTATTCTGCAACAAAGCTGTTCTTAAAGAAATTACCTCGATCAACATCCAGGCATATATTTCTAGCCACATTTCAGTTGAAAAGTCAATGTGACTTTTCAGGTCCTTAGAAAAAGGAACTGTATGTAAGTGTGAGTTTGGAATCAGTAGGTCTAAGACCCTGGTCACGAAGCTGAGCGAGGAGTATTACTTTTAAAAATATTTAAGATTCCAAAATTTCACCCCCGAACTTTTGTAGAGCCTTTGGTTCCTAATACCTTGAGATAGTCTAAAAAGAAGTAGCCACACACTTTTCTCAGGAGACATTTTTAATTTTAGAAGGAAATAAGGATTTTGGCAAAAATTTAAAAGCGTAACATACACATGAAATAAGAGAGCGTTTCACAAAGCACTGACTCAGCACACATCAACCCACAAAATTTAGTGACATCCAACCCATCAATTTTAAGTTACCAAAAATATTAAGTAAGAAAAAATAAATAAAGAAAAAGAGATTAAAAGAGTAAAGAAAGAGATTAAGAAACATGAGAAAACAGCTATCATTGAAGAGTCCTACGAAAATCTAGCTCCACAAGGCAGATGACAAGTTCCAAGAGAAAAAGTAAGATGGAGCCAATTTGCTCTTGTATTTATGTGCTTTGACCACCATGGCCACCCCTCCCAGGTGGGATGTGTGGGACTGACCACTCTGCGCCTCCCCAGGTGGGAATGAAGGTGGTGTAGCCAACCAGAGGCTGAGTTAGGGGTTTCAGGAGGTCTGGTGTGGGTGGGTTCACAGGCTGCCCTCTTGATTGACAACTGCTCCATGTGACTGCCATGTGAGTTCTGAGGCTGCCCTTCCCCACACACACAGAGCTGATTCCAACCCAAAAATGAAATAATACTTTTACTGATCCAGTGTCTCACAGTAGCAACAACAACTGGCTATAGCTCATATGCTTTGGCTGATACCTTTTATGTCCTCTGCTCTAATACTTCAGTAGACATACTGAGACTAAGAAACTGAGGGTCTAATAGCACCTCTGAATGTTGTCAGCAAGTCACATATATATACATGTGCCAGGTATGTCTCCTAGTAATACTTCAGTACACAAAAAGGCAGATGGCTTTTAGATGGAGCCATGAAATACATCTGGTCCATGACCATATCTTCTTGCTATGCTCCTCAGTTTCATATAAGTTAACACAGAAATTGTGAAAATGATCAAATGATGATATTTTGCCACAAATGGTGATCATTCCATGGTCAATCATGAGCAAAGACAGATATCAGAACATGCAAAATTCTGTGAAATTTGTGACTTGTTTCTATTAAAGATACATGATCTTGCAATATAAAGAAAAATGGGTGCATATATAACTTACTGAGCTATACTTGCTCTCTGTTTTTAAAGCTTTCTGTATATTATACTTTCAGAGAATAAATATGGTTATCTGAAGGAGATGTGAGTTATCCTACAGAAATGTAAGGCAAGCTATTTTCTGATATACCTCTTCTGCATGATTTCCTTTTTAGTTTTTGAGTCTCTGTTAAGGGTAGGGGAAGAACAGTTATCTTCAGTGTTAGTAGGCCTTTTCCTTAAAAAAAAAAAAAAGAGAAAAAAATAAATATATGATACCTAAAGCATTTTCTTCTTACAGACATATAGAAAATCTTCCTATTTTTTCTTAATTTTACTGGATTTTGTTTTGAAAGCCTAGCTGCAGACGGAGACCATGGAGGTTTGAGAGAATTATAAGAACACAAAACCATGTAATTCAAAAAGATTTTAATCAAACCAATGAAGAGAAGGAAATTATTAAGCAGCACACAGGAACATCCAAGGCAAGAAAATGTAGATTGGACTCTTTATTTAAGCCCCTTCCTATTCTTGACTTTCACAAATCTGAGACCAAAGAGTCTCTTTATATTGCTTAGAGAAATCTTTTTTAAAGAAATGTATAGTAATTTTCCTTGATTGAAAAGGTCATCTCTGTTTGCCATTTTCCTGGAATGTGAAGCCCCAATGCCTGCACTCATGTTGTTACTGGAAACAGAGCAGTCTACACAACACTTCCACTTTCCATCAAATCCTACAAGACATCAATGAATGCTAATCAAAATGGTGCAGTGAGCCCATTGCTGTGTCTTTGGGCACACTTATCTCCTACATAGCCTATCACAAGCTTCCCAAACAGAAGACATCATGAGATGCCACAGTTTTACATCACTGGTCTACAATGCCATTAAAAGCTACGATATTTCTCCTTCTTTCAAGAGGAAATGATAAAGAATTTTCTAAGAATATTCACTCCCTTAATTTTGGTACTGCAGTTTTTCTTAGCTGATGGATAATTTTGTTGTATGTGGTAGTCTATGAAAAGCTTTAGACTAAAATTTTGACGGAAAATCAGGGCTTGCTGAAGTAAACATAGGATACTGACACATTTACAGGAAAATATACTACAGCATTTGGAAGACTGTCCCATCAAATATCTGTTATTTTCATGTGTCCTGAATGGGCTTAGTATTTTATAGAGAAATTAAACACAATCACAGCAACCCACCTCAAGAACTCAGTTGTAATTCCCAGGGACTCTTTTCTTCAAAGTGAATTTAGTGCACATGAAACATACTGGAGTGACAGGGAACAAGAACCTTGCAGAGAACAACTTTATTTCTATGCAAAGAGCTTGGACTTGGTATTAGAAATATCCTGTCATACAGTGTGTTAACTCACAAGAAATTACCAGATGAGGAAATGATGAATTTTTTCAAATGTTAGCCAGGATTCTATTTACCAAAGAAATTTAGAGACAGTGGAAAAAAAGCGTGATTCATGATGCTATTGTCATTTTTCTTTCAATTTATCAGTGATTGTGTCATGAAATGAAGTAATATAAATGATAATAATGTGTTGTTATGACTCTCTGTGTCATTTGCATTATGTGACATTCCAAATTTTTCAATTTCCATGTTTAGAACAGAAAATGTTGTCTTTGTTCATGAATTGGCAAGTACCTGCTGGCTGAGTTCCCTGTAAAAACACATCTTCTGGCATATCTTCAGTTAAAATTATTCATTCATTTACTAGAAATTGTGCCCTCAAGCCTATATAATTATGGTTATATAGCCACACATTAAGACCTATTCATGAACATACTGTGCAGTTCATGTATACCTGAAGGCCCACAGATGAGCCAGTGCTATACACATTAATATATTCTGCATTGTATATATTAATAAATATAGGGTTTCTGATGGCAGGAAGGACAGCATACTTCATTTTCATGAGTTAGGAATGACTGCATAACTCACATGTGGCAGAGCAAAGCAAAGCCACTAATGGATTCTGTACAGTCATCCCTGCTGGATCAGAATAAAATTCCATTACAGTGTCCACCACCACATATTTATACCATATCAGAGACTTGCGTCTACAGAGTAACTAAACTTTTTTGTTACCCTTTGCTGAAGAAATTAATATCATTGAAGAAATATAAAGACATATTGCTGGGTTTTATTTCCCACTGGCAGGGTCTAAATATGTATTTCATACGAGTAAACACACATATACACGCACATTAATAATGTGGTGGTTTTCCTAGTCCATTTCTGAGAGCTACTGCAATGAGTTCCTCTGTCCCTTGGATATGATGGAATTTCTGCTCCTTAGATTTATACTTCTGGGGTTTTACATTTTTTCATTCGCTGAATGTGATTCTGGACTTGCTGTGGTGTAAGAATAACTCCCTGAAAAACAACACATGCAATCAACTAGCAAGGAAACAGAATTAGGCCTTTATCCCTCATTTAGCTGTAGGCATAGTTACCACCTTTCCCACTTAAAGGACACCAAAAGGTAATAGCAACAATTAAGCCAAGTCTGAGACACCTGCATCATCTGGAAATAGGTCTGTTATTGCTGGATACAAATAGCCATGAATACAGTAACAATCAAAGCAAATTAAAAAAAAAAATCATCTCTATGTGATGTTGTTGAATAGCAGTATGCATTAAGTTGCATATAGGAAAATAGTTGCATATATGGAAAAAATCAAACTGCATCACTATAAATCTCTGTTCTGTGTTTTCCTGCTGTTGTCTTTTCAAATTGACTGTCCTACTAACCACATGAGCAATGATGCAAAAACAGAAGGTCCTTTTCCATATCTAAACCTACCTACTGGTCTCTTTTTATTCTGATGACCTAGATTTTCTTCCTTTAAACAGAATACTTAGCTTCCTTTAGAAACTAGTAAGCATCCCAAAAGACTCATTAGCCTGGCTAAGTAGATGTTAGAGAATGTGGGTAACATCTCAAACAAGCTTTTTGCCAATTTTTACCTTTTAAAAGAAACCTAACAGTAAATAAATAGGTGGGACAGAAGGTCCAGTTCAGTTCAAAGTCAAACATCAGTTTTTACCAAGTCTTCTTTTTTTTTTTTTAAACATGAGCAGAAAAATAAAGAAGCCAGCTCTCTGAAACATCTTCTTCCACACTGTCCTCAATTTTTATACTTTTTTTCAAGTTAAAAGTTTGTGCTAGATTTGGGGATCTAAGTGTTTGTAGCCAGAATGTGCATATGCAGTCTTAAAAGTCACAGAACTCTACAGCATTGTATAGCAGGATGCATACCAGGCTTTTAAAATCATACCATGAAAGGGTATCTTATCCTAACTAATATGTTATCACTTTCAAATAAGATAATTACCCTGATGAAACAACTTTTAAATTGCTGCCTTTTTTTTTTCTTTTTTTTTTTTTCTGATTGTATGCTCTCCAGCTCTCTGAAAACACTGGCTAGACAACTCTTTTAGTTAGTCACTGTATTTTTCTTCTGCTTATGTAATAGCTATATTGATGTCAGTGGGTTGGTTGCATCAACATAAAAGAGAACAAAACATGTTTTGTTCTACAGATAATTTCTGAACATTATGGAGAACGTTTTAGTTTGTGTGGGGCATTAAGACAGCACATAACATAAAAACTGGCTCATCGGCATGGGAAGACCAAGAATACTAGTTTGAATTTTTTATTTTTTATTTTTTTTCGATAAAGGGGTCAATAAATATAATCCCATTTCGCACTCAAGAAGGAATTGTTCTTTGCAATTTTGGCAATTTTACCACCTGTTCTGTACAAAAAACCCCAAGCAAACAAAAAAAAAGCATGCTGCACAGAAGTATGTATGGAATATTATCTTCTGCTGAACAAATAATCTAAGATCTAATGCTGCAGTTTATAACAAGAACTTCTGAGCCAGTATCAAAGTAATGTTGCAACTACAGAAGCTCTAGTGGTAGCAATTGCATTGATCCTGTGGAGTTTCAGTGATATGAACAGGTTGGTTCTCTTCTTTCTTGTCTTACAGAGACAGAAAGTAACTTTCAGCATTCCAGAATATCCATGTGAAGGAAAGAAGTCTGGCATAAAAGAAACCTATCCTTTATCCGTCTCCTTCTTGACCTTACTTCTTTTTTCGCTTCTCTTCTTTTTTGTCAAGAAGCAATTTGGTTTGCAGAAATAGACTGGTTTAATAAAACTGGTCTTCTTCCTTCTACTAAAAGTTTACCTGTGAGAGCCCCGAACATAATAAAATCAGATTATGAAGGCAATCATATTTACTTGTAATAAATCAAATCTTGCAGACATCAGTTAAGTCTCCCTTACTGCACTGGGACAATATCACGCATGCATACATCAATACCTGAGGTGTCAGAAATATATTTCATAAGTTCAGAAAAATTGCATGCACACTTGCAGCACCATTATAAGCAGTGAATTTGTAATGTGAACATTATGATGTATAAAGTGGCTTTGTTCCTACATTTAATAAGCACCACATGTCAAGCCCACAAACATAATGGAATTTGCTGGTGATTTACCATTAGATATAGGATATTGTTTTCAGGAAGAGAACTTTTCCACACTTTATCAGCAGTATCCAATTTTAAGAAGCCATCTTCTTTCTCTCCTCTGACTGCACCAGATTCTTTAGATTAGTGAAATAAAATAAAATTCCAGACAGTGGTATACTCTATTAAATTGAACTGAAGCAAGTGCAAGACATTTCCAGTTGCAGAGAAAATATTTCCTTCAGACTATCCCTGCAGAATATATGTCTTTATTATTCTAATTTTGGTATAGGTTAGGATGCTGGAGAAGGTCTTACCTAAGGTATGCTGTGCCAGCCCAACATAAGAGCTATGGTATAACACTCTTGTAACACATGCCAAGGTATTTTCACTTGTTTTCTGACCTCATAAGGTCACACCACAGGTATTTTCAGTCTAAATAATAGAGAAGGAGATCACTTTTTTTCCTTTTTTTCCTTTTAGAAATTGATAAAATGAGAAGACTTGTACTCTAAATCTCTATTGATGTACATTTAGAGGGAGAGTATCTTCTTGTTGTGCACTTCAATACTATGAGAAATAGAAGAACCGGTTGTATTACAAGCAAATAAACTGAAC
>VWZF01003012.1:0-14937 GCA_013396755.1 Sclerurus mexicanus
CCCCCAGCCTGTATTGACATTGGCCATTGCCCTCACCAAGGTGCAGCACCTTGTACCTGGTCTTGTTAAACCACATGGGCCCACTTAAGCTTGTTCAGGTCCCTCTGCATGGCATCCCATCCTTCAGGTGTGTCAACTGCATCACTCAGCTTGGTATCATCTGCAGATTTGCTGAGGCTGCACATGATCTCTTTGTCTATGTCATTAATGACAATACTAAATAACACAGTCCACTGAGGGACCCCCTGGGACACCATTTGATGTCCATTGGAACTCTGTGCTGTAGACCACTACGCTCTGGACAAGACCATCAAACCATTTTCTTATCTATCTAAAACTCCACTCATCAAATGAATCCCTTTTCAATTTAGAGAGAAGGATGTTGTGGAGGAACATGTCAAGCTTTACAGAAGAACATGTCAAGCTTTACAGAAGTCCAGGTAAATGACATCTGTAACTCTTCCCTTGCCCACTGATGGAGTTACTGCATCATAGAAAGCCACGTCAGGCAGGAGTTGCCCTTGGTGAAGCTGTACTGCCTGTCTTGAATCACTTCCCTGTCCTCCATGTGCCATAGCACAGTTTCTACATTTCTTAAGTAAAAATAATTTTCACTAATACTTAATTATTACTATGAATTAAGGGAATACAGTGCACCACAGTGCAGGCTTGGCTGTATTGTAGCATTAATCTGGTATTCAGACTAAACTACCTTTAAAATCAGTCATTTGGATTACATGCTGTTTTAATCTGCAAACTAGATCATTACATTTCTTAGGCTCAAACTTCACTATTTAGACAGAGAGTTAACTTTTTTTTTGACAGATTTTTTTTCCACAGTTTTCCAGTAGCATTTGTAACACAAATCCATTACTACTTCCTTCAGGGAGCAAGGTACCCTTACCTTTCCTTAACCTGCAAATGGTGCTTCTGATTCTCTGTCTCAGCTTACCAAGTCCTTTTTTGTGCCTCTGCAATTCTTGGTGGGATAGCACTGAAAATAGAGTCAAGGAAATCTCTGATTAAAGTGAAACCTCAAAGACTCATCTATTAGCAAGCATAACTATAGTGGTGGTGAGGGACTGAAGTTTAGGGACATTCTGGCTTCTTCCCAGAATTACAGAATCACAGAACCCCTTCCAGTGCTGAGTTGGAAGGGACTGCTAAGGATCAACGAGTCCAACTCCTGGCCCTGCACAGGACCATGCCCAAGAGTTGCACCATGTACTTGAGAGCATTGTGCAAACACTTCTTGAACTCTGTCAGGCTTGGTGCTGTGACCATTTCCCTGGGGAGCTTGTTCCAGTGCCCAACCACCCTCTGGGGGAAGAACCTTGTTCTAATATCCAGCCTAAACATCCCCTGGCACAACTTCAGGCCATTCCATCAAGTCCTGTCACTGGTCACCACAGAAGAAAGATCAGTGCCTGTCACTCTTCTCCCTCTCATAAGGAAGTTGTAACTGCAATGAGGTCTCCCCTCAGCCTCCTCTTATCCAGGCTGAACAGACCAAGTGCCCTCAGCCACTCCTCATACAGCTTCCCCTCAAGGCCCTTCACCATGTTCGTTATCCTCCTTTGGACACTTTCTGATAGCTTAATATCTTTTTTATATTCTACTGTCCAAAACTGCCCACAATATTCCACATGAGGCCACCTCAGTGCAGAGCAGAGCAGGACAATCCCCTCCCTCGACCAGCTGGCGATGCTTTGCCTGATGCCCCCCAGGACACAGTTGGCCCTCCTGGCTGCCAGGGCACTGCTCACTCAGATTCAACTTGCCATTGCCCAGGACCCCCCAGGTCCCTTTCCATGGCACTGCTTTCCAGCATCTCATTCCCCAGTCTGTATGAACATCCCGGGTTGCTGCTATTGTTTTCTCTACAGCAGGGAAAGCTCTCTCCTGAGGGTTGTACATTGCAATGTACAGAGCTGGCTTTAAAGCGTTCACTGCAATACAATGACTCAGTCTAAAGTGCAGTGAAGTACATTTTCCTGTGTTTAGAGAAACAGGAGTGGCCAGAGAAAAGGACAAAATCACAATACATCAAACTGTTCTCACATGCATAAGGAAATTCATGTCAATAAAGCCTGTTGTGCCCTTCTGTGGGTGCACCGTCTACAGTAAGAAGGATGAAAATGTCTTCTGAATGGCAGATATTGCCCTCTGAATCATAGTGAGATGCTGACTTACACCAAAACAACTAGAAGTAGCATAATATATGTCTGTAGCCGAATGCTTTCAAATAATCCTGGCATTTTCTTTGTACAGCACAAATCTTCTGATGGCTAGCTTATTTACCAAGACAGAATTTAAACACTGATGTCCATAGAAACAAGCTTCCTTAATCTAACAATTTCCTCAAAATCTGAGATTTGTAGCACAGTCCTCTGCCACCTATCCTGGTACAGAGGTTTGTAATTTTATTTGATCTTTTACTGACAGCAGTCACTCATGTTAAAAAAAACCACTTTCCACTGGAAACCAAGACAAATTATGAAGTCCATGACCATAGCGATAGTGACAGACTCAGCAACGCAGGCATGTATGGAGTAAGACCCCATGACCACCATGCTAGAAGAGAATAAACAGTAGCATGCAGGGCTATAGGTGACAAATTTGTGGCAAATATAACATAAACACCCAGTTATATGGTCCAGCTAACTAATTCAAAATACACCTACTCTAGATCCAGTTTATATTACCTGCTGATCAAGCTGTGCAAATATCTGTGAGAGGGAGAAGGCTATAAGGAGCAGCTTTACTTGCATGGGGGACAGGGGATGAATTGTGGTTAAGTAATGCATTTTTTATATCTTAGTGTCAATGTTTCAATCAATTTTCAGCAAAATTCTGAAAATTTCTGAAGAATATAGAGGAAGAAAATTACCTTAAATGGCCAGCTAAACTGTGGTGACTTGAGGATTGTAGAAGTATGTGCATGACTGAAAATACTCTAGAGAGTATATTTTTGGTGATTCTGTGGTATGAAAGATGGACATATTTCTTGGATTCTTTGAATCAAATACTATATATGGAGATAAAGATCAGTGTAAGAATAGAAACATAAATCTTCAAAGTGCCTAAGAATTGATCAAAAAGCTAAAGGAAAAAATAGAATTATAAACTGAGAAAGAAAAAATTAATACATTCTCTCTCTATTAGAGCTAAGAATGCTGCAATTCTGTTGGGGTTCAATCCAGGACATGTGGTGTTTGTTAGAGAAATGTCCATAGTATGTAGCAACGAAGCAAATGTAGCTGCTGCTTCTTGGTATTTTTCGAAGTGTGTTTTGTATTGCTGGCCATTGGTATTTGTATTCCTGGTGCAATAAATTAGGAAAAGTACCATGAAATATTGAGAGAAGTTGTTCCTAGGGAACTGCCTTTGGGCAAGGTGCCACAAGGTTGTACAATTTACCTGTAAAGTTATTAAAAGAGTACATTTACTACGCAGAACATCATGTTGACTCCGACAAACATGCAATGCGAACAAATCAACTGCTATAGACTGCCAGAAACAGTATGGAAATACATTTTTTCCTATTGCTTTCACTGCCTGTGCCCTAAAAGATGAGTTTGAGAGACTTAAACTCTGCATTACATTGTGCTTGTCTCAGGAAAGGGAAACGCATTGTGAATTTGAGAAGTTTTTTGTTTTTGTGGTTTGTCCCTNTCCCTGCTGAAACAAATGAAATACTAACCTGAGATCGTGATTGTAGCTGGGGCAGTATGAGCTGGATGGCAAGGCAGGCTGAGGCAGACTTTGGGTTCTTTGTGTCCTGTACCTTTAAGTCCCTTCAGATGCACAGCAAAGCCTAGCATATCCTGGAAACTACAGTGCCCAAAACACCCAGTAGGAAAGATAACCTACCAGCAAGCCCTGAAAGCCTTTGTATTCTGTTCTATGTTGGAGTAAAACCATAGTAATCTTCAAGTGACTCACGTATGGCTACCTCACTATCAGAGAACTAGAAATCTGCCTAAAATTTCCCAGTGTTGGGAATTTTTTGACAAAAGGTACACCCACATGTGACAAAAGCAGAGTAACCAAACCCAAGCTATGCTCTTTGTAGCCTTTATCCTAAAAAGATGGTAAACCACCATCTCTGAAGGGATGCAGATGGCTTCAGTCTAGCAGGACACCAGTTTGCCATTTCAGTTAGCTTGAGACCAAACTAAACAGCAAAAAGGGTCTAGCAGCAGCTCTCAGCCTGGTGGGGACATGCAATTTCTTCAGATTCACTCACTCTTGAGTTAATCCAAACCCAGTTCTCTTATCACAGGCATTCAGCCACTCTCCATGCATTTCTGGTTGCCTTCTTCCCATCAGCTCAATAAACAGAGTAATGAAATACCTTTGATTTAGAGTGTAAGGGTAGGCAACAGGACTCCCTGTGGTAGTTTCCATCAATTCCTGTTGCCTTGCTGGAAGCTACTTGGCTCATCATGGTCTGTTGGAGATGGCAGCAGACTTTAAGCAGACTTAATTACCCTTCCAGTCTTTAGGAGAGCTGGCACTTTGAAAGTAAGAGCAATTTTTTGAACCACAAAAGGACTCTGCCATTAGTAATACTGGTTAAGCACAACATTGCAAGCATTTTGTTTTGTTCAGTAGTGGGAAATGATAGGTATAAAGTAAGAGCAAGCAATTCTGTGCAAGCTACAAATGGAGACTTTATTGCAGAGGTCTGACCCTCCATGTTAGATTTGGTCATTTAGAAATCGTATGTCAAACCATCACAAATATTTTCCTTTCCATTTTCAGACCATCTGCATATAATGTATGTATATGGCAACTTGGTTTTATGAAAACTTATGAATATATTAAGAGTATAAAATGTCAGTAAAATTATGATAGTTTAAAAAAAATAATTTTAAAAGCATTTGCAGTTGTCCACTTCTGGCATATATTTTACCTGACTTTTAATCTCTTTAGTATCTCAGTCTTTCCTACAAAAAGTGCCCTAGAAGTCTCACACAATTCAGTCTTTCTCTACTTTTAAATCCTTCTTTCACTCTCCCCCTTTCTACACCACCCTCTTTTACTAGGACACTATTGCTATATACTAAATCTCAGTCTGCTTTCAAAACCCATTTATTGCTTTCCCGTTAAACAGTTTTGTTGACTGTAGAGACAAGACAGGCCATTAACAAGCTTGCCTTGAAGCACTGTACTTATGTCTACTACTTTTATGGCTATTACTCATGTCCAACACAAGGTCACTCTGCTATCTATGACTTCAGAACAAGGGAGACTCAGAGCATAGTTCTCAGGTTTATTTCTGCTTGGGAAAAAAAAAAAAGCTCTAAAATATTTGTGCATTTTCATAATGATAAACTGCCCAGTACAGTAATTTGCAAAACTGCCAGTATGTCAAGCCTGCCCAGTTATCTAGTTCATCGATTTTGTATATATTTAGTCAAATTAGTCACTTTCTGCTGAAATCTCCCCCTTCTTCAGCTGTCACTAGGAAGTGCTTATAAAATCATTTAAGTATAGGTTGTCTGATGTTCCACATCTCTTGTTAGTTCTCTTTGTACAAAGTAGTTCAAACAAATACTAAACAAAGCTGTACCAATTGCAAAATTTTGCAGATGGTGAAGAGAATGGTTAGTTGTTTTACTTTGTTGGTTTTTTTTTCCTTTAAAAGTGCCTTAATTAATTTCCAAGGAAGCATAACAAAGCCATGTTTTCATCCAAATTCATGACCTGAACAAGCAGTACATTTGTAAGATTTTTTTTCAACATCTACAGTCTGACAATACTAATGACAATCAATGAAATCACTATAAGACTTCCTTTTGCAAATAGTTTTTAAAAGTTCTGTGATTAATTTGCTCTGAACAGTTCAGTCTCTTTCATTTTCCTCAGGCTATGTGAGACTGTGAGATGCACAAGTTATTGTGGTGATTCTTGAAGTACTTTTAACTCAGAGAGGGAGGGTTATTGAATTGATATGGCATGGTGTGGTGGTTTGACCCTGGATAAATACCTGGTGTCCAGCAAAACTGTTTCAAGGCCTTTCTCTCCCCACACTTTCTCACTTCCAGAGGGAAAGGGAAAAAAAACAGCTAGGAATTTATGGCTAGAGATAACAACCAAAAGAGGAGCTTTGATTAATACCCCAGGCAAAGCAGAACGTAGAATAATGCTTAAATGTATTACTAACAAACTAAAACTAAAAATAAGGAGTAGAAACAGGTTAGAAAACACTTTTACACCACCACCCCTCGGTCTGTCCGTGCGCCCTCCTTCCCCGGACGGTGTAGGGGACAGGGAATGGAAGGTTTGCAGTCAGTTGTTGTTGGGTCAGACATTCACAGATATAAGTCCAAGACTTAAGCAGCAGTTCTGTCTCAGGGGGCTTTCCTGTGGGCTGCAAAGGGGACAGCTNAACCCATGACACATGGTCATACATATCTCACTGACAGAATGGATGGGCACATTTTTAGGGGGGGGCAAAAAAAGGTTTTCACATGAAAAGTACAAAAAATTTAGTATTTTCTCTAGCTGTATGCTCCCAGGATTTAGAGAATAGGAAGGTCAATTCATTCTGTGATGTTCTGTAGATCTGAGTTTTTTCTCTAGAGGCTTGTTGGAAGCCATTCATTTAGGCAACCACTGCCTGAAAGAAAAAGATATTTTTAAGATGACGCAGGATAAAATTTTCATTTTGTAAAAAGAGAAAAAGTAAGATTCTAAGGTATCAGTCTCAGAGTACACAGTCTCACAGTACAAATTAAGATTTCGTAATTATATGAAAACAGTAAAGAAGCCATGTGAGAAATTCTGGCTATGTGTACAGAAAATAGAGCAGAATCCAGAATACATCCATATTTGTAGGCAACAGGTTAAAGAAGTAACTCACTGAAGAAAAATTTGCTTCAAATCCCAAAATCTTTGAATAACTATTAACATAAAGAGAAATGACTACTCCTTGAAAACCATTAAAAAACCTTACTCTTTTGAATTTATTTAAAGGGATTTATTAAAGAGATTAATGAATGATCAACTCAGTGATTGAGTGGAGAAATATTTTTTCCCCCCCTGCATTTGCAAGGTGCATACAGCTGAAACTGATACTAATTAGGCAAGGTGCATACAGCTGAAACTGAACTAGTTTTCAGAGCTTCAGTGCCTGCATTGGCTGACCTTTCAAAGTCTTTCTGAAGGTTTAACATAATTCTAAATGTGTTTCTAAAATATTTTTCATACATTCAATGTGACTTTAAAACAAAACCAGCTTTTGACCTCTGTGAATATATCAGAAAGACTGATGAGAAGAAGATATACATGCAGGAAAAACAAATGAGTGTAAACTTTTTATGAGTAAATACAGACTGGAAATTATACTTCTGAAAATTCAAGGAATAGGATTTTGGAGGAATTTTCCTAAAGGGATAAATAGGGACAAGTTCATTTTAAATGGAAGTTTACATATTTATGGAGGACAAGACAGAAGATTATTTGCAGTAAAAAGGGTCTAGACTTAATATTTCAAGATGATCTTTCCAGTTTTATGTTCTCACATCACATTAGAGAAAACTGCAGGATAAAGGAGTGCGTGATTTTTACTATGTAGTAGCTAAAGCTCCACATATTAAAAAGTGTTAAGTCTTTAACCCAAGGGAATCTGAGTTTGTTTTTGAAAGGGATACTACTCAGCACAATACATAGTTGGAACTACTGTCTAAAATACTGAAAAGTGTCAAAACTAAATGCGCATTTTCAAGAAAATTCTACTCAATAACTTATATCTCACTCTTTTAGATAAAAAGATGCTACTAAAAATGAGATTTATTTTCTTAAATCATCTGGTTGCTTTTGAGACCTGTACTCATTAGTTCTTGTAAGTGCATGATTATAGAAACATTCTTTTTTAAAAAAATATTAAAAGGCCAGAAAAAAAAGATAGATATATTCTGATAGTATGATATATGTATATTCTGATAATATGATCTATTCTGTCATATAATTTATCATTCAGTATATGACCTGATGTAATATTTCAGCTTATTTTTCTATGTCTACTAAACTGGATAATTCTGAAATCTCAGTTACCTATTTTGCCACAATATAAAGTTGCTGCATTTAAATGAGAAACATTACAGAGCTATAAAATAATAGGAAATTTTGTTATTTCTGTTTTTATTCCAGTAATCAAAACCACATATCAAAATTTGTTACTGTTTTAACATTTCCAGTTGTTAACAGTTATTTTTAGGCTAGTTTTGAAGTGACAGTTTAAGCTAACTATTGTTTTTGCTGACAGTACTCCACAAGCTGCTGTTCAGCAGACATTTGCCACATTTATATGCTTAAATAGCACAGCTTGTGATTCTTAGTTGAACTTACAGTTAGGCGAGGTATACTTTCTGATAGGAAACTGTGGGAAAACACAGGCAAGGTTGCAACCTTGCATAAACCCTTAACTGGCAATAGCAATGAGAAGGGAGAAAATAAATAGTGTACAAATATTGGACTCTTTTTTCCTGTGAAAAGACTTATTTCTGCTTGTGAGTTTCACTGTCCTCCTTGCTGCACCAGTACATCTGAAGTCAAGCAGTAGAGGCCTCAGGGAACACTTTCTTCTGATTTCACAGCATAGTTCTATCTCCTGTGGACAGCAGCTGGCAATTAATCACAAAAACCCCGGCCCCACTCAGACACATTTATATTCCAGGTGTCCTTCTGCAAATTTAGGCTGTGAATGAGATTATGTCTGCCCTTCTTATGTTGCTTGCTCTATTGACGGTACCCCCAAGTGGCCTGTTTAAGTCAGAATTCAAACACAATAGTTCACTGATGGGTTTTTAATGAACAAAGCTGAAACTGGACTAAGATTAAAAAAATAAAGAGGGTAGTGAGGAGCATTTCAAAGAATCCTATGTAAACAAAACTGCAGTTAAGTGGCCATGTCAGAGGAAACGAACGTTTTACTTAAAATCACTTAGAAGACAATCACCCAGATTTTCACTGCCACACAAGTAATTTTTCCCCCTTTCATGGAGGTTTTCTGTGATCATAAGCCAAGAAGCAGAGCTCAAACTCGTTATCATGTTTATCACATGGAATTAAAAACATCAGGGCAAATGGTAGACTGATGACGGTGACCGAGAGGATGGCAGAAAGGAGATGAAGAGGAAGAGGGAGCTTCATCCATATTTTTATTTTATTGGCTATTCCCCTAATATTTATTCATGAACTAAAATATAGTACATTTTGTACTGGCAACTTCAGCTTCAGATACTCAGTCAGCCTGTTGAAGTAAAAATTCTCTGGACAGTTGTCATCAAGTGTTTTCATTGAAACCACGTTGTTCTAAACAGATACAGGGTTATATTCTGCCAGGACCTGAGTGTTTAACAGCCTCACTGAATTCACCTGGAGGTGGAGTCATGCTGGTTGGTATCAGAGAGTGTGTAGACCTTCTTCCATATGCAAAGGTACTGACTCCATAATTGGTTGGGGACTGCTGAGTACCCTGAAAACACCTCTTGCATTTACTCACCATCCAGTGAGTGTTATTCTGGAGCTGAATGCTGAAGCAGATGATGAATGAACATTTGTTATAAGGTCTGCCTGCCTTATGTACTGTTTTCAGTATAAGGCTGTTTTCATCAGATTTGTTCCCAACCATTAGCATAAAAACTACTAAATAGTGTCATTGTCTTTCACTGCAGTAAAATATTTTGAAATATGAAATACATAGTACTGTGTTTAGGATTTAGTGTCAAAGGCAAGTTGAACATGATAGTTAAATGAAACCAATTGAAACATCAAGTTAAGATGAACCACATATTGTCAGAGTCCACATGGTGGTTTATACAACAACTGATATGTGGGGTTAATATTGCTACTTCAAAGGTCATGCCAAAAATGGCTAGATGGAATTACAGTAGCAGTAGTTACAAGTTACCACCAACTTACATTTTGGATTTGTCTATTTTCCACCACATAATTATTTCATTAAAGAAAAAGAAAAGAAAGAGAGAAATGAAAATAAAATGGAACACTTTTTTGAAACACTACTATACAACTCCAAGTGCTCAAGGGTCTTCTACTAAGGGCCGCATTCAAAAAACTCTGTGCAGCTTCCCCACTGTGGTAGCTCACCCAAAACCAAGGCAGCATGGCTTGCATGGGGCCCCATGAGCAGAACTGGTGAATCTGCATCTTCATTTCTGGCAAGATGCACAAGTACAGAAGTCTCATTACTCTCTGGCAATGATCATGATAAGTATAATTGTAATGAAATGCTATATAGTAGATCAAAGAGCAAAATACTGAAACTACATAGGGAAGCTACAATCTACCTTCTCCAGTTCTTTTTAGTGTTAATGGTGTTATTGGTTAGATGCTGCCAAAATACAGAGGAGAAAAAATTATCTGCCTCAAAACACTTACAGTCAAAGGACCTCATTCTGCCTACTGTTGTATATGACTGTACATACTAGCATAGCTTATATTTTCTGTTTGCCCATTGACTAAGGTGCTTAAAGTTGCAGTTTTTCAAGAAAAGCTCCCACAAATATCAAAGGCAATACTGACATACCTAACATTAAGGTATGCAGTTTGTGAGTACTAGTTAGTACTAGTATCTGTTTAAAAAATTCATACAAACTGACTGGTAAGAATATTGATGTACATCAGATTGTAGGTTTGTACATATAACTAATAAAATAAATGTTTTAAAGTAGTCCTATGACCACTTATTTCAACCATTCAGATATTTTTTTTCCTTTCAAATCACTTGGTTTTGCTGATTTGTTAACTTCCTGAATTTAGATGTTATTACATGAGTTTTACTTTTTTTTTCCAATGTTACCTCCCTGCCACTGGATACCTTTTCCTCTAGTCCTATCAAAACAAGGGATTAACCATATAGCTAGTCAGTTGTTGGCTATTCATCTTTACCTTGTTATTCAAAACCGTGGAGATTACACAACTTGAAGATTACACAATTTGTTCTTTGTTTGGGATTTTTGGTCAAACATTACATTTCTGAATAATGATTTTGAGGTTGAAAGTTAGAGTTTCTGCAAACCGTATCAACCTGTCTATTGCAATTGAGGGTGAATGCTGCATGTTCTCTCCTTTAAACATAAACTCATTAAAAGAATAGCAGTTACATGCAAGCAAATGTTTTGTCACTTTGTTGCCTTCATGCATGGACAATCAGAGCATGGTGGTGTTCATCAAGGAAAACTTAATAAACATTTCCTATGAGACAGGCATGTAAAAGCAGAAAAAAGTAGCCCTGTCACACAAGAAACTAGAATATTGCATGACTTCTCTTTAAGCTGTCCTGCTTAAACAACACAGTCCTAAAATACAAACCTGTTTTCATTCTTAGTTTTCATGTTTAGACAAAAGAAAGCCCTTATGAATAATCTTGGTCTTTTCTCCCCCTACCCCCCACCTTTTATTTTTTTCCCTCTAGGTTTTCTTCCTATGGCATGTTGCCTGCATTTGGTCTTATTATGACCTTTCATTTGCTGAAAACCTGTCAGTCATTAATCAATTATTATCTGGACTATTGTGATTCCCCCTTCATAGTCTTTATAAAGCCTTATTATCCCAGTTACAGGAAGACTGAACTATCATAGCCAGACAGTTCTGTTTATTCAGTAAATATCACTATATCAGCTTCACCTTCCAGACCAATCCCAAGATTTCTACTTAAATTTATCCTGTAATATTCTTCAAAATGATGTTTTTAAAAAGGTTGATAAATTGTTCTAATTCACTATATTAAATTATTGCCCAACTACACCTAACTTTACTCTTCCCTCTTGATGTCTTCTATGTCTCTCCTCCAGAATTTGAGCTGACAACTAAGGTCCCATTCTAGACAAATGAAATTGCCCATCTCTGCAGTATCTCCAAGTAAACTTAAGTCTCACACCACTTTTTTATTTTAATTTGTTGGATTTTGTGCAAATTCATATATGATATTCCTTTATACAGAACTGTATTTCAGAATTTGCCAATATGAGACTGCAGAATAAAACAAGAACATAATCCTTTGTAATTCAGTGAGTTTTTTTCATTTCATGCTGGATGACTTCAGCTGACATATGTGATTTCCGTATAGCTTTTGCTTACATGAATCACCTCAAAATCAACTTGGCATCTTCTGTGATTCTGTGATTTGTTCTTTTTAATCTTCTAAATTGAAAGAGGAGTCTACATTAAAAACATGCATAATAAAAATAGAAAATCTATAGCTACATGATGCATTTGAAGTCTTTTAATTTCATAAATCAATGCATTAAACCAAAGATTTAAGCAAGAGATAATATTTTATATTTTAATAATGTTTAAAAATCTTTAGATCAAGATATATATTTGATTAAAATTCTCTGTTATCAAGCATAAGTTGTGAGAAATGCTTTATAGAAGGAAAAGCAAATTTAAATATAGAAATTAAATAAAATCCACACTACCTTTTTCTAGTAGAGAGGAGTTTCCGACTAAGCCCTTTCCAAGATGAATAAAGACCCCTTCTCTGTTCATAAAAGTATCAAACCTTTGTAGGGCAATGGGGATGTTTCATTTTCCATCTGAAAGAATAGATGTATGACAGTCAAAACCACATGATATTGCTGGCAAGCCTTTAATTTATCCAGCACCCACCTTTAGGCAAAGTTACACTGGGAAGATCGCTTGCTAATAAATGGAAATGGGTACCCTGACTTGGAATCAGAAGGTTTTTATTTTATTCTTTCTACTGGCCATATTTTCATACTATTAAAAAAATACGAAAATTCAAATTTAGATATTTTATTTGATAAATTCTCTTATGTGTCACAATGAAGTAAATTTTTAACATGTGAGGCCTGTTTTCTTTCATCTTTTACAATGTTGACTTGTAAACTGAAGGAGGATGTAATTGCACTACAGGAGAATCCTTTCTTTTACCAGACTAATTGAAGGAATTTTTTTTTTTGTTTAAATGAGAACAACTCCTCTGTAAAGTCTAATTTAAAACAATAAGGATGTTACAATCCAGAGAACTGTACTTACGAAACACTGACTTTTCAATGAGATACAAAACATCACATGTATATGAAAGCTGCCAGTAGAAAAGTAATAGAAACAGAAACAGAAAACAGGGACAAGGTCAAGTTTGGAATATTTCAGAGACTGAGCAAATGACAAATGATTGTGATAGAGGAATGAAGGAATAGATTCATGGAAACTTGCTTTACAATTAGCATATGAGTCCTGAGTATTTGGTGGACACTCTTCAGCTGTAGTTAGGTTGACAGATTAAATAATGTTGTGTTTTCATTTCATATAAAGGCAAAGTCACCACAACTTTTTATATTTGAATCACAGTATGGCATAATGACAGTAGCTGGCTATTCACCATTTCTTTTCTTATTCTGACAATCAGAAATCTGGGCACAATATATCTCAACAAATGGAAAAAAGGTATTAGTAATCATAATTTTGTTATTCCTCTGGAGATTGCTACATACATTGCTGTATACATCAGTTAAATAGCAGTGCAGAGGCTTGGGTGATCACATTTTGCATTATTTAAGCACATTCATTAAATTTAAAAATAATTTAAATCAGGTTCTGTGAATGCAGGTGAATTCAATCTATAATTACCACTTCATAATTTTAGAATTACCAATCAGGAAACAGACCAGTGTTTTCTGTATAACAACCTGATTTATGAACTTACTATTTTGCTCCATTTTTTTTTTTCCTTTTGTTTGGTAGGTTTTGTTTTTTGATTGCATTTTGTGGTTTGTTTTTTTTTGCTATAAACTACCAGAATTTCTAGATAAACTCTTGTGATGTGAAAGAGCAAAGCCAAACATACCAAAACAAAGATTTTTTTTTAACAATAAAAAGAGAAAAAAGTGATAAAATAGAAAATTGATGAAAAGAAAGTGTAAGACTTTCTGATATACCTAAAAAACCAGCTTGAAATAGACATATGAATGTGATGGCAGTACAACTCAGGGAAAGGCTTAAGAACCTTTAGCTTAATGCAGATGTATTGACTATTGCTTAAACAGTTGCTGAGCTTTTTCTGTAGGCTTTCCACATACCACGACATAATCAACCTTATAAGCACTCTTTCAGTGCAGAATTAAACAGAGTGGTTTCCTTGGACTATTTCAGCTTGGACTCCCAAGGAAGCCAATCCATGAGGCAGTAATACTGAGGAGCTCCAGGGACAAGAATTACAATTGCAAAGATACACACAGTAGTTAGAGTGAGGATTATAACTTAATATGTTTACTACATGAGGCATTGCTAAATGGTATGCTACAGCAGACATGAAGATGCTCTTCTGATAGCCTAAGCCAATAAGATCCATTTAATTGCAATTCGAATATCACAGAGCCCAGGCTAAGAAATCTTGGTCTGAAGCATAGTATATTACTTCAGGAACGATGCCACAATAATGTGGCATGGTTTGTATGGGTTAAGACTGCAAAAGAACAAAGTTATTTGCTAGCTAACTCACATGCTTACCCACAAAAATACAGTCATAATTTCAGCAAAGCGTTTAGGTTGCTCAGGCAGTTTTGTTGTGTACCTCTAAAATGAATAGTTTCTACAAGAATAGTCAGAGTCCCACCTCAGAACAAGATGAGTAATTACATGTTTTCATACAGAAGTATCTGTATCCTCTATTATCTACTATCTAATAACTTATAATTAATCTAATGAAGTCCCAATTGCATTGCTTTTTAACTACCATTGGACATCATGTTGAAAATTGGGGAGGGGAGTGGGGTGGGGCTGGAAGTGAGATTGCAAAAAAGTTGAACTGCTTTCCTCTCTCTTTTGAAATCACCACAAAACTACCAAAAAATTGCTATTTTGCTAAAATTGCTTGTTTTAAATTCAGACTGACTTGCAGATAACAGATATCACAGAACCACAGAATCAGTCAGATTGGAA
>VWZF01003012.1:15979-45332 GCA_013396755.1 Sclerurus mexicanus
GCTCCAGGAGCTCCATGTCTCTTTTACACCGAGGAGCCCAGATCTGGACACAGTAGTCCATATATATATATATACATAAAAACATATAAAATATATATATAGATATATATAGAAAATATACTCTATTCTCAGAGACATTGCTATGAGTGAAAAAAACTCCTTATTTTGGAGGATTATATCACTTTCTGTGGAACCTCATACCCAGATGCACGGTGACGGGAACTGAGCTGCTGAAGAATGCAGAACTGCAAAATCAGGCTGCTGAGGAGTCCTCATTCTCTACTTACAAACAAATGCGTACCAGTACAAAGTAGGATTTTCAGACAGTGGTTTAATTTTTAAAACTATCTTGCACCAAAACATTGATTGTGTTTAGTACTTTGGTGCGACAGGAAGTATTAGGTAGGTATTCATGTTATAGGCTAACACTGGCAAATACCACACAAGGCAAATAAAATTTTGGAAAAATCCATTTCTTTACTGGCAATTCTGTTGTGGACTGTGATTTTGGCCTGTCCCAGGAACCGAGACAGATTTCTAGAATAACAATAAATATTATTTGGCAAAATACTTAGAAGATACTGTCATATTTTCCTGCATATGCCATACATGAAGGGAAAAAGTCCAAAATAATCAGGTTTTGTAGTCTGAACAAAAGTTTTCAAGCCTGAAAGCTAAACAGGTACATTGACTGAGAGTAGGTGGGACCATATGCAAAACAATTTGACAACATCCACAGTGAATCTAAAGTTTCTAAAATTTCCCCAAGAGTCCATAGATCTCATTTTCCAAAGATAAATTTGCTAGAAAACAGATGACTTGGCACTCTATTTTTCAAGACATTGTATATCTTAAATAGTGGCAATGTATAATGCACAGACCAATGAGAGTGACTTCAGGTACTGAAGCCTGGGTTTAGGTATAAAATGACTAATCCTAGTCCAACAGCAAAATTACCTCAGTAGCAAAGTACCTTTAGAGAAATTGTGTGGTGTCATTCATACTTTGCTCTATCAAATTATATTTTGGCATCAACCAAGTACAACTGTCATATTTAACAGCAACCTGGATGCACTAAGCCTGTAACATTTAAAATTGATGCCAGAGGAAAAGAGGAATTGCAGAAGTACAAAGAATCAAAAAAGGGTAAACAGAAAAATCAATATGGTACAGTATCTGAAGGTATTTCCCAGACAGAAAAAAGTACTACATATCTTGCAGGGGAAAACAACAATAATAGCTTGTGGTGCAGTCCTGAAAGTCTGGCAGACAGAAACTGAGGCAAGGTAGGTCGTATCATCCCAGCATCTGCCAAAAATTAAGAGTGATATGAACCTGCCAATTTGTTCAAGAACATCTTAAGTGATGACATTAGGACTAGCACCCCTACCAAAGCACAGAGATCCCTTAAACACCTGTAGCAGAATAGAGAGGAGCAAAATACATGTGCCTGAGGAGGAATCCACAGATCCAAGTCACTGAGACACATCACATATACATCAAAAGTATTTGATATGTTTTAAGAAGTGGTCTGCCTTCAAACACCTTGCCTTAACTACACAGAATATGCCATATTATTTGCACTTAACAGAGCCTGAAACTACTAAATTAGCACAGTATAACAAATCAAGCTATGTCTTCCATAACTATCCTCATAAATCCTTGGTAAATGTGGCTTCTCACCGAGTAGTTTTATTGCAATTAACAACATTGTGTTGTGCCTCATAAAGGTATGACTTAGAAAATACAGTTGTTCTGTTACAGGGTTTTGATACTGCTCTTTCTTGGACTATCTAAAACAGTATAGTCTGCTTCTGTGCTCATCTTCCCTGACAGCTGGGGAAACATCCTCCCCTTTTTATTTCATGTGACACAGTTATTCTCAGAATGGGAATTTCTTTATTAAGAAATCTCATTTTACTTCCCTGTTACCAGTTGTCTTAGTTGTTTTTTCTCTATGTGGCTTTTTTTATGAGATGCAACGAACTTATAAACACCTTAATAAAGTTTGGCTTATTGCATTCATGATAAACATCTATGCTTGCATGTTCCCCTTGACAAAGCTTTTCCTAAAAAAACCCCAAAATCTTCACAAAATCCTTAGTGAGCAAATAGATCACTCTAAAAGACAAAGTAGGCAGAACTTAGCAAATGAATATATTTTTATAGAGATTGTTTATTATATCTGTAAATGCAAAGATTTTTGGAATATACTGACCACACTATCACTTTCTCAGATTATGTTTAAATTTGTGAAATGGGTTTACTTTGTTTCTTCAGGAGTAAGTGAACAGTTGAGAATATGAGTTCTAACTTTTGGGTGTTCCTGCTTTTCATATGTCACTTGACCTTGTTGCTGCTCTGCAGCTGGGTGATCATGAGTTCAGCAACTTGGGAGAAACAAAAATGAAGACCTATGAAGGGGATTGAATCTCTCAAGAAAACAAAATTTCTGAATTTTACAAAAAAGGAACAGATAATCATTATCAGACTGCCTTTTTTGTTGTTGTTGTTGTTGAGGACTGTGCAGGCATTACCCAAAACATCATATCTAAAAAGAAAACACAGCTACTGTGACATTTAATTCAATTTGAAGACAATTTCTCTATCCAGCTTTGCACAAAAGGAAACATATGCACATATGGTCCAATTAAAAACACAGCCACCACTTTGTCTGGTTTATTTAACTGTTTTAGTGTCAGAGATTGTAGGAAGTCTCTCTCTTTTCTCAATGAGGGCCCCACGTAATTTAAAAAACCCCGCCAAAGATTTTGAATTTACTGATGTGTATTTCTGTGCATCCCAACCTCACACAAAATCCCAGGTCTGATTTTCTACTTGAAGTATGAAGATTTTCTCTTAATGGTTCAGATCGGTTATATTATGTGTCAGGATTTTGAGATTTCTCTGAAAAGCTGACAATGAGCAGATAACTGGAGCATGATACAGCATTGTGAGGCAGACCAATGCCCAGAAAGACAACTGCCCAGAGAAGCTGTGGATGTACCAGCCTTGGAAGTGTTCAAGGCCAGGCTGGACGAAGCTCTGAGCAACCTGGTCTAGCGGAAATTGTCCCTGCCTGAACTAGGTGATCTTTAAGGTCTCTTTCAACCCAAACCATTCTATGATTCTGTGATGAGAGAGGCCCAAAGATGGAAGAGGGCACAGGGATGGAGCTCAGGGATGAAGCTCAGTATCCTCCATTTCCTGCTCATGACACAAAAGATAGCTAGAAAATAATTAAGGTTTTACATTTTTCTGAGAAGGTCCCTGAAGTCACCTTTCGCAAGGATTTTTGGTATGTTGAACTTGGCTTGGGTTCATTCTGCTTGCAAGAGAAATAGGACTTCAATGTGGCTGTGCTGGGAGCTTTGGGATCTTCAGGGGTACTCTGGGACCTTAAGACCCAAATGCAATTTAAGTGCAAAGAGGTTAAATCTGATGCTTCTGAAAGAGAGTTGCCTGTGGAGGAATTCACCTCCCGTAGAAAACGTGAAACTTAATCAGTCAATATTTGTACAACTGAGAATGTACAGAGCAATAAAATTATCATAAAGAGCACAAGTAAACTAAAAGATTTCTATCAGCTTCACTGGACTTGGGACCGGTCCCATAAATAAACTCATTTGCTCTTGTTGCAAGTTAGTCCTTTTTGAATTTTTAGGCTGATAGATACCTTCATGCTTGATCTTGAAAATCTTGAGGGGTATTACAGAGATGTGTACTCTTCATAATTCACCGTCATACTCTGTGCTGTGTTGCAGCTCTAAACAATTAAAGAATTCACAGTTTCTTTTCTCCAAGCATATGCCAAATCCCATTATTACTCATGAGATGGTGTGACTCAGCACAATGAAATGAGCTGATAGACCAGGACTTATCCTTTGTATTTTCTAACAGAAGCATAAGCAAAAGTGAATATTTATTAAGAAGGGAAATTGTTAGTGACTTAGCTTGGCATCTAGAATTTTAAGTTATAATTCTATTTTGAGTAAGGCAGAAATAAAATGTTTAATGTATAGTAAATGCTCAAATGGATACATTACAGTATGCTAGTGTTTATTATGTTCATGTCAGAAAACTTAGATTAGCTTGTCTGTTAAATCTTACTTCTACTTCTTATAAAAAGTTTATACATGTTTGAAATCAACCTTACATGTGTTGTTTTGGTTTAATAGCAGCATGTTTTATGTGGTTTTTCAATTTCCAAATGGGCTGCTTCACTGTTAAGAATGAAAACCGACTTTTGGAACCAAGTTTTAGGCAAGTATGAAAGAGAGCACAGCCCTGTTGAACAAATTTGTACAAATATGTACATATAAAGATCTATTTAATATGCATATCAAATGGTTTTACTATTCTTGCTATCTCTTCACCTCAGCCTTGCTTCACCAGGGCCACACACACAAGTTTTCTTTTCTATTCAAATTCCCCTACATCTGAGTGTGAATAATAATAAGGGAGTTGAGGGAGATATAGGGGTGAAGACAAGACCAGGGACAGGACTTAAGCTGGGTTAGGAAAAGGGCTTTGAAGTGGGGGACTTAATGGTTAAAAGAAGCTGTGGGAGATAAACCAGTCCTGTGGGGCAGTGATGTGTAGGACGGCAAAGGCTGCTGTGATGGCAAGAGTCAGAGGACTGGAAGATCTCAGGAACTGACAAGTGAGTACTGACATATGTTTAGAAAGTGCTTAAAAGGTTAAAATTTCAGTAGCTTGCTACATCTTGTGCATTCCGAGAAACACTTGTGCATTGTTGAGACCATGTTCAGAAGCATTCAAATATGAGAAAAAAAAAAAAAGATATTACAACAGGGACAGTACTTGTGATAGCGTCTTCAAAGTTCAGTAAATATTTCACTGAAGTAACTGTGCAGCAAAGGATCCCATTTACAGTGAGAGACTTTGCTACAACTGGAGAATGAGTTCAGGAGGTGGAGCCTGCAACAGGGAGGCAGTCCTCCTTATAGAGTGGCATTCCAGTGCAGTCTGAAAAACAGAATGACTAATGACCTTTCTCGGTTTTAGGGCAGAAAAATGCACTTTTGTCTGTATCTTGGTACAGCAAAAATGGAAGGCAAGTCAGTGAAAGAACCACAACAAATGTCACTATCAGAGTTGAAGGCTTTGAGCAAATAAGAATCAAAGTAAACACTCAAATCATTGAGGCTTTAAGACAGACTTAGCTGTCCCCAGCATGTTTCTGCATCAGTAGAAAACATCCAGAGTGCCAAAATGTATTTGAGAGGAAGACAGCATATGGGATGGAGTAGCGCTTGTGAGGGTGAGTTCTGCAGCACACAGGTACTGAACCCAGATTAGCAATAGCTGAAAGCAAGGGCTGTGTCCTGCACAGGTATGTTTGACATCTGCTGAGTCTTCTTGGCAGTGTGCCCCCTGGGGTGACAGCTGTGAAAAAAGGGGTGCCATCAATGTAGTTCTGGCTAGGGACAAGGAGGCAGATATTGGGCTGTTCATCCTTGTAGAGCGCAGCTGTGTTTTGGGTTATGACTCTGCTGAGTAGGGTAGAGGAAGGTTGCAGCTTTGCAATGTGTGAAGGAACAGTTTGTGTAACATGTAGCTTGTTTTTCATGGATGTGATGTATTGGAAGCATTTTCCTTATTCCCTATGGAAATGGTGGACTCCCAGCTGCAGAACATAATTAATTTTAGACTCAAATGAGGTCATAATAATAAACATCATAAACATCATCAAGTAAATTTGATGGTCTCCTTCAACATCTGTAGTTTTCTTCATATTTGTGGCAGTCATCACTTTATGGAACAGCAAAAGATTAATAATTTTGCTAATAAAAACTTGGTCTAGATTTTCTCTGTTTCTATCTTTCCCCTTCTCTACCCCTACGTTAACTCTAATCTTTTTTGAAGTAATTTGCTATTCAGATCCTTTTCACTAAGGCCCATTTCGTGCTAAGAAAACCTTACAAAAGGAGAGGGAATAAAACACCATGATACAAGGCAGACACTGTTTTGCAGTAGACTTTCTTAAATTCTGGCAAGACGATTTCTCTGCAGTAAATGTATGTTTTCCATCAGACTTTGCTCTACCATGTGGCCTAATCTTCTTGATATTTTGCCCAACATATTATGAGCTCAAACTGCTATTTCTTTCCTTTGTACAAGCCAGTAATATAAATGCTAGAGCAAATGGTATAAATCCCAATGGAAAACACATATCTATTTCATTTGGGTTATTATTTGCCAATGGGAATAAACAGATTTTTGTCTTTGAAGAGTTCATTAGCTTCTAAGAAAAAAAAAAAAAAGGTAATACAAAAACCCCTTTCTAACCTTGTAAATCTATTGGGACCCAAACTCATAACTTCATTTAGTATTTTTGGGAGAGTCTGCTGACCTTGGCTTTGACAAACCTTGTGAGCTGTATTTTAGCCCACACAGCTTTAGATGCTCACAGTTAACTTAGAAGATATCCATTACTGCTTGTGTCCAAGATGAAAAAGGGTGTTAGTTTAGAAAACAACAGCCTGCATTACCACAATGAACTCCTCTAGTAGATCATCCCTATTGCCAGCTTTTCCCTACTGTTTGCTTACCTCTTCCTCAAGGCTGGCCAAGGGAGTATCTTTCCGTGGCAGTGTAAAGAACTCATCAACATTGCCTGAAAATCCTGTCCCCATAAAGAAGTGCAGTCTAAGCAGGAGGCACAAATCCCCATCTACCCATCTAACTCTCTGTACAACTAAATCTAGTATATCGTATTTTAAAATGGATTTTAAAAGCTGTCAGGAGTGAATGACAATGTATTTCAGTGAAAAATGCAACTTTTATATTGTGGTCTAAGTAGTAATTACAATACCTGAGTTGTTCACAATTTTATATGCAAATGATTTATTTGATCCAAGAGAATGGTACTAAAATATTCATAACAAGTTGTAGAATTTTTTTTCTGTACTGGTGCAACTGATAGGATATAACTTCAGATTTCCTTGAGATAGGAAATGTCCATTGGCAGCATGACTATTACTGCTCCAAGAACAAATCCACAGTAACTTCAGGATTCAGATTTCTATCATTATCATCTTTATGTCATTTGTCTTGTGGCTGCCTTACACTCCCCCACACTTCACTGCCCACTTAAAAATAACTGTTATAAAATTTTCTTACTGAAGACAATAGGTTCTTTCAGTTCATCTACTATTCATGAGTTTCTTTGAATTCCACGTCCAGCCCATCTCCTAGTACAAGTATTGGATGTTTTTTATATAGTCTCAGCCTCACTGTGAAATGACCTGTAACTTGCAGTATGTTGTCAGCTGTTTCTTTTTTAATGTAATGCCATTGGCTATTATTTAAGTGATGTCAGTAGTGAGTATGAAAGGAACAAGATCGCTTTTGTCAATCATAGAGGAAAAAAACATGAGGGATAAATTGCCTACCATGTTTGAACTAAATTTTATTCTAGTCCTGATATTTTTTTCTGGATATTTTCAGGATAGTGACAGGAGTGTGTTCAGATTTAGTGACCCAGCTCACTCTCAGCGCTGGGCCATCATGAAACAGAACTCGTGACCCTTCATGTGTTTGCACAATAAATCGTTATAGTCAAGGATACTGTTTGTAGACTAAGCAACCAAACTGTTTACTCTTCAAAAAACATTCAGCATTTTGCAGCATGCCTCTCTATGTAAATAAAGCAATTCAATGACATTTTAAACAATTTAATGAAGTATAAGGAACATAATCATAAATGAGTATGCACACGCAACCCTTTATCATGGCTATTTTCTTCTGAACAAATACTGTGGTTTCATGTGTACCATAGTGCCAGAATTTACATATTAGTGTGGAGACAAAAACTGAACCTGAAGATCTCACACAGAATTTCGAATTCAACTACAAAATTTGTTTACTCATGCAAACAGAAGGAACATAAAGGTGGTGGCACTATGTAGTGAAGACACAGTTGACAGGGACAACAACAGAGGAATAAACGAAAATTAAATCAAATTAAATTTACCTTTCCAGAACCATGCTAAAGTTGAATTCAAAGGCCAAGACAGAATGGCTAGATGGTATGGGAGTTTGGAATTAGCAATTATTATGTTAAAGATGAAAACAGAATTTCACTAATTAACTGCCGTAGGTTAGCAGGTTCATAATCTTCACTACAGAATCCTGCAAAGTCCTGACTCATGGCACAGTTGAGCTCAGAGGAAAGTCTTTAATATAGAATGAAAATCTAAGCTGATTTTTTGAGTGCATGAGATTTATGTGTTATATGTTTGTGAACGATAACACAAATTTTTCTTCTTAAACTGGAGGAAACTTATCCTTTTGAAAGTATGAAAGAAAAAAGAGGTGTTAATCTTATTAATTATTGATCATAGGAATGTGATAGGAAACTCTTGTGATTGTAATAGGTGCTATCCCAAGCTTTACCAAAAGCTGTTTCAAGCAGAGACCAAGAAGCACTGTTGCTTTTCTAGGATACAGCGTGAGATCCCACATGTAAGGAAGATTATTGCAAAATGGTGATGAGAAGAATTTTGTCAAATTACTGATAATTGTAATGACATAAAAGCAAATATATATAAATTATCAGTATCTGTAAGATAAATATTTCTAACCATCGATAGTGCTATAAAACAACTTTCCAACAGGAATAGTGATGGAAAACCAGACTCCTGAAATGATTCTCAATCTATTTGTAGATAATATTACTTGGCATGCTTAGCAGTCAGTATGGTTCAACGCTGCATTAGGACCCTCCTAGTACTGTGCTTTTCAGACTGCAGGGACCTGTTCTTGCCTGTTACAAACAGTGTAGTCAGTGAATGTGGATTTTCTTTTTAAAAATAATCTTGTAATACTCCTTCTTCATAGTATGAGATATTTCAGAAAAATGAGAAATAATTTCTACTCTGAAAGACTCTCTGTATAAATACAGAACCTAAAAGAGAAAAAATCAGTAAGATTGAGTGAAGAGTTTTAACTAGGATATTGTTTAGTCAATGAAAGCAGAGTCTGCAGGAAGAACCACAGGCAGACTTTGAGGGATATGGGATGACACCTATAATCTGCTGAGTTTTTTGAAAGTGTGATTTGAAGGAGAAAACTTGAAAGGTACCAGTTTTGGAGGTACAGCAATCTCAAAAAGGGGACTTGTACTACCTAAGGCATCCCTAGGAACTGTATAACTAAGGATAGCTTAAGGTGCTTGCATCTTTCCTTGGCCTGTGTCATGGCTTAACCCCAGGTAGCAGCATGGAACATCACTTTGGTCAGTTTGGGTCAGTTTTTCCAGGTGAGTACCTGTCAAAATACTTGTGCAGCCCAGCCTACTTGCTGGCAGGGTGTTATGAGGAGCAGAAAAGGCCATGACACTGTATAAGCACTGTTCAGCAATCACTAAAGCCTCTGAGTGTTATCAACACTGTTTTCATCACAAATCCAAAACACAGCACTATACAAACTGCTGTGAAGAAAATTAACTCTATCCTAGCCCAAACCAGTGAAGTCTGTCCATAATTTCTCTCACACTTGCAGTATTTATTAAAAGTAATTTCCTTTTAAGACATAGTTGTCAAAGTGTAAATGAATATAGGTGCTGACATTTTGGGCATGAAAATGCAATTTGGGATGGTTTCCAGCTTCAAAAAATCAAAATAAATAGAAACAGCAGATGCCTCAGCATTTGCCTGTGAAATTCTGATGCTCCAACCCTGCAGGTCAAACCCACAAGCAATTTCTGCTGAAGTCTGAAGAACTTTGATAATCCATGTATGAATTATACAATAGGCTTATATATAAGCCTAATCAACTTTTACAGTATAAGCAAGTTCACTTTCATAGTATAAAAAATCCTCAGCTTCTTTATGGAATGAAGAGTTCACTTCTTGAGTCATGTGCATTTTCACTGAGTTTATGCGAGCTTGACAACATGATCCAACAGAAGGTTGCAGATTCCATAGGTATTCTGTAGGTTCTGTGATTGTGGCACTGTGACATTGTCATGGTTTAATCCCAACCAGCAACCAAGCACCACACAGCTACTTGCTCACTCCCATGCCAGCTGGATCAGGCAGAGAATCAGAACAGTAAAAGGTAGAAAAATTGTGGGCTGAGTATGAAAAGTAGGAAAGGCTTTGGTTATGCATAAGCCTGCTCAGCAATAACAAAAACATCTCATTATCAACCCTGTTTTCAGCACAAATACAAACCACAGTCACATACTAGACACTGGGACGAAAACTAACTCTACTCCAGCCAAAACCAGCCCAGACAAATTTTTTGCTCATGGTAGAAGTAATGCACCTTGGTTGTACTCTTAAAAAATTAAAATTAAAATTTGAATTCATTAATGTCTTCCTGGGTCACCTTCTCCTGCTTATTAGGCTGACTGTGTCAGGATTTATCTAACATAGTTTGCATTACAATCTCTGCCACCTTTCCAGGTGCTGCTGCTGCTTCTTTTCCTACTGGGCTTTTCTGGCATTTCTGATTTCAAGCCTGAACTGCTAGGCCTAACAGTGTCTATTAATTCTGGTGCCTCTCTGTACACACTGTATCTCATTTAGTATTAAAGTGTTGAATTAGCTGGAAGTAGCAGTTTAATAAAACACTATATTTTCAGACACAGTTACGACCATTAACATTTAATTTAATGTTAGTCACAGACACCACTTGTTAACCAGTAGTACATTATCAGTACATTGACCTCACTATCCAGTTGCATACTTAACTACTTTATTGACCATGAGATATCCTTAGCCTTCCTGAATTTCAGTCAAATGTTCATGGCATTTTGCTGTTGATTTATAGTGCCATTTACTTACATCTCTGGTTGCATGGCATATACCATGTCGGTAGAATCCCGACAAAATGAAATGATTTATGAACTTCCCTTGGTCCAGTAGGCTCCTGGACATATATATTTTACAACTTTTCTGTTTCCTTTTTTTTTAAAAAAACAGCAATATTTTAAATTTAATATTTCAATAATCTCATTTACCTGAGTAAAATATTTCTGCTTGAAGAGATCAATGTGAAGAAACTTACTGTTCTGGGCAATTGTAGTACCCATATGAAGAACAAATCCTCTTAACAGCTTCAAAAATTCATACTTTCTGTAAGTAGCAATGAAAGGAATAATAAAGATAATTATGGACCCAGCTTATTTAATTGTGTCTTTCTCTAGATCTTGCTTTTCATAGAGGACTGGACATAGCAACACTGCAGTATAGAGAATCCATATTATACATAAATTTCAGTCAGAAATTACCCAAACACATAATGATTAAGGATTTCCTTGTTATAATCTGGACCACTTGCTGGTCCAGACTGTCTATAAATAGTTCTGAAAAACATTTGTTTTGCTGTCTATTAAGACATTGGTAAACCATGGTTCTCACAGTAATAGGTGCGATGCTACCTATTAATCCTTTTCAAAACTTAGCATAGCAATATCCTGAAGCATCACAGGAGATAACTGGAGTGTCAGTGACAAAGATGCTGTTTTACGACTGTTTTATGCCATGACTGTTCAAGAAAAAAAATATCTTAGCTTTCTTTTCCATGACATCTGTAACATCTCAGTCAGTGAGTAGTTCCAAGTAATTGTCTGCTCTTGGGGCTGGTTGAGTGTTTCATGATGAGGATTTTTTGTTATACTTGGATAAAATCACGAAAACTCAGAGTTGACTTTTGGCTTGCAAAGAAAAAGGCTGGCTTCAGAAAGGACAAATATTTTTTTGGCTTCAGTTTTGGTCAACTGTATCTTCTGGTGAGACTCTAGAAGCCCTGGGGGAGTTTCAAATTGATAAATAAGCCAAATACACAACTTGCTTTTGATCAATGAGATTACTGTGAAAACTTGCTTTAGTTCTCAATTCTTTGTGCACTGACAAATTCTTTGTTTATCTTCTTGCTATCAAACATTCTTCCTATGACAGCACATGTAGTCAAAACAAAAAAGATCTAAAAACTTATTTTTCTCATGTTTTCTGTTTTGTGGCATAATATTGTGCTAATCTGTAATGCTTGCTTGCCACCTTACAATAAATGAGAATAGAATGTGAACTCTAGCCATTGATGCTAATTGAACAAAAGGTGTTATAACCATAGTCCAACATGCAAAAATTAACCCAAATTGGAGTAATATAGTTAAATTATTTAATGACTAAGAACAATTTTCTGGGCCTTGTACTCCTGTTTTCAAGACAATTTGTTATGCTGATAAACTATTGGTGTCTGCTCAGCTTTATATTGTAATTTACTATGTACAACAAAAGTAGTCATCTCTTTTGTTCAGGGCATGTATGCAAACAAGCTCATGGGAAACGAAAATAAGCAGAATTAGCCTTGTAAAATCTCATTAGAAGAGCTAATGGCATTGTCCTACCTTCTGTTAGGGGGGTTGTAACTGCGGATTCTGTCCCAGAACTTTCAACTGAGAGGATTATAGAGGATTTTGAGTCAGAATTTCCCAGAAAGCAAAATTCTACAATGCTCACTGTTCATTTAATTTCCAGATATAATACAAAGGTTGGGTTTCTATTTTGATTTTGTTATTTTGCTTTTGAACTCCTCTTAATTTCATTGGTTCCCATGTGACTCAAAACCAGCTATTCTCAAAAGAGGGCTACCGGGGGAGGTGAGGTGGTCTTTGGCATTCAAGCTAAGATTGACTGTTTATTCATGAGAAATGGGAAGTGAAGTATTTTTTTTTAATGAAAGGCTCTCCATAGTTAAAGATCCCAGATGGGATTATTGTAGTCTTTTGTGAAGATGCTAATCAGTATGTGTGAAATCCTTAGGAAATTTCTGTTTTTCTCAAAAGTGACTCCAGTTTGACTGTGTTAAATTGAAATCATTACTAGGATAATCCTGGCAGAACTGACAAAGATGACTGATTCATTTCTTGCCCTCTGATCCCAGACGTGCCTCTTGTTTGGGGTTCAAATTATCAATGTTCAGTATTTGTTGTGTTACAGTGAGATCAAAGGGCCTAGTCCTTGGACAAAATTTTCAGGTAAAATACTCAGGAACTTTCCAGTCCTTCTCCTAAGGGATTAGACAGGATGGCCCTACTGCTTCACAAGCAAGTTCATCACCAAGCATAATTACCAGTGTCTTTCTGTTGTACATACACAGCTTTGGAGCAAATTCTGTTGTTCCAGAACATTTTACTCGACTCTCATTTATTTGACATTTGTAGTACTAAGTCTGCTTGCCTCAGTTATTATTACAATTTCTCCCATTTTGACTGTAATGACTGTTTCTTTGTTTTTCTTCCTGTTCCCATACTCACTCCTCATACCATCCAGGTAGCCAAATTTTCCTACACACTCAAATCTTTACCTTATAAAAGATCCTATTTCTTCTTCTGGAGTGGATAGTAAGACACTATTTTACTTTGTGTGTCTGTCTGATCCAGATGCCTTTCACAATCACTTACTAAAACCTACTGAATGTATTGTGTTTGGGGGTGTGCCCAGGGGAAAATATTCATGCTCTCTGTGGATTTTAAATTGTTCCTGGTATCCTTGTTTTTGTTGAACATAATCTAACAAAAAGCTTCAAATATATGTTCAGAACAAAACTGGACACTGAGCTCACTCTAACTTCCATGGCACAAATTCAAAAACTTGTTATGATTGAAGGGAAATATGGTAATTCAGGCAAATATCTTTCCGTGCAATTAAGCCATACCTCTAGATTGTTCTTGGCACCTCTGAGCTGGAATCCTCAGTTTGTACTGAGAAAAATACAAACTTCTTGGTATGCCTCTCCTCAGACTGTGAACAAACACATTATGCTCATTACTGATTCGGTATTTCTGTTGATCAAATGAAAACTGAATCTTTCAAATCAGTTCATATCACCTGAAGTTGAAAAACACCAGTTTTTATTGTCACCAAATAGAAAGCAAAACCACTACACCACTGCATGAGCGAAAAAACTTTGGTATGGAAAATCAAGATTAAAAAATCTTCAAAATAAAACACCTTCATTTCTGATATAAGAACTCATATAAACCAAGCTTGAAAATATGCTTGAAAAGAAGAAAAAGAAACCAAACATGAAAAGTAAGTGAAAGCCCAAGTTTCTCCTACATTAATCAGTTTTGAAAAGATACCAGCAAGTGCCAGAATTCAGGTATACATTGGCATATGAAGATGTCTGGTCTAGGAGCATATCAAAACCCATCCTAGTCAATTGCTGTTGTAAAACTAAGATTTTAATTTACAACAACTGTGGTGAAATATAATGCAATATTAGCTCCCAGGTGATAGCAGTGAATGAAAAGAATGATACCCACCCATGAGGGGATAGAGAAGGTTTTCCAGAACAGAAATGAAAGTAATTAGTCACTGAGGTAGTGGTCTATTTCATAGAATCATTGTGCCATAGAATCATAGACAAAGAACACAGAATGGTTTGAGTTGGAANCAAACCAGTGAAGTCTGTCCATAATTTCTCTCACACTTGCAGTATTTATTAAAAGTAATTTCCTTTTAAGACATAGTTGTCAAAGTGTAAATGAATATAGGTGCTGACATTTTGGGCATGAAAATGCAATTTGGGATGGTTTCCAGCTTCAAAAAATCAAAATAAATAGAAACAGCAGATGCCTCAGCATTTGCCTGTGAAATTCTGATGCTCCAACCCTGCAGGTCAAACCCACAAGCAATTTCTGCTGAAGTCTGAAGAACTTTGATAATCCATGTATGAATTATACAATAGGCTTATATATAAGCCTAATCAACTTTTACAGTATAAGCAAGTTCACTTTCATAGTATAAAAAATCCTCAGCTTCTTTATGGAATGAAGAGTTCACTTCTTGAGTCATGTGCATTTTCACTGAGTTTATGCGAGCTTGACAACATGATCCAACAGAAGGTTGCAGATTCCATAGGTATTCTGTAGGTTCTGTGATTGTGGCACTGTGACATTGTCATGGTTTAATCCCAACCAGCNTGACTGTAGCTGACCCACTGTATATAAAAAAGTCAATAAAAAAATTAATAGCTCAGAAGACATTAGTAGTCTTAGTAGATGTCCAAGTACATAAAGTTTGGAACAGCAATATTGGTGTAAAAATAATCTTTTTCATTATCTCATCTCAGACTTTATTTTTTTGTTTTTAATTGTGTTTAATCAAACTTTTTTTTTTTCTTCCTTGTTCCTTCAGTAACACTTCCCTAATTTTTGTTGAATTGATTGCCTGGGCTTTTGGATAGTGAAAGCCAGTGCTTGATCCCACAGATACTGAAGCTAATGAAAAAGTCTACCATCTTCATGGCTAAAGAGAAGCAGACCAATCAATCTTTACTGCTAGAGGGCTAGAAACAGTTTTCCATAGTGTTCATTCTACCTGCTACTTTATTTCTAGCTCTTACTAGGAATACAATATTCTATTTTAGTTCTATGGCTTCCTGTCTCATAAATTTGTTTTGTTTCAGGTTTGCTTTTGTGCTTTTGCTGTGGGTTTTAGGGTTTTTTTTGTGTCTTTTTCCTTTAAATAATGTTTAAAAATTCCTTTAGACTTGACAGCTTCTATAAATTCAGTCTTGTGTTGTCCTTGTCAGAAGAAAGATTCTATTGGTTTTTTCTGATAGCATTGAATTTCTGTATTTTTTTAAGATACCATTTGGCTATTTTGTTTTTATGCTTAAAGTTCTGCATTCCCTTTCGGTGTTGTTTTTTTTTAGCAAACTCCCATACTGAGCTGAGTGACACTAACTGGTGATTTTTTATGTCATACTGTGGGGCTTTTAGCTCTCTCTCTAAAGTACCCCGTTCTTAGCACAAGATTTTTTGCTTTGTTTTGTATTTTTTCTTTCCTCCAGACTGTTGTACTTGTCTGTATTTTGGAGAGTAAGAGAGAATTACTGTGATCTTCCTTTATTACCATTCAATCTCATGATCCTATCCGATTAATTCAGACATATATCTACTATAGAAAAAGTGAATCCTCTCTGACTGCCACATGCTCCAGCACTTTAGTTTCACATACAGTTGTAAGTTTGCATCTGCTCCTAGATTTTCACACAGAAGATACACAATTTGCTATTGAATGCATGCCCACAATGTATCCATGTTTGTTGTAGGCACTGTATCTCTCCCCATGATAAAGGCTACGAAACAGGTTAAGGGACAGTAATACTGGATTCTGAATTAAATGCTTACTTTAATCACTATGGTGCTGGACACTGCAATGGAGAGCAGGAAGGTTGTGAGCAGTTTCTAGGAACTGCAAAGGAGAAATGATGAAACGCTCAGTAGCCTTACTAAGCCATGTCTGAGACACCACCATCCCCTTCCTTGTAGCACAAGGGGAACAGAGACAGAAAGAAGGACACAGAGGAATATATAAAGAAAACAAAACGATGATGATGATAAGGTTTATAACTAGGCTTAGAGAATTTGAGAACCTGACCTCCAGAGTGTGGCTCATGAAAATATGCTTGCACCTTTAGCACCTTTATTTTCTATTCTTGATCGCATAACCCTGAGATTGGGAAAACCAGAATAATAGTTCCCAATAAAATTCAATCTGGGTTTCCTTCACACAAGCATCATGAACTATTCCCAAATCCAGTAATGCTAGTAATAAGCATGATGTTTTTGCAGGCAGACATTTGGTGAGATTTGTTTGCAGTTACACTATATAAGGTGAGATTGTTATAGAAACAGGTGATTTTTTTGTAGTAGTAGGAGCAAATTTTGCACTCTCTGGAACTACTACATTTCATTTATTTACAACTTGTAGTGCACAGTCTCGTATTTTTAGAAGTTTATTCTGCTTGTCTGTTGGCTATAAAACTGAGACAAGGGTTTACTAAGGAGATAGTACCTACATTTCTACAAACAATTGAAACTGAAGGCCATTTGGAAGAATCAGTACTTATAGCTGTCACAGGTTAATAAAAGGCCCATGTGGACAGCCATTAGTCTGCCTTATGACTACCAAATCTGCTAAGATGTTTCCTAATGCTGAATTGAAAGATAAGGGAAATCATGCAGAGGCCGGGAACACTCTCAAATACAACTTGTGGAAGTTTATATACAGTTTATTCCTGTATATCCCTGAGGTATATTCCAAGCTAACACCTGGAATATACCTCACTCAGAGATACTAGAAAGCCCTTATTATCATTCTTTGACTCTCACAGCAGAACAAGAGAAGTCAAGGAGAGCTCTGTGTGCTACATTCCTCCCTCCCTCTCCCCCCCCACTCCTTGTTTTCACTAACGTCTTTTGAATACAGCAAAATCTACCATATTTCTATGTATCATTGCTTTTGTACAGCATTTATTCTAGAAGGACAAATGGTATATTGTCCTGGAATACAATGTACCAATACTGACTTACATCACTTAGTCATTTTGGAATGCATTTCCTATGAAATAATACAAGATAAGTACATCTCATAGTTATTTCTTAGGCTTACAAAAGACTTAAAGTCATGAGAGTTTTCTTGTCTGGGATCGGGACCAAACTCTGTGTCAACAAGTTTCCATAAGGGTTGCTGGATGCCTTCTTGTACGTCCTAAACAGTTGAGCTTTGTAAAATCCAAGGAAACAAAATATTTTAAAGCACTTTTGCTTCAAATGTGCTGTTGAAGAAAAGCATGAGGAAACACTGAAGAGAAACTGAACTGTGGTAAAAGAGCCTCCTGTTGAACAGAATCATTCAAGTCAAACTGTTGTAGAAAGTAGATGAAAATGTGACCTGAATCAGCAACAGAAAAAGAGTAGATGTTAAGCTGTAAGAAGTGCTTCTCTCAGATTTTTGCCCCTATATGATACGTCTAAAATACTGTAGGTATGTTATGATGATGATGATGATGATGATGATAATTAAAAAAAACAACTAGTAGACATTAAAGCAGGTCTTCTTGAACAAGAAATAGAAGTTTAATAGAAACCATTTGTTAAGATGCTTGGACTCAACAGACCATTGTTTTAGCTGGTTATTTTGATCTTTTTCTGTGACATTTTTAATAAAAAATTCTTAGCAAAAATATTCTATTTAAATAATTTCTAAATTAGAAAGTACAGACTTTTTTAAGGGAAAAACATTCAATTGTGCTGTCCTTTTATTTACTTTATAACAGCTTACACGCTCTCTTATGCATGGGAATAAGATCATCCTAGAACCATTTGCTGCCTTGTATTTAATGAAATTTTGCAGTAAAGTTTACTTTTACAGGAAGTTGAAGCCTGTCACTAATACCTTGTAATAATCAGTTTTTCTTCTCAAATTTTTAACACTGAGATCTATTTTCTGCTCAGTAATATGTATATGAGAGGGAGATTCAGCCAGTAGTCAGTGAGATAAACTCTGAGATGTCATAAATAAAATATTTTTATTAAAGCAAAAGCACTAATAAAGAAACTTTTTTTTCTCTCCCTTTGTGAGAGAAAAGTGTCTTAAGACACTTCTTTACTTTGTACTTCATTTAGAGACCATCTCTCTGCACAGCACTGCAGTATAACATACAGTCCTCTGAAACAGACCTTGACAAGTTCTGATAACAACATAGTTTAGTGGCTAGAACATTTAGCACAAGTAAAATGTCAGAATATTTTCTTGCCTCACACCAGTTTTGCACTGAGGCTGTTTCACACATGACAATTTTTGCAGCCTTCTAGCATTTCCAGGGCACACTAATGCAAGGCAGACACTGAGAGGTTGCAGCAATAAAGCTGTACAGAGGTAGCAAATTGAACAGCGGGTAAGAAAAGTAGACTTGCCAAGGAATGAGCAGACAAAGTGCACCAAGATAATTTGACTCTAACTTATGGGCCTACGTGAGAAAAGGAGTTGAATTCTTGAGCAACTTAAAGTACACAAGTAAAAACTGTAATTTTATCAGCGCTTATATGCTTTGTCTGGTTCTACCCTAAAGCAAATGGATATTTTGCCTAACACAGGATCAGGTTTTTCACCACATTTCTTGTACAAGAGCATGTTCTCTGTCTACACTTCGGCTTGAAAATATGAGAGTTTCTATCTTTTTATACAACATTATCTGTGTTCTTGCATCTGTAACAGTACTACCATTTTAAGATACAGCTGTTAAGAGCAGATTCTAATTTGATTTAAAAAATAATGTTCAAAGCAAAAGCTAGTGTTTTATAGATCATCAGTAACCTAGTTGTTGTGCTCAGGATGACATAAAACGTATGCATGCCATTTCAAGTTCAAGTTAATTTACTATAATTCTGCGTAGCAGTATGAAAATCACACATGCAAGCCACTGTAACAGGGTGCAGTGCAAGGTTTCCACTGAATCAATAAGCTAACAGTTGTTTTTATCAATAGCGCTAAGGCTTGAGCTGGGTGCCTCTGATGAGGGACTCCAAAGAAATTGCTGGGTAATTATGCTCTTACCACCTAAGTTCCCCACACCTCAAGTAATAGTTCAGACCAATACTAATAATAGGGTCCAGGATTTGCCTGGTTTTCTATTGGTTTGATTTGTTATTGGTTTTTTTACTAAGAGGTTGTTAAGTAGTCAACTTCTTTTACAATATCACATCCTCTTACATGTGTTTCAGCTGATCCTGTAGTTAGCTACTTGGCATGTTGAAATCTGGTCACTACACATTATATGCCATGATCTATAGGCTCTATCTACTCTAGCTATTATCAGTGTTTAAGCTCCTAGCTTTGATTTTGTTTCATTTCCAAGTTTTGACTAATTTTGTCTACAACAGAAGGTAGATTGCAAATTCTTTTAAAGTTCATTTGAGTAAATACGTAGCTGCAGAGCTCCCTCTAGCAGAGTTCGGTCATTTTATTCAGCTTGTTCCCTGAAGTGGTTCTACAACTGCTTTTCTCTCTGTTTTCTTAAAATACATTGCTTTCATATAGATGCTTTTTTTCAGAAGTTAAGGCTAGATATACTGGGAATAAAAATATTTTGAAACAGATTTATACAGTGCAGGAACATTATTTTCATCACAGACAGAATAGATGAGAAAAACCACTCGTCTTGAAAACATACCTGAAAAGAGCTTTTGAAATATGCAGTCACCTGTACCCTCCTGTGAACATGCTGAGTGTGCTTAAAAGAGATGATGACAACTATGTTACCACCAAAAAAGGTTATTTTTTTTTCACTGTGTATAAAATTGGAAGCGGTTCTTAAGAATTCTGTAACTAGTAAATTGGGAAGGTATCTTAACTAAAGAAAAGTGAGTTCAGTATTTCTGTGCAAGTTGTTTTTATATAAAATTGATTTAATTGAACTTTCATTATTTACTAAGTTGAAAATGCATTTATCTCACTATGAAACTTGACTGCAACACTGACAGCACTTGCTTTCTTAATAAAAGGGTATTTTTACTTATCTTCACAATACTAATGCCCTTTATAACTTGTATTGATTAAAATAGATTTCATATGATACAACATATTTTCTTACAATCACTATCTGCTTGCTGCTTTACTTATTTTTCTTAGTTAAATAAATTAAATACATTTTAAACAAAATCTTCTATTGAATGTGCAGGAAGAAATCAAGAAAAAATTAACAGGGCAATAAAAGTTAACAGGATGACTTTCAAGCAATGCCATCTTGAAGCTTTAAGGAATAGACACTGAGCAATCTCATTAATATATGATTGTCTCCACTGAATTTTTAAAATGCATAACTTATATTTGAATACTCAGTAAAACATTTTTTCAAGGTCAAGCCTCAAGATACCTAGAGCATTAATATCGACTGCTGATCTACTATGACTGGTGTATCTGTTTATCTGAAAACAGTGATGGCAATTATTATTCTTAAATTGGATGAACTACTGATGGATATTAGGAAAACAATGCAACCTACTAATAGGTGTTAGGAATTTTAAATTAATCATTTTAAAGATGGAAGTGAGATTTATTTTATTCTTTAAAAAGAAACTTTGCTTTAGAAGAGAGCATGCAGAAGTTTGACATAATGCCCTAAATGCCTTAAAATAGTATGCCTTTTGCAAAGCTCTGTAGGTTACTAAAGCAGGAGCAAAACTTCAGCAGGCCTCAAACGGATTGCTGGTATGCCAGAGAATCACCAGAGGAATCTTGCAGTATTCATAACTGTTATAGGAAGAAGGTTGTACCTCTTTTTTCCTTTTTTTTTTTTTAAATTTTTTGTTTTATTTTTTCAGCACCCTCCTTGTTCATTCATCAGTTTTCTTTGTATTTATGAATAAAATTTCTTAACAGAAGAGACACTTGATTTTGTGTACTGGCAGGTATTTAAGAAAAGAAGAAGAGTAAGGAGAGAAAAATTATGTCTTCAGATGGGCAAAGTAACACTCTGCTGCCAGCCATATCTGAACTGCACATTTGTTCAACAACTGCAGAACAAATGCAATATTCTGCAGTGCCTAAAAGCAGAGGAAGATTTTGTCCTCTTATTACTTCCTTTTTCTGAATGAAGCAGTGGTCCTTCTCACCAGCTTTTTCATAGGCCAAAAAGGAGGAGAAACAACTTGCTCATTTGGTGCATTTCCTATTTCGCATTGGCCTTATTAGCCATCAGTGTGCTTGCAGCAAGTGTAAGTAGAGCCCTTCCCAACTCTTTGTTTGCGAAGTCTAGCCACGATGATGATGATGATGATGATGATGATGATGATGATGACTGCTTTGGTGGCCATTTCATAGGTCAGAAGGGACAGTTAGAGGAAGAGCTTGCTTAATTGGCCAATTTCTACATAATTTATTGCAATCAAACCATATCCCTGTTTGCTTTTGCTATGTCTTCATCTCTTTTTCTCTAGAAATCACGCTAAAGAAGAATACATATATTGTCCTCCTAGCATGTTTATCCACATATGTTTCTTAAGGCACTCTAACCTTCATGACCTCAGGCCAAAAAGGAATCAAAATTGATCTTTCTTTCTTTAAGTATCAAGACAAAAATAGATGGTAACAATTATGCTTTCATATAGACTGTGAAATATAAGCAATAGCCATCATGATGCATATGCAATATAAACAACAATATTTATCTTCCTTGTCAGAACTAAGCTAAGCCTCAATGCAGGTTTCTGGACTCAGATTTCTTCTAAGCAACCAGTGGTTTAAAGCTGCATTTAGGACTTTGGTTAAATGGAAGAGTCCTACCTGTGTAAGTTTTTGCTTTCACAGCCCTCACAGTTGTACCTGAAATAATAAGAGGCTTTTTGTGCTTGAACACCTGGCTACAAAGAAGGTAGCTATTTAAGCAGGCAAGAGACTCCATTCTTTGATTTAATTTGTAATAACTTGAATTTGGTACCTCACAGGTTGCATTTTAAAGCCTCCATATCTCCACCCACAGCCAGGTTTCTTCAGTGCTTTGCAAAAATTATTTCTTTGTCTCCTTTTATCATTTGAAATACTTTTCCAGAAGAGATGTCTTTATTTCCAATGATCAAAGGAAGACTTACTCCCAATATGGGCAGACTGATGAATGAGGGGATAAATAACTGCAGTACAAAGAAATCTTGCTCCAGGAAACTGGAGGTGCTGCTTTGGCACCAATGTGCAAATACCAGACACAGGTTTCCTAAAGCTAAAAAAAACAATCCACCAACATTCTCTGATCTGTAGTTTACAAATATTTACCTTTCCTGGATAAGTGCAAGGTGTTAAAGTATGCTTTTGTTTTTGTTTGTTGTTTGTTTTGGTTTTTTGGGGGTTATTTGTTAGGTAGCAAAGGCCAGACAGGCTTTGTACTTTAATTTAAAGTATGATATTTTCCATTTAAACTCATCTTTTAAGTATATTTATGAAAATCTTAGTTTGTACAAAAGGTTAAGCCAGTATCATAATCTCTGAAAAACTGTCACACTGACAGTCACCTTGTTAAATCAGCCATCCCTATGGATATGCTTCTAGACACTGCTCTTCCCCTTCACATCAAAATTAAGGTAAAAGCTGTGAGGAAAAAAGTGCAGATGAAATTACTTGTTTGTGAAATTACTGAATTTATAACATCTTGGATTGATATTATTTTACCTAACATAAAAATCAAAATAACTAGGTCTGCTATCTAGGACACCAGCTTGGGAAGTGAGAGATCATAGAATCATGAATGTGGCTATAAATTCAACTTGTGCAGCTTTCAACAGATCACTAAATTGTGCTATGTGCTTTTTTACCCCAAAAATGAAGATAAAAAGATGCTTTTGCAAGCATATGAGTAAATTAAAACACTAGAAGGATCTTTAAAAGTAGTGTTAGGTACCATATAAGTGGATTTGTAAAAAGCTCTAACTTTGATGTCCTATCAGAAATACTTCTACTGATAGGAAAATTCCTCTATGTATTCCTTATTAACAGAACAATTGATAGTCTTTTCTTGGCAAGACAGCCATTCCTCTGGTTTTTTTTGTAATACATTAATACTACCTGTCCCAGGTGTCATACAGTAGTTCTTAATTTGAATACATGGAAACCTCCATCCTTCCAATTGGACATGAATCAGGCTTACACAGTTATTTACGCATGGAGGTAAAATCCTTGGTCTACAAGCTTCTGCAACGGCAGAAAATGCAGGAGCAATCCTGAACAGCAGATTTACATCAACTGGTTCAGAAAAAGTATTTATAAGTAATCCCAAAGTTTTCTGGCAATATATCATAGCATTTATTGGGCAATTTGGCTTTTAGATAGTAATGATATATAGCATTTTTAATCTTCATGGATCTCTGCAAATAGAAACTAATGTCTCCTCCACAGTGGAGATCTTTGAGCTCTCTGTTGACTGACACTTCCTGGTTTTGGCCAGGAATATCATCACTGTTCTGTGGCTTGCCAATTTGTTAATTTCTACTGCCTGACCTCACTTAAATACACCGACTTTTGTGTTTTTATTCTTATCTGTCTCAGCATAATGGACAGGAGAGGGGGGCGTAGCTTAATTATTGAGAAGCAAAACTTAGAATATCTCATATAATGCCAGTATTTTTTTTCCACCTCAATTCAAGAGAAAGACTTCTAGAGAGTAGCTGGGAAACCCTTTAGCCATGTGTTCTTGGCTTTTTGCCTGTTTAACAGAGTTCTTGCACAACTTGTGTTTTATGTGCTGTCACCTTGATTTCTCTATATTTTAGCTGGTCTCCCGGTGCCACTGTTTGCCATTGGCCTGCCTTCAAAGCGAGTGCCTGTGGACAGTACTCATACCGTATGTAACATACCGTGTGCTTTGACAACTCATGTGGTCTTAATGGGTTTCCCAGTTACAGAGGCTAAAAGAGCAAGGCAGCCTGTTCTGCAGGCTACCACACAGCAGCTCTTATGAATAAATCCTTTAGATAGCAGAAAATAAATCATTTCTACAATGTTTGCTTTTTATCTGGTAGCTATAATGAAGTCTTTCTCTCCTGCAGCAAGGGAAAGAGCAAATAGGATATTCACAATGTCATTTAAATGAATAATAACTGGGAGGATAGTTAATTTCATTTCTCTAAGGCTTCATGATATCTTCAGGGCTTGCAGAGAGGTAACAAGTTGAGGACATGTCTAGAAATAAGTGATTATCTTGTTTAGCTCTGCTATTGAATGCTTTCTTTAAATCTACAGAGAAATAAAGATGTGTTTCAGAAAGCAAAGTTATTTATATGCCTCACCTTACAAAACAGAAAGAAAATGACCTTGCTGCATGGACTGCTTTCTTTTGAATTACTTAAAGCTTTTGAAGTGGAACCTTTTATCTTCCCTTTATCCTCACTCGTTCTATTTGACTTTGTTTTCTTGATTAGTTTCAGTCATCTCTACACTGGCTTCTTCCGGTCCTGGGTTCATTTTCCTGCCTGTTGTCTTCTTTGTCTCAGTGTGAGTTAATAGTGTTACAGATAAATTGTTACATAATAAAAATAATAATGCACCTATACTGATAAAGAAGCACCACACAGTATTAATGATGTGAATTAATTCTCCACAAGTAGCCTCTGCTATACCATTTTTTCTACACCTTCTGAAAGCAATAGTGATACACTGGTTTCGAAAGTAAATTGTATATGCTATTCAGTACATGCAGAGTTTCATAAAGATTGGAACAAGACTTCAACAGCACCTATAAATCAACAATGTTAAATTTATACACACCAACCTCAAAAGGTTTACTCTTTTAAATTCAGGTATGTATGCAAACTGTAGAAGGGTTGAAACCTTAATTCTTGCTGAAGATCTGATTCCAAAGTTCTTTAATTCTAATGTCTTTATCTGCTTTACCTGTTGAATAATAGTTTTGAAATTGCAAAGAACAAAAGCCTAAAGGGTCGGCTAATTACCATTTCCAGTTTTTTTTTTTCAGATGCCATTTTTCTATAATCCTTTCACCTAATCCTTCAAAGCAAGTAATTTCTTTCAGAAACAAAGGAAGTACATTTTTGCTGTCAATGGAAATAATTGTTATCAGAGATTCACAATGCCACACGCGGTCTTGAATTGTTATTTTTGCCTTTCCTATGCTTAGAGACAGACATTTAGAGATAGAAGTCCGCATTTTCATGCAGGTTTACATGTTCACAATTCTCAGTTAACTCCCAGAATGCAAATCAAGCTGTTCTTTACCGCCTTCTTAATCAGAAAAAAACACAGAAGGATGCTTTTCTCATGCTCTTGAAAATTAAGCAAGCCCGGTTTCTTCTTTAGCTGTTTGAATTTGATGAGAAGTTCAGAATTTTGAAGGATTTGCCTTTGTACTAAAGAAATCAAGCAGAGTTTTGAAACAAGCTTTGAAATCTATAATGTACAAAAGAAACCTTATTTACTTGGTCACTCCTCACGGGGAAACATTTAAAGCTGGTGAAGGGAATCTGTGTTCAGGGTTTTAAGACCTATTATGTTTCTTCTTATGCTAGTTTTAACTTTCTATTTATGTTCAAAAATTAGAGAGCCAATTTCTGCCTCAGAGCAGCTTTTCTTTTTAGTGTTCAAGAAACATTTGGACTTGGCACATAGAACCATGGTCTGGTTGACAAGGGGGTGATCATTCAAATGTTGGACTCAGTGATCTCAGAGATCTTTTTCAACATAAATGAATCCATGACTCTTGAAAATTAGCTTTTTTTTTCTCTCCATCAGGTGACTCATAGGTTTCAAATTTGAAGTCCTGCTCTTTTAAGGCGTTTGAGAAATGGGAACCATTTGTTGATCATTCTGAATTACCTTTTCCCCCATAACTGATCAGGTGATTTATTTGCTTGTTAGATGATTCAGTTCAAGTATCTGATGAAGCTCCTCCTTGAAGGAGACTTTAGCTTGGGAAGTTGTGTGGAACTCAGGTTCACATAGAGTGCCTTGCTGTCTTTTATGTGGCTTCAACTTGAGTAGAATAGTCTGCTACCTTCCTTGGACAGGTTGAGATTTTTGTCAAAATGTCAACAATTGCCAAGCACAATTTTTTTCTGAAAAAGAAATTACCAAAATAAAAGAATATAATAAAAGAGTTAAAAAAGCCTATTCTGCTTCAGTGGTGACTTGGCCAAGCATTCTACCTATATAGCGTGCTGAAAATACATTTTTAGCTATCTATACAAGTCACAAATACCAATTTCACAGTATGACTTCAAGAAGTAACCCACATGGCAACAACTGTGACTTGTGAGTAAATTTCACTGAATTTCCTAAAATTGATAGGATCATAGGAATTACTGGTGCGGCATAATAATATTGAGCTGCTATGGGCTTAGCTTTGCACTTTTAAAGCTGATGCTCTTTAAACCACTAGAGGTATTAAGCTCACAACATTGAGACATCCTACTCCACAGGTAATCTGATTGTACTATTGAGTTCAGATGTAGTTGTAAGATCTACTCTGAAGTAAGATCTGCTAAAGAGAAGTTATTTGAAGTGGTCTTAAACACATACCTTTTAAATAAACCCGTCATTTTGAGCATGTAAATAACAGTATAGAATTACAGACTAAATATTCAGAGTCTGTGAGCTAAAAGACAGTGGAAATTCACTGTTCAGTTGAAGGGATGGGGAACACAACATTTTCTAAAATGGAATAAAACTCTTCTCATTTATGCTTAGGTGTAGAAAATTTGCACTGGTTCACACATATCTTGAGCATCAAAAAATACTTTGTTTAATTTGCATTTATACAAGTTTCTTTATATTGAGATAACATTTGCAAACCACCTTACACACAAGAAGATGTGAAGTTCTGTTTCTAACCTCAATGGGCATATGATATGTGGCCTTAAGGTAGTAAATACCATTCAAAACAGAATAGACTTTTTTGCATTTATCTAGTATATTTTGTTAAGGTATAAAAATTTAAAACAAATCTACTTGTAGATTTTTAAAAAATTAATGGTACCATCAATATTTTTACATTAAGCATATGCAAAAACAATTAACAAATATATCCCTATGAAAAGCATTAAAGGTTTTGATAACAATTACTAGAGGCAATCTTGTACATAATATAAAGCTGAGGTAATCTTAAATCACTTTTGTATGTATAAATGTGATCACTTTTACAGTTAGATGATTAAGTAAAGAGGAAAAATAAACCAAGGAAAGTCCCTGACTAATGGTGGTGTTTATATTGCTAGAAGCTGACATTTTGAATTCAACAGTATGATCTACCCTAATCCCCAGAAATAAATCACTCTAAAGAGATAGTGAAGGATATGTGGCGGTCAAGGGGCAGGAATTCTGCTGTTGCTTACATAAGGTAAGACAGCAACTGCAGCACAGATTTAGATAAAACCATGAGGTGAAGGGTGTGGAAGTTGAAGAATACTGATGTCTTTGAAAGATGGCTTGAGATGTCTATGGTTTGTTATCACTGATCATGAATGATCTTGGTGCACTGCAGAAATGAGAAGTCAGCCTGTTGTGGGGCCTCACAGAACCCTTGCCCTGCCAGTCCCTAAGGGACTGATGGCACAATTCTGTAATTTTAACATCAGGAGGGACTAAAAAAGAGGTAGTTGACAAACCTCCATTGAGTTCAACAAAATTAGGCTGATTTGTCTTGGTCAGGAAAGACTGATGAGGACACATTCTTTACGTTATTTTCTGTAATTTTTTTTCTCGTATCAGTGAGATGGTCTGGATCATCTTTAAAATTAAAACACTTAAAAAATTAACAAATTCTTTACATAATGCATTTACGATTCCACGCAAGTTCCTTAAAATCCTTTCAGACAGCAAGTGCAATTTGAAGAATTTACTGGAGCAAACTTGATATTTGTTGTTATTTTGCTCTATATCAAGTTTGAAGATATTATTTCTTTCAATTTTACAAAGGGATAGTTAATACCAGCCCATATACAATATGTTCTGTAAAATAAAAACTATTTTGCAAAGACTTTTGATGGCTTCATGATTAAGAAAATAGTCTTTAGTACAGTACATGTGGATACAATATTATTCTCTCTGCAAAATAACTGCAGTATGAAAGCATTGTTTTGTTCCTTTAATTCTTATTCCTTTAAACATAGGCTCCCCTGCACTAGTTTCATAGTGACGACAGTTAGCATGTGGTGGGCTACAATATCATCTACTGGTATTAACCTATGACCAGACTCATTGTTAAAACTAATGAACACCAGTAGGGGCTCTATTTTATAGTGCACTTTCCGTAAATTTAAGCATATAGAACTTCCCCCTATATTTTTACTTTAACTATTGAAACGATAAAAACAAAATACAAAATGAAGAAATTTGCAGCTCCATGTTGACTTTAGCTTGCCTTGTATTCATATGTGGAAAATTACTTGAAATGTTCTTTTTTTTTGGGTGGTGATAACATCAAACATATTAAACTCTTCCTCAATTGGCTTCTTAAAGTCTCTTTACCCCTTCCAGCTTGTGTTGAAAAGGCCAAATTCTCCTTACCTTACTGTTAAAAGCAGTGCTTTTACCTTTTTACTAAGATTATACATGTGAGTAAGACAAGCAGAATCTGGCCCAAAGGGACTAACTTCAGCAGATTGAAAACACATTATATTTTGGGATGTACCTGTAGGCATAGTAAAGATCTTCTCTATGTAATTTTGCATCTTGTCTATATATTCTGATTTAACAAAAATACAATCAGGATTTTTACCTAGTATTTGTTAGGTTATAAACGACATCTTGCAGCACTTCCTGATCAGTTGTAAGCAGAGTCTTGGCTGTGAAAAGGCTGCAGGATCTGGCCGATTAACTAATTCCACTGTAAATTAGTACATATGCTGTTATTTACTTGGGAAACAAAGCTGCACTTTAAAATGCATTTTAAGGTTACCTAATTATCAGGTAAATACCAGTTTGCAGCCGCTGAAAAACTCCCTTCTTTCTAATCAGTTCATCTTGTTTGACTGAGTTACTCTGTTATTGCTTACTGTAAGTTGGCTCAGATGCAAAAAAAAAAAAAA
>VWZF01003012.1:46341-89100 GCA_013396755.1 Sclerurus mexicanus
GTAACCCGGGGGTGACCAGATAATGCGCGCCTCGGCTGTGGCGGTACATTGCACAGCGCTCCTCCGTGATTTCCACGGGCAGCCCTGTCATCTCTCTCCGCAGTGCTGTTTCTGGGGTGTGGGATCAATGTGTAAATAAAACTGTTTCCTGTCTCGGGCCGGTGGAGGTTGTGTGTACTCAGATGTTTATAAACATAATGCCGGTACGCTGGGAATTTTGGTTGTATTGCGATGGTGTCTGAGTGTAATACGCAGACATCACTAATTAGTGATTCTAATGCAGTTTCATTGTAACGATGGTCATGACACGGCATGTGCATGCCACTGCCACTTGTGTGTGCACTCACAAACGTGCAGCCATGGGGTGCATGTTTGTATTTGACTGAAGTTTGGAAATCAAAATGGGTCTTGCAAAACATTTTGAGACCAATTTTCAAATTTGTTCAGGTTTTCTCCAGCAATTTTTATTTTTTTGTTAGCTATATGAAAATGTTAGGTTGTCTAAATGGTGAAGAGTTGGTGTAACTCCCTTGTGTGGAGGTGGTGGTCAGGAAGAACATCCCCAGCTACTGGTGAAAACGCAACTTCTGCCCAGCTTGGGCTCCAGCTTTCTCTCAGTGTTCACCACGACTGTGGTGTGTCCCAGACACGTCACCAAGGACAGACACATCTAGCAGGTGGCTCTCCTACCATGTGTAAGGACAGGATGAAAAGAACAAATGAAGCAGTATTTTCTGTGGCATGCTTGGTGCTCTGGAAGTCAGAAGAAGTGTGTTGTGGGTGGCATAGGGTAGGTTTTTGGCAGGCACTGGGTACTGTTGGGTGCCCCCCTTGTTTAAAGCATCTGTTGGCTTTCCTTCAGGTCTCCATGCTTCAGAAGAAACTGAGGAGTGGGAGATTGTCTTCCCAGCACTGTGGAGTCCAGGCCAGCAGGAGCCAATGGGTGGCAGTGGTGGTGGTGGGGGCTGCAGCTCTGACCCCAGCAGTGGGAACCGAAGCAGCACCTTCAGCACTCCCATCACACCTAGCCCAGTGGCTGGCAGTTCCCGAGAGGTGCGCTCAGTCTCCTCCTCAGTGGATGGGCAGGCGCAGGCTGTAGGGGAGGCAACAGAGGAAGAGGACACTGAGGATGAGTATGAGTCTCAAGAATTTTACCACTGGTCACCCCTGCCTCAAGGGTCCGGAGCTGCATCTCAGTTGCCACCACCACCATCCCCTCCGCCACCACCTCCAGCAGAGGATGGAGATGAGGTGCTGCTGAGGATCCCAGCTTTTGCTCGGGAGCTCTACCTGCTGCTCAAGAGGGATAGCCGATTCCTGGCTCCCGGTTTTGCTGTGGAGGAGCGACTTGGGGGTGAGAGCAAAAGTCCACCCAGTGCTGCACAGTCACAGCCTGAGAGAGCCTGTTACTACAGTGGTGCCGTCCTCCGCTACCCAGGCTCCTTCGCCTCCTTCAGTACCTGCGGTGGATTGGTAAGATGACTTTGCATGAAGGGGTTGCCCCAAGGTCTCTGTGCTTTTCACTCGCATCAAGGTCTGCTTTTCACTCTCATCCCTTTCCTAAGATCTTCTGTCTTTTATATCATCTTGGATCCTACCTCTGTACCTATCCTTATTTTGACCATTTTTCCATTCAATACTTCTATTATCCCACTTATAACTTTTCTCAAATCCTACTTCTGCCTTTATCCTGTACAGCTTTGGTTTTGGATTTCCTTCTTATACTATTCTTAAACTTTTCTCATCTCCATCTGTAATTTTATCTTGGTATTCAGTGGATGTCTGTAATTAGTTACCTCCATGCTTAGTCTCCTTTCTTTCCCCTGTATCATCATCTCTCCTTCAGTCCATCTGTAATCCATTTGTTCTTCATTCCCATCCTGTGTTCTAAAATTATCTTTCTCATCTTTGTTATCTTTCTTGTCTTCTGCATCTCAGTTTTGAAACTGCTGTCTTTCCTACTTCTAGCAGTATTTTATGTCTCCTATCTCAATTTTATTATTCCTTTTCTTTCATCCCTCTCATCCCTTTGACCTTTTTGTCTATCTCAACTTCCCACATGTGGTACTTGTACTTATTTGGATTTGGGACTTCTTTCAGTTCCCCCATAGAAGAATGCAATGAGTATGTTCTCAGCAGAAATGTTAATGCAGTCGAACCTTCTCAATGGTTATTACTTTTGTGGCATACCTCCCTTATTTAAAACAAATTTCACCTGTTATTATTTCTGTTGCATCAGTCATGATTTTTGCCAGGTAAAGACTAGAACTGGGCACACTGACAGCATCAGTGGTGATGTAATGAGCTGCAGTCTTAAGATACTTGGGAATGGATGGAAAGAGTAGAAAGCAGCTGTGATGATGTAAAATACTGGCAGGATTTAAAACAAAAGAAATTATTGCTACTATTCTAATTTGGGGCCTTTATATAGCATCATAAGTGCATGTGCCTGCAGCACTTTACAGAATTTAGAATGCAAAGAGTAATGATTCTAGGGACAGATAACATCATCATGATCATGGGTTTTTTGGGTGGCTAGGTGGTTGTAAATCACCACAGTTATGTGATAGATATTTTCTTATATTTCTTTCTGAATTAGAACATCTAACTTGTTCCATTGTTGATTCATGAAGATATGTCTGCCTGCTTTTTATTTGTATGGCCATGAAGTGAAACCAGGTAAAATGTGGAAATTTTGACTGCTTATTCATTTGCCTATTTGAACGTATTCAAAAGTCAAAACACAAACTGAAAGTAGTGTAGAGGGAACATATGTGGATTGACACCAAATAAAATATTTGCCTGCACTCCTGCAAAGTGAAACCGCCAAGTTTCGCACAACTCTAAGTGGTTGGCATCTGATTATCAACATTTTGTCAAATTTTCCAAAGTGTATTAGCAGAACTAGTTGTGGAGAAAAATATTGAAAGTCAACTGATGGTGGTTTAAAAGCAATCAGGTAAAAGATTTTTGTGTTCTGGAAAGGCATTTGACTTCTGTACTCTTTTCTATTTTTACAATTTTACTTCCTTCTACATTGTGTTTGGGTGAAATTAAGTTAGAGAAAATCCTTGCAAAGAAATTGTGGAAGATAATTACCACAAATGTCTACTCAAAAGCAATGCGAATCGTTGCACATCTGCAATTCGTCTATCTGTTATATAAATTGAAATTCACTGTGTAAATAGACCACAGTTTCTTAAGAGTCCATTAATAATTTTTGATTCCTTTTGACTGTACTAGGAGTACCAGCTTACTCCCAACCCTCTGGCCATCTAAGCATGCATGTGCCCAGATCATGTTTCCCCATACAGAAAACTGCAGCTAGAACATAAAGTATTCCGTGTATCTCGAATAAAATTGGAAATTGTTGTTGATGTTGACTGGTCTTGTCATGATCCTCAAGTGCATAGTCTTATTTGTGGTGAAATAGTTAAGCAGCTGTTCTTCCTGAGAATGTTGCTGTGTCAGGCACAGTTAAAAAAAATTGCACAGTACTATTATGTCAAAGTTGTCATAACAAATCCTAAACTATTTGTCATTCTTTATTCAGTCATTGCTTGGGCTCTATTACATATGTAAGTTGCTGAGTTTCCAAGAGTATTGAAAAAACATCGTAACATGAATTGCATATCCATCCTGTTTCATCTAGGCCTTACCCTGCAAATAGAGCCAAGCACTATTTCAAACCACATTTTCTTTGTAAAGAAGTAAAAATGCATCAAAACTTGAACCTACAAATATTTTGTTGTAGTTACCTCAGTTAGAATTTATTTTTTCATTTTAAATATAAAGACATTTCAGGAAAAATATGTTATGCATGTCTTAGATATAACCTCATTTCAAAGCCTTGCAGACTTTGGATTAGGATTACTAAGGTGCATACACTTTGGAAAGTCAAACAAGTGGGCTCATAGGCATCTTAGATTCTGCAATTCTGTTCTTTAGATACTAGTCTTCTAGTGAATCAATTTACCCACCGTGAAAATTAAGTGTAGTCTGACTGACAACAGTGAGTTTGCCACACAGGAGGAAGGGTGAAGAAGTGTTGTGGTTTGGCCATCACATACAGGGAAGGATCATAAGTGGTAGCACAGATGTATGGCTGTTACTGTAGGGCTGGTTTTGTGAATAAGTACTGCATTTTCAAAAGATTAAAAGTAGGCCTTGGATGAAATTGTACCATCTACACAGCAAACTGGCGTTGGTTCCAGATTCTCAAGGTACAGAGGCCTGACATGCCAGTGAAAATCAGGAAAGGGGAAAAAATGTCTGTAGAAAAGTCTTAACTGATAATTCTGTACTCAGAAAGACAGAAGAATATTGTTGTAGACGTTAGGCACCTTGTTCCCTTGAACTGAGATTTAAGTGCTTTTTGAATATTTCGCTGGCTGCATTAGGGTAAAGCATGTAACATACAGCACAACATTAAAGCATGCCCATGTTTCTTTCTGTTCTTGAGAGCTTCAGGAGTGTTTTTTCTTGAACTGTTCGTTAAAGGCCAGTATGTAGGATTGGTAATAATGAAGTTCATAACATACCATGTAAATCATGCGAAAATACAAGTGAAAAATGAGAGCTCTACTCCTGCATAGTTACTAACCATATTCTGACTGCAAACATTGTCTTCATTTGGCAACTTACCTTGACAAATGAAGGAAACATAACTCAGTGAGTATTTTCTGATGAAACTAAGAACTGGAGCTATGCGTGGACTGCCTAGAAACTCCTTCACTGTGACCTTGGTACAGTCTGAGAGTTCTCATGTTTAGTGGTGACAGCCCTATACAACTCCTTGGTAAAACACTTGTGGATTCTTACATCTTTTTGAAACTCAGTGGGATTTGCTCTGAGTATTCTTCACTGGGGCTCTAGGAAGATTAATAAGAAGAGATTCCAAGGGTTCTCCCATCTATATGACAACTCCCTACTTGTTCTTGGTTAGCCAAATACCATGATGTAAACAGTCCTCCTGATGCCAGTGAGAGTGAATTGCAGAACTGGACCATTAGTGATTTAAATGGTTGTTTCCTCTGTTTCCTGCTTGTGTTTGGCTATAATATTAAAAATAAGAAAAAAAAATGTAAAATGTTACTGAGCAGTATTATTTGTGGCTGGTGATACACATAATTGGTAATTTTTTTTTATAGCGTGCTGTAGGAAAAAATTACTATGGACTAGTAATTAAGAAATCTGACTACTGGCTCTTCATCTATTATTAGAATGAAAGTTAAAGTAGTCTTACTGGTTTTCCCAAAGAGTTATATAAATATGGCATATGTATGCTTCATCCCCTACTCATTTAGTTTAATTTATCTTAATTTAATTTCATTTAATTTCAGAAAGAGAGGTATTAATGTAATTTTTTTCTCATTACTAAATTGATTAGGTAGTACTCTATGGCTAAGTACTGACAGGCAGAGTGTTTCTTTTAGGTTTAACCAAAACAGTCTAGAAAAAATAGAGAACAGCTAGGTAGAGAAAGGATTTGAATAGCCTTTTATTTCTAAAGCAATGGGCATGCTTAAACTTTCAGGAAACACAAACAGAAGCAAATGTATGCAAAGAGGATGGATAGGACAATGCAGCTTCATTCAGCTGTGCTGTTCATCTCAGTGCTTAGAATGTTGTCTAACAGAACATCTCTGGAGTTCTGCCTAAAAAGATAGCATCGTCATTTGGGTTAATTTACTAGAGAGAGGTTTTGAAATTTGTCTGGTTTTCACTGGATCTTAAGAATGTGGATCATTCAATAGAATATTTATGGGTATCTAAATCCCCACAAAGTCTATGTCCAATACTATTTGCAGTTGAAATTAATGTGTGCTTTCATAGTGACTTGAGTAGGAACAAGTCTTAGCACATCTCTCAACTGGGGCAGGAAAAAACTCTCTCGAGAAGTATATCGGTGCTTTTATTAGGCTTCATTTCCATTAACAAGCAGGTATTTAAAAATCTGATCAATAGTTTATAGACAAATACTTCACCTAAAGAGCACTATCCAAAGGAATGCTGCCAGCATCAGCAAAAGAATGGATGTCAGTTGTTTTGTGTCATGCAGAAATGTACCAAATATAATGGGAAAACAGAATTTCAACAAATATTTCTGGTATTAATGTCCTACTTTTACAACAAAACAGGAGCAAATTAGGATATGAAGACTATATATGCCTTCTTTGGCTAAAAGAAAGGTTGTATAGCCGTTCATTAATATTTGAAAAAAAGTGAAGCATCTCTACAGGAAATATATGATTTTTTATTTTCTTTTTACTTCTGCACACGCTGTGTTTTGAAGATTAGTGTCATTAGCTAATAGTAATGAAATGACACATGACGAATTAAAAATATTTTAGATTTCTTAGGATATTCTAAATTCACATGGCCCTTAAATTGAGGACATACAACAGAGCTTCTAGAAAATTGGAATTGTTTATTTTATACCTCTCCATCAAGGATAGTTTGACTTTGTAGCCTATCTGAGAACAAGCAGAATGAAATTGGAATGAGCAATAGAAATAAAATCAATTCAAAAATTTCTGTATTTTCCTAAAATGGTGCACAGAATCACTTTTGAGGATAGGATTCAGCCTGAGAAAAAGCTGAATCTATGTTTTAACATCTTTCCTTTTAGAAAAGGATTTTAACCACAGTGTTTTAACATTCTTAAATGAGAAGAATCACAATGAATATAGTTCTTAGGTACACTTCCTTGAGATTCCTGCAATGAAAATAGTGATGACACGGTAAGTATGCTTGAATTTTGGGACAGCTTGGACAGTTTTGAAGGGCTGTATTGAACTTCTACCTTTTGGTTGTACAACCTTTTTCCGTGGCAGTGCAATACTTAACCTGCTGTGGGTCCTTTCCTTGGCATATGGTCAGACAGCTGAGAATGAATAGGCTGTTTGCATTTGGTGTAAGGAGTCTGCTTCCTGTGGACTTGAAATCTAAAGTCTTGCCTTTGTGAGTATCCCTGCTTTTGTCAGGCTCTGACAGCAGGTGATCAGAAGCAACTCATGGAATTCATACATTGCCCTGGGAAGCTGTGCTATTAGAGGTTGTGAGCTCTGAGACTTCTTAAACAGACTTCCTGCTTCAATCAAGCTGGAGAGTGACTAGACCATTGCACATCTGAATCATACAGTACTAACATGCAAGCCTGAAATGGGTTAAATAGTAAGCCCTTTGCCAACCAAACATAGTGCCTCTATCTCCCTACTTCAGTGATGTTGCAGTTATACATGGGTATTGAGTAACTTCCACACCAGATGGTTTTTCAAGAGAAATTTGAGACAATTACAGCTTCTTTTGTGCTGGTGGTAAGCGTTAGAAAACAGAGATCACCAACAATTTTTTTGTAAAAGGGAAAAGAAAAGAGACTGTTAGCAATCTTTATGGTCCATTTGATACATACAGGCTGAAGTTTGACATTGCACAAGAAGGATTATAAAATTGAATAGGATTATCCTTATAGGCTGCCAGGATGAAATTAAGTAAACACTCTCCTTCTGTACACCGAGCTTCCTGGGATCCTTAAATGAAGGGGAGGACAAATAGAAATGGTCTGCCTATTCTTGCATTACAAGTTTGTTGAAATGAAACTTTGCTGCAAGGGACAGAAATAAATATGGTGAATGAAGGTACTCTACAAGTATCACATACTGAGAGGTCACAGGTTCAACAAGGTTTGCTTTGCTGACTTTAACTTATGCCTTATTTATGTTTTAAACATCTTGAAGTGGGCAATGTAAAACTTGTCCTCAGTAGAAATAGATGGGCAAGGTAGGGCATGAGTGAAAATGTCATAACAGAAAGTTTGCTCTGTTATGCAAGTGGGTTTTTTTTTTAGGAAAAGAACCCACAAGCATCTCTGGGAAAATAAAGCGTTGGAATAAAACTTTTGCTTCGTACCTCAGCTTAAGGTAGAAGAACCAGTGAAATGTGGTGATGCTCCTGGGGAGAATGCATTTTTTCAATGTCTGCTGAATCTGAATAGGGTTGTTCCTCCTGGATTCACGTGACAGTGGAAGGTGGGAGAGAGGAGGGCAGCCAAACCTGTAGGAATCTAGTTTCCAACAGGACAAAGCAAGTTGTGTATATGAGGTTACTTTGACATACTTAGGCACAGGCACATCTGACACATTTTTGCATCCCTCAAAAGCTTAGCTACTGTGTTTGTAATGGCTCTTATATTGAAATCTCTTCATTAAAATCTTACCTTGAACACCCAGTGAAGCAGAACTGAGTACACAGTAGAGAAGCCTGAGAAAATTGAAATCAAGAAAGTGGCTGTGGCCAGTTTAGAACCTAGCATTTATGTACAAACAAAACACTATTATTAACAGTATTAACCAACTTGATGAACAGCAAGTTAATTACAAACACGACTATTAAATCTAGGTTGTGTGAGTGGGGTTTTTTTTGTTTGGTTAGTTTTGATTTTGTGTTTTTTTTTTTTTTTAATAAGGGAAAGGACCACTGGAGGTGGTATCCCTTTAAAAGTCTGATTACTATCATTATGTACGTGATACAACAAAGATATTTTCAAAGATAAAGAAATAAAACCTCTTTGTTTCTGTTTTCCTTCCTGAACTCTGATACTGCAGTCTGATGCTATTCTTTGTCTTTCTGGATGACATATTATTTGGTTGGATATTTCTTTTGTGTATCTGAGAACTCTTATTAATTAATAAGAAGGCTTTTTAAATATAGGAACATTAATGTTAATTTAAAGCTAAAAGGTTTAGAAAATCAGTTTTGATTTATGCCAAAATTACCTTTGAACTATAACAGTCTCTGTTTCCTTTAATATTAAACACCGTGGCATGGTATGTGAGCATTTGGGCCAAGATACCTTAGACCACATGGCATTGATTCCTTTCTCCTTCTAAGAGCTATCCTACAATCATGTAATGACTCCATCCTGAGACAGGTTTTATTTGTGATTCCAATCCTGCTAATAATAGCCTACTGTTCTCCTAAAAAGCTTCATTTCAGTGCAAATACTTCCTTTGCAACGTATTTCCAAGTGATAATTAGAAATGAGAAATACACTATCTTCAGAGTGGCTTTATTAAAAAAAAAAAATAGTGAGATTTTATCACTTGAGATTTCTGCCCACTGTAAATCATAAATGTAAAATTATCCAGGTTATTTTGCAAGATACAAAAGTGATATGGTAAATCAGAAAAACTGGGTAATTCCATTAATTAAATCAGTAAAATTTTGACCCCCTAATTTGAAGTTAACTGCTTTAAAAGGAAAGGAGAGCACTGAGTGTCTCCCAGCTACAAGGGCCATCATTAGTGAATTTAGCATTTTCTTCAAGACTTTTATCCATGACTTACAGATCTTATGTGTCAATTGTTTCTCCTCTAGCAAATAAACCAGGATTTTCAAAAGAAACAAATGCCTCCTTGTAATATGATGTTAAAAGCACAGTTCTTTATCTTTCTTTTTAAAAAGTTTTCTTGGAAGAATGGGGATTATTTTGGTAATTAATGATGAATTGTGGCAGTGGGAAAAAGAGCAGCATCCGTGATCTCCATAAAATAAGGGGATCACCCTAAAATAGGGGGAGTTGGGAAATATGAACGAAAAAATGGAAAGCATTAGGTCTGAGCTGTGGGATTGTTGGTAGGTGAGAATATTCAACAAGGGATCTGTGAAAACTGATGGTCATATAGAGGTAGTATTCAAACAGTGAATGAGATGACGAGAACTACCAGGATGGAAAGGGGTGGGACAAAGCCATTTGGATTTGGGGCATAATGAGTTGTTTGCAGAAGTTCTTCTATAAAGTGTGTGTCTTTGTTTCCTTAGATCTCTCAGATGACTTCAGGGACATAACCATGAGGGTTGGTTGGTTGGTTTCTCCTTGTTTAGCGGTGTCAGCAGTGAGGTGGAAATAGTGTGAAATATGCTGAGCTCATGCATGTGTGTGTTATATTGCATATCCAGAGAGTAGTTGATCAAATTTTTATATACCAATAGCCCAAAATGTATCAGATGTACATCTGCTTGCATTAACAGTTCAGTTAACATTTTGTTGTTAACCTCTCATTGCTGGACAATCTGGCCTTCTAGTTTATTTTTATTGCTTCTAATAATGGCATAAATAAGGAAAGAAGTGAATTATTTGGAATCCAAATTGTTTGGAAGAATAAAATTATTTCTAGTGTTAATTGTTGAAGAGTTGATTTAGAATGGTAAATCAATATCCTAACATTAGCTGCTAAGAATACATACATCTACACATAAATGAATAGAAATAAAAGTTTTTGGAAGGCTGCACTGTCGAATGTTTTTCTTGGATCTAACAGTACTTCAGTTAGAATTATTTTCTGAATGAGTTTTGCATCCAAAAATGTAGAAATGTGCCCAAAACTGACTTGTGAAGTGATTAAGTTTCTGTGTGATTATCATCCAACTATTGCATATGCTTATTTTATGATCTCAGCTGTGCTACCTTAAGTTCTCGTTATATGTCGGAAGTTTAACTGGGTCAAGTCAGGTCAAGCTTATTTAGACAGGAATAAGTTAAGGAAAATACAGATATTTCTGCATATGATGTTAATTCAGCTGCGGACAACTTTTATGCTTTAGTACAAAGTAAATGTCCTGTTATCCCCCTCTGGGCTTGAGGGGATGCTGGCTGGGAGAAGTGCCCAAGTAATGGCTACAGCCATTACAGTAATGCCATCTTTTATATCAGATGTTAAACTGTGCTTCAGATGTGACTCTGCTTCAAGGCACATATGAACTGCTTTGGTTTCCTTCTGAGTGTGGGAGACAGCAAATAAAAGGGACATGGTAAGAGACACATATTGTAATATTTGACTGTCTTGCTTAATTTGCTTTCAAAAAATACTCTTAAGCATGAAGCTCTCTATATCTGTTTCTGCCATAAGCTGTGCATGAAACTTTTCTAATGTAGGCAATTTTTAAAATCTTCTGAGAATTGGTAAACTTCTTGGAAGTTAGGAGACGAGAAGTTGCTTAGGTGATTTTATGCATAAATAGATCCCCAATCTTTTTGGTCCCCCTGTGACATAAATGGACTTCACCCCAAATATTTATTAAATAACAGGGAGGGAACAAGGGAGTTCAAAGAAGGAGAGGTTTATAGATTAAAATGGATGCAATTAGGCATATAAATTGGCTTTGCAATTTCTGGTGGGTAGTCCTAGCATGTTTCCCTTTTTCTGTCTCATTACCTGTTTCTTCTGTACTAACCACTCTAAGGAAGCACAGTAACACATTTCTTACGTGTCTCTAGGTTTTTTTAACTTCTAATACTAAATTGTTTGCATTGGAAATAATGGGGGGAAATAATTCCTTTCTTTTGTTATTTCATGTTGGGTGATAAATCTTTTACTTACTTCATATACACAAATCTGCTTAAAAGTGACCAGTCAGACTGATGCTACTTGGTTCAAGATGCTAATATCAAAATTCATTCTGATCACCATTTTTATTCTTACGCACATAAAATAAAGGTCTCTAACTTTAAAAAAAATAAAAAGGGGAAAAAATTTCATCCCAAGTTTATTTTCTCCTTTTAGTTTAAATAATAGTTCTTCAAAAATTTATAAGCAAAAAGTTATAAGAAATTGTGATAGTCTTGTTTATTTCTCTTAAAGCCATCTGTTTTGGATTCATGTTATTCTAGATAGAGATATAAAAAGTGTAAACATAACTTCATTTTACAGATGGACTAACTTGATTTGTCAAATTGTAGTTCTGTGCTTGTATTTTATTTTCCTTTCTTGAATTACTGTTTTCCACCATTAGTAGTTTTGTCAAATTGCAGATTTGAACAAAACTGGGTTTCATGGAGTGTTGCCTTGAGTTAAATAGTGTTTGAAGGCAGTTCAGCCCCTCTCTCAGAAGAAAACCAAAATAATAGAGTCATGGATAGATGTTTCAATGAGGATTAGCAGAGATTAAATTTCTCTGTGGGCAATCAGGGGCGAGTTTTGTAATTGTGCCATATCCTTCTTTGCCTACAATGAAAGCTCATGGGTTTGAACAATGGCAACTCATTGGTATGCACTATTTAAGTGTTTTACATGGATAAATCAATTTAAACTTGGATCCTTTTTACTGGTCTTTTTGGTACTATTCTATGTGTTTTATCTAACATAGGTTACTTACACAGTTGCTGATATTTTCTGTTTTAATTTCCTGCATGTACTGCGTGTAGAATGTGTAGTGTTCACCCTTTGTGTATTTTTACATTTTTGCTTGTGTAAAATAGCGTTTTAGATTTTCAAAGAGTTAAATCAAGGCTTGCACTAAAGAAGTGGATTTAATGAAGTTTCATTAGCTTTTTTATTCATACTCCAAAAGAATGGTTTCAGTCTTACCACAAGAATTGCAGAAGTTACTCATATTACATCAAAATGTACTAAAGAAACATCTTTACGAGCACTGAGTCTTTAATTGCAAAGATTTTTTCCTTAGGTGGTATGTTTCCATAGATGTTCCTTTTTCTATAACTTCTCATGTTTAGCTGTGAAGAGAGACTTTCTTGGACAGTATTAATAACTACTGAAACACTGTTATGTAATAAGTGATTGCTTCATTGTAAAGAATTTTTAACTGAAGTTTTATGGAATAAAGTTTTTTAAATCCTGGTTTACTTTATAGAAGCTGTTGGATTTATTCTGGAAAGGAGATATTGGCTGGGTTTATAGTTTGGTTTTTTTTGTTTTCTTTTTTTCTGCAGTAATTCCGTGGTTGTGTTCCATTTTATATAACATGTACTTGATGAACAAAACCAAAAGATTGTTAACATCATGCCTCAGTTAGAAAAACATGATAGACACAATTTACAGGTTAAGTGGCTGTTTTAAAAATGGATTTTAATGTCAGTTCTGCTTTGAATTCTGGAAATAAAGGGCTGTTCAAATACAATGGTATCTTGCTTTTCCTTTTGATTATAGCTTATTTTATTGGCCTATATTAGTCATCTGTGGTTGGTTGAGAGTATTGGTCCAGCATACTTTTTGGAGCAAAATGAAGTAAGGCTTTTCAAAACCTTTCAGGCAACACACAAGAAGCATTTTCATTAATTTGTGAGTTGGTGCATGGACCAGCAATGGAGTTGAAATCGTGCAACCACATCAAATATACGTTTAATGTAGGGTTGTGCAGGGCAGGGGACAAAATGAAAATCTTTGACCATAGGACTCAAGCATATGATGTTTTTGAATTTTTTTTCCTTTGGTTTAGCAGCCTCAATAGTTGGTTAATGCTTTCTTTTGTAGTGGTAGTTACTTAATTTCATTCATGTGGAAACTTTGCTTGAATCGCAGTCAGCTCTGATCATTGTGTTTTTAATGAACCAAACTGAAGACATGGCCCATTTATTGCTGTGTCTGTGGGCTTATCGAAACGTAAGCCTACATGAAAATGAGAACTCATAAAAATAGAAAAAAGTAATTCTGGAGCTCACATAAGGACAGGTCAAAATATGAAACCTGAAGGCCAAAATGCTAGAAAACCATTGAAAGAACATTTTTGGAAAAAAAAAGAAGTTTCTGATTTTAGATGATCATTTAGAAATTTTATCTTCTTTTAATAGAATAATTCCATTTTGATTCAATTGATTTCCATTTAAGAGTATTTTCTGTGCAAGTGAAGAGCAATAAACTAGGTGACCAATTAATTACTTTTGCACAGACATTGCTTTCTAGTTTTATTTTTTGTATCTCTAGTTCCAGTACTTAGTATTTTTAAATAAATTTTGTAACATAAAGTCACAGGCAATGCATTTTTCTACATAGCATAAATTCAGAGTCTTAATCATGTAAAATGATTTTATATTTATTATCAAAACATCATTGATCTAAATCAGTATGAAATCAGATCTGGATCTTCTTAGGCTTTAGACAGAGAGGATGGAATTCTGTATCTGGTTTTATTGTGCGTATATTGACCAGAGCAGATTTAGAGTCATCATCATGAATGATTTTTCCATAACAATGTCATTTGTCTTCCATTTTAAGATTCTGTATGTGATCTGATTGAGGCCTATAAATGGGCTTGAGAGGGACTTTTTACAAGTACATGAAGTGAAAGAATGTGGGGAAATGGCTTTAAACTGAAAGTGGGTAGATTTAGATTATAAATTAGGGAGAAATTCTTTTCTGTGAGTGTGGTGTGGCATTTGAACAGGTTGCCCAGAGAAGCTGTGAATGCCTCTTCCCTGGAAATATTCAAGGTCAGGCTAGAAGGGGCTTTGAGCAACCTGGTCTAGTAAAGTGTCTGCACTTGTTACAGGGGAGTTGAAATGAGTTTATCCTTAAGGTGTGTCCAGCTCAAACCATTCTATGAGTTTATGATTTTATTAGTTCAGTTTGTGTCATTGAACTAAATAGACAGAATTTAGGGCTTTCTAGCCCTTCCTTAGAGCTTCTGTTTCTTTTGTAAGAGAAGCCACATTACCCGAGAGATAAAAATAATTCCAAAGTCTAGTTAGTTTTACTGATCAGTCCAGCCTTCTAAGATAAAGAATAGGAGCTAATGTTTGAAGGGAGAAATGATCAGAAAGAGACTATTAATTTATTACATGGTGGATTGGCAGAATACATGATGTTGTCTTTTGTAATATAGTCATGGATGCCATAAAGTCTGTGTTGTTTTAGGCATCTATTGCCCTCAAGGATCACCAGATCCATTTTGTCAGATCTGCTTGCCATTCCTCAATCCGTCCATCCATCCATCCATCCATCCATCCATCCATCCATCCATCCATCCATCCATCCATCCGTCCATCCGTCCATCCGTCCATCCATCCATCCATCCATCCATCCATCCATCCATCCATCCATCCATCCATCCATCCAATGTCCAGTGTGAAGTCTGTACTTGTACATCTGTCCCAGGGATTGGACTTGGCATTCATCCTAGTGGAATTTCCTGAGGTTCCTGATAATAACTCTTCATACATATATATTTATATGTACATTATGTATATATTGGTTGGATGGCACTAAAATGAGGTCTCATGAATGATTGGTATCCTATGAGACCCATATTTCTGTCATTCTGTTATTCAGTAAAGATGCTGGAGCTCTTGTTGGCACTTGCTGTTCTTTATGCTTTTATCTGGCACATAGATGGTGTTCTTTGTCTGGTCATTCCCGTTCAAGCATCAAGATTTTAAATTCTTTGGGGTTTACTAGTACCTATAGTGCAAATCATTACATAACAGCATTATCTTCCTGTAACACCTTGGGAGAAAGTTATCTCCAGTTAGACACAGCTGGTTTTGTTGCCATGTATTTTTGAGAAAAATAGACTATACAACAAGAATGGTACATTTAGCTCTAGGAGTTTGTATTTCGTATTTATTACTTTTGTGCTTTAAGCATTTGAAAATGACACTTAGAATTGCCTTATGGTAGTAGTTTCCAATGACTTATTAATAAAGATAGTTCAGTTACCTCAATCTGGAGCAGATAAAGAGCATAGATAAAGATCAGCACATGCACATATAGTTCATGGGACAGTCCGGTAGGGTAGTGATTGTTTATAAAGGTTTCTGTAGTTTTTCCAGATATAGTCACCATAAGAACTGTAGGGTTTCCCTTAACATCAGTGTCCTATTTACCTCTTAGGATTTAGTTTTTTGAAATTTGAGTTACGATGCACTAGCGATTTTGACAATGTTTACATATACATACACTATTCTGTGCCTTCTCAATGCAAGATTTTAAAGGTTTTGAGATGAATTCTGTGTTTTAAAGCATGGAGGCTATTCCAGTGTTTTTACTCAACTAATCTGACTAAAATAAACTGCAGTTAAACTATACTATATGATAACTGCTGCCAAAATGAGAGTGTACAGTGGAGTCCATTTACAATGTGCTGTTGAAGCAATAAATCTGTTAAAAGAACAACATATGTTTAATTTCAATAAACTTCGCAAAGTTTGCTGTGTTTTTTTTTAAGAGAATCTATGAAAGCATACATTATGTAATGAACTTGTTGGCATGTTACTTCCCACTGTATCTGTTTAGTAACACGTTGCATGCCTTATGCCTTAGGAAAAATAAGCAGCATCAAAGACTAACGTAAAAGTAGTTAGATCTAAGAAATTGAGATGGAAAAAGTTATTTTTATAAAAACTGAATGTCAGATGCAACAATGACCATAAAATAACAAATGAGAAATAGCAAAGAATAGGAATTGTGTTATATCTAATGGTCCTATTATGTGTTTGACTGTTCTGTGTTTCCCTCTTCTTAAAAACTTCATTCTCCATGTGAAGCTGGCTGCCTTTCAGTGAAAGATGTACCTTTGGTGTAACTTCCTATGACTGCTGTGAAGGCCAACTCTCACAAATCTATCTCGCAGACAGAGAGAAAGAGTTCCAGTAAATTTTGCTTGGATTTCAGTGTGACTATTTTTCATATTAGTGTGGAGAGAAGGCAGTATTTTAGATGATAAAGACTGTATTCTTTATGATGGTGAAGTATTTTCAAAGGAAGAAAACCCCTCTTGCTGGAATGCCAGTGAATTATAGTAATGAAAAACCTAGCTTAGATGCTTTGTATAAACAAGAAGTAAGATCAGAAGCAACACCTGGTGACTTGACTTTTCTTTAGTGGTAAATTCAGAAGTGGGAGTCACAGGAGAATTAAACAGACCAAACATTGGTGTAAGTGGCTTCTAATGTGATTTACTATTTTTATACATTTATAGATTTACTTTGTAGACTGATGACTTAGCTGACAGTGACATGAGAAAAAAAAGACTCTGTATTGGCTGATCATAGGATCATTATGAGCCATCAAGCATGATGTGAGTGCAAAAGATTCGTCTAACTCGTGAAGGACATTTAGTGAGGATACAGAAACTTTAATTTCATTTCACAAATTTGCAGTGAAATGATAGTTGAAATGAGGCTTTCAGTTCTGTTTGGTGATGTTTAGAGAGAGGAATTCCACTGTGGCTACAAGGATAATTAGTAGTTAGCCTATTTTGTCAAGCAACAGTCAAATGCTGGTGTTTATCATCACGCAGCAGAAACTGTGATAAAGTATGATTACTTTTTATAAAAACATTGGAGTGAATATCAGGAAACATGGAAAGCTGGCCCAGAAGGATAGCAATTTAGACCCTGGAGCAGATAGATCTAAAAACATGGCCATGAATCAATGAAGTTAGAAAATTGGGAAGATTTCCAACTGTTAGGAGATAAAAATATTAAATATTTCAAATAAGTGTACTAAAATAATACAGCAACAGTTCTATTGAAGCTATTTAATTAACAGTAGCAGCAAGGAAATGCTTTAAAAACAATGTAGTCTTACAAAGGATTTGCCTTACAAGAGTAAGTGCAAGAAAGCCTCTATTTCACAAAATTTTGAATGCATAGAGGACTGGACCTGATCTGTGAATCTAAGATATCTAAAATACAGAGGCAGTTTGTGTTGTCTGTTCTCTACTTTGTTATTCTTCATGATTTTGTTCAATGCTACAGGACTTACTTAGTGACAATTAAGATGGCATAGTGAAAATGATGAAATAAAGCATGTTGCATATGACATAAAGGGAAAATTTTATTTGATTTAGCAAATTGAGTTTAGCTGAGTCTGTTTCAATATTTAAGTGACATTTATAAGCAAACGTACAATTTCAAGAGTGGTGTATAAGTATCTTTTAATATGTTTGATTTCCTGGTTAGAATAAGAAGATTAAATGTTTTTTATGACTTTGAGACAGTAATAAAAGACCTGGAAATCCATTGTGCTAGGTAAGTTACAAGAGGAACAAGCCAACTGTTCTCTCAGCTGGTGCTTCCTTCAAGACTATGTCCTTTGTTCTGAATAATATGCATGGCCCGTGTTAATACTGTGCTCCAATCAGCATTGGAGAAGTGCAAATAGTTTACTTGGTAGCAAGTGGCCTTTTCCTGCTAGATTTTGATTTCTTCTATAGAATGCACAGCTTTTTCATGTGTTGAGATGTGTTTGTCACAAGAGCTTCCTGAGTTCAGGAGCTTTTGACCCTTTAACCCACAGTGTAATCAGCCAGAACCCAGGCAAGAGCTTTTTGAGTAGGGGAAATGAAAGTGGTTTTCAACACAAAATTTCAGCATTTTAGAATTGTTTTATTAGTTCTACTAACTCTTCTGGAGGTTAAAAGTCAAGCAAACAGTAATTGAAAGTGCATTGACATTCCTGAAAATAATGGCGCAAGCTAATAGGGGACATCATGGGTGATGTGTCAGGATAGGTTGCACAAGTCTACAGCCAGTTGGTGTTTGTAATAAGAACAGAGAGTAGTTGTCATATGAAGAGGTGGTCACTTGAACCTGATGACCAGCCTGGTACACTGCACAGAAAGCTGTGGCACTTGGAAGGACTTGTATCTGGTTCATGAGTTTCAGTGCTGATAGCAGTGACTGAATATTGACTTTAAAACACCACTATGATTTTTGGAAGCACATTTTGTGCATTTGTCTAAAAAAGGAACTAAAAAGAAATGAGTTTAGAATTGATAAATTTTATGTTTTTATTTGCAGTTTCATTTTGTGTGTAGTGAATACCTGTTTAATGGTGAGTAGCGTAGTGTGTGCTGCTGAGTGAAAACATAACTATTTTCCTGCGTCTATGTGGATTTTTCAGAGGGTGCGGAGTGTGTAAATAAATCTTTGTGTGTATAGTAATTGTAAAATGCTATGAAAGGGCAATAGAGGCAAGTATAATAACTACCTCAGCATTTTAATGTTACTATTCGGAAAACCCCAATATCTGTTTAAGATGATCATGAAAGATGGATATGCTGTGCTGCAAACTAGGGAATTCGTACTTGCTCTGAAATTTGTGCTAGTCTTTAGTAAAAAAGGGATTTGTACCCTTCTCTTTACTCTTGTGAATTGTGTACCAGTTCATAACATATTTTAGGTAATATCTTTACTAAAAGAATCTTAACTATACATCATGTAGGCTAAAGCCCATAAATATTATATAATTATTGAACATTTATTATTATGGTCATGTGTTATATCATGGGGAATATTTCAGCTTTTCATCTTTGGCATGGATTGTTGTGGATTTAGAAAACTCCAGAAGAAAGCAAAAGAAATGAGAGCATTTATGCCCAGGTACCATGGAACCTATGATAAAAGTGACAAAAAAACGTGGATGAGGAGATTAGAAGATTGTAGTGATACAGGTAGATTTTTGACATAGACCTTGGTTGATATATCTGCCTTTGCAGATTTTTGCTTCCTTTCTTTAAAGATGGAATTGATTGAAACACTTTAAACCTTAGTGTTATTAATGATAATTTTACATTGAAAAGCTCCTTTGAACTCCTTTCAAAATCACAGATCGAACTGCCTATGCTTATGTTAATTTTACACTATCTGCGGCTTTTTCATTTATCACCTTGTGTTAAGTATGTGAAATGCATCCTTTACATTTAAAGACACTGTCTTGCAGCTGTGCAGACAGTTTGCGGCTTGAGTGTTAAATATTTCAGATGTACGTGAGAACTTCCCAAAGTCCCCTATAGCAATTCTGACTTTTGACTCTTTGTCTTGGAGATGTAAGCACTGACAATTGTTAGCTGTGTACTTCATAGGCAGATTACAATGTAGCATTTCTGTCTAATGACCAGTAAAATCTAAGACCATCACAAAGAATACATTAAACACAACTAAGACATTTCTGCAATTGCATTCTGCATATATTAAAAATACATCCGAAATGTGAAAAGCTAGACATGTACTTTACACTGTTTGTACTCTCTAAGTGGATGATGTGTGAATAAGCTGTGTAGAATATTGGTGTCTTTTATATCTTAGAAATGCAGTCTGCAGTTTAAAGGTAGATATTCTGATCTTAGAGGTTTATGTTCTCATTTCAGATTTTTATGCAGCCATGGAAAAATTGTTTCTACAGATCTCAAATTTGGGTGCTAGTACCTGAGTGCATGCTTTTAAACCCAGTGGTCTCTGCATAAGAGTCTGAACATTTTTCCTCTATCAGTGCTATAAGGTATAGCATTGTGCATATATGTGTACTTTCTTAAGGCACAGCCCTACCATAAAAAAGGATCCTAGAAAGGATTGGATTGAATGCTATGTCAGCAGTGATAATAATGATTTTCTCCCCACTTTGATGTCTCCTAACTTGTGGAGCACAGTGAGGTGAGCAGGCAGGTAGAGAAAACCTCTAAGAGAAGCATGGCATATATGATGTGCACAGCCATGAAATATGGTGTGCGCAGCCATGAAATATGATGTGCACTGCCATGAAATTGAAGGCAGAGGTTGCTGGCACTTATGACATTGCTTCTTCAGCCTTTGGCAATGAAAGTTCTTAAAGTAGTGTGTTTGAATAACAAGAGCGTGTGAAGTTTTTGCACTGTTATTTATACAGTTTGAAAAGTTGTGTGAGCTTTTTTTTTTGCACTAGTAAGAGCTGGAGACTTATTTTTGTTCTGTTTCAGCTGAAGTCAGGTTCTGATAGCAATGTTAGAATCATGATACTAAATTTAATCTGGACTTTTAAAATTATGGAGGAAAACATTCTTTAGAGGGGAATAATGATATACAAATTAAAGATTTTATCTCTGTATTCAGGAATAAATCTTTTGTTCTGGGACATTTGACAAATAATACAAAATCTGTTGCAAGATTGTGTTTCAAAACAAATAAATATTGAACTTGTAAACAAGATCTGGTTTTTTTGCATGGTACTTTGAAGGGGACCTTTCATTTTTATACTGCAAATGATATTAGCGTTTTGTTGATGATGCTTGTTGTATGTGTATTAAATGATACGTACATTTCCTGCATCTGATGTGAATGCATTTTTTTCATACTGGTACTTGCCTTGAGCAGTATGGTGAGAGCATGACAAAGTACAGTCTTGTACAGCCTGTCCTTGTGTGCATTTGCTTAACGAGACAATGGAGAGTTGACTGAAGTGAAATTTTTATTTGGTTCTTGACATGACAACTCTATATCCATTTATTACTGAAATGTAGTTTAAGGTACCTGTTGAATGGATGACGGGCTAAAAGAGCAGGAAAGGTGTAACACATTGGGAGTTTATTTCAGGTGAGAATTAGGAAATTTTGACTCTACTGCTTGTTTAAGGGAACACACCATCGGGCATGCCTGTGTCCATGTGAGCATGCAGCTGATAGTCATAACCTGCAAGACAGGAAAAGGTATATAACTCTGTACAGGCAGCCTTGGTGGGATGACAGCAGGGACTGCCAGTACCAATGGATCCCAGTGGATACTCCAAAAGGCACAGCTCAGCCCTGCAGCTAAGCTAGCAATGTCTCTGAAGAAAGGAAAGGGTAAAATGTCACCTGGTACTGTCAGGAATGAGGAAAAAAATAGTGAGAGAAACTTCCCTGCATAAACCAGCGACAGAGGAGAAGGAGGAGGCGGTGGTGCTCCAGGTGCTGTAGCATGTCTTCCAGGGTGTTCTCCCTATGGAAGACCTGATGGTAGAGGAGGTGGACATACCTCAAAGGACACTGCAAGCTGTGGAGAACCTGTACTGAAGCAGGCTTATCCTGAAGATCAGCAGCCTGTGGAGAGGGAGGAAGGATAAAATGTGAAGATGAGGGGGCAGCAGTGAGAAATTGGAACGTGTTCACCATATCCCCTGTTCTCCAACCCACCTTGTGCCACTTAGGGTGCTAGGGGAGGAGGTTTTCATTTCTCTTTGTTTCCTACTATTTTAATTTGGCAATAAATTAATTTTCTTGCATATCAAGTTTTATTTGCCCATCATTTGATGAAGTTTACCTGATACTTAGGTCTCTCTTTACTGCATAAAGTAAATAAAATGCAGAGCAAATACCCATTTCATCCTTACTTAGAAAGTCTGAGGAATCTTTTGCCAAATGAGACTGCTGGGCTTGAAGTCTAGTGAGATGCGTGTGCTACATTTAAGTTTGCTTATTTTTTTTTCAGGTAAGAAACGTAAAAATGCAGGTAGATAATGGTGTGTAATGTTACCTTTGCATGAGATAAGTCCAGCATTCTGGTAGGCTTTTCAATTGCAGCTGTGAGCAGTTCTTCATATGAAACAGGTGGAAGATGGCTTAGTTCCTCAGAATTCACAGTTCTACCCCAGATACATAATAGAGTTTTTATTTTTACATTTATTTAATCTTTTTTGCTGTGCATTTTCATGGCATGAAATTTTTGCCATTTGAATTGTCTGAAGATTGTAATTGGCCCTGGCATTCAGTATCTGAAAACATATTGAAACTGTGGTGCTTTAATGTATGGCTGTTATTTTCTCTGGTTTCTGTGTTTGCTTATGTTGTAGAATATTTTTTAACTCCAGTTCTAGTGATTGTGGAAAAATAAGGGCATGGTTGGCAAGGATACAAGGATCTTCCCTTTTCTACCTGTGAAATTGTCCAAGAGGCGGAGAAATAATGTTTGTTTTTTTTTTTTTTCCCAAAAGCGGTCAAAATGGTAACAGATTATTTGGTTATCCAGGTTTGTCTAAAAATTATCCAGTTGCATACATATAACTTTACATCACTGTTCATTTCTTTAGCTTTTGACTTGGGAAACTGGCAGTAATTTTTGCATTTCACTTGCATTGAATTAAACTCCAGCTTATGCAAAGAGCTGAAAGAAAACATTAAATGTCAGTGGTCATGGCACAGCTTTTCATTATGTCTAGTTGGCAATCTGAAGAACATAATCTAAAAGCCCTGGCTTCAGTTTGCAGCAAAAGGAATGAAGACAGAAGAAACATGGGAAATGTTCTATGGTTGAGTCTTTGTTCATGGGCAGCTAAGGCCTTGTTTTTGGTTGGTGGACAGGGAAAACTTGCAACACCACCTAATAAACTGCTATACCTGTTCTATATCCAGAGTTTATCAGCATCTTTCATAGGCTGAATAATTATTACAAAATAATCTATGCCTGAGTGGAATTCAGCATTAGACATAAAAATCAAGTGAAAAATTGCATTTTACTAGTATTTGAGAACTATCCTTTTGTCTTAGTTCAAGGGGAGAACTAAGATATCTGTGTTGACCAAGAAATAATCCCTCTCCTTTTAAATTTAGAAAACAGAACTTTAATTAGGAAAAAAAAATAAAATATATATATATATGTGAAAAGGGTAACAGTTCTTAACCACAATACATATATATGTATATCCAGAAAGGACCAAACACCAACAGCTTGTAATAAACCTCCCCCCCAAACAACAAGGCAAACAGTTAAAAGGTCTTTTGCCTACCTCAAAAAAAAAAGGACTGCAATTATATCTAAGGACAGCAGGTGGCAGTGTTGCGCCTCAGCCGCTGCCCTCTCTCTCCCAGGGGATACAGTTATATTTACAGACAGCAGGTGGCGATGCCGTGCCCCAGCTGGCTGCCCTCTCTCTCTGGGGGTGGCAGGAGCACAGTCACCAGGTCAGTGGCAGTGATGTCGATGACGAGAGCAGCAGAAGGAGACCTATCTCTGAAGTACAGGAAACAGGCTCTCTCTCTCCTCTCCACGGCAGCTCCCACAATGCCCACGGTTGCCCACAGATGAAAATGGTCAAGTCAGGGCTGGGAAGGCAGAGTCGCAGCTATCCAGTGATGCTGGATACCACTGTGCCTCCACCTCGCTCCCTCTGCCGATGGCTGAGCTCCTGACCTGTGCAGGAAAGTGCAGAAACCCTCACCACTTCCCTCCTGTTCCCTGAGCCATCCTCCCTCCCCCTCCCAGCCTGGGGAGAGACCAGAACAAAAGGCTCTAGCTAAGCGATTAACATCAGGATGTGAATATTCATCTTGCCCTTTGTTAACCATCTTTACAGACATTAAGGCATTGCCTCCAAGCTTTTAGGAAGGAATTCCAATGAGTATTGAAACTACAACACCTTTTAAATTGTAATTAATTTCACATAGATTATAGTTTGTATTAGAACAGTTGCTATCAAAAATCAGCATTTTTCAAGATGCATAGAAGTGTTATAAGTGTACAGAAAGGATGTAGCAATATATAACTAGCTAATCTAATGTGTAACATTTACAGCTCATGATGAACTGAACCTAAAAAGCAAGTGCAAAAAGGACAAGGAACCGCCAAAGTCCCAGATACTTTTATGTTTGTGTACAATGTAAATAATGTCCTTTCAATATCTGTTCGGCATTTTGTAACTAGGGTAGCTGATTGAAAAATTAAATACATATGTTCACATTTATTTCATGTGGTTGTGCAGAAAAGTTTTGTTGGATTTTTCTTTTTAAGGTAATGCCCAATTATGTTTGAAGGAAATTGTGTTTTGTACCACATATAACATTTTATTTTGTTTTCTTGCTTGGGTCAGAATATTTTTGGACAATTTATCCATATGTCAGGCAGGATATCCAGTGTGATAATGGCACTTATATAATGCCAGAAGAAACAAAATTCTTTTCCATTTCTTTCGATGATGCTATATAGAAAAATACAGAAGAGATCTTTACTTCTCTTAGCCAGATATATCACATTGTTTTATTTCTGTAGCAAAACTGTTTAATAGGTTTTTTTCAGTTTAGAGAATGACCAAGTATCAGTCGTGTTGATGTGGGAAGAAAACCCCCCACAAAACCTTTCTGTCTCCAGCTTTACTCTTGATAGGAACTTGTGTGTGTTGGCAACTTAACGATTTGAGCTGAGTTAGATTTGTATGGTATTTATATAAATATGTTTTATAGTATTTTTTAAACTTTGGTCACACTCTTGTAATATTAGATATGCATCTGGTGTGTTAACTTTTCATGTATATTTGTGTGTATAAATATTTTGGGATAGGGGAGGAGCTACACAACTGAGCAGTGTTATTAAAATAATTTTCTGGTGTAACTGCTGACAACAAAGGAGGGATTGCTGCCTTTTTTAATGCTTATTTTGTTTCGCTTTAAGATTGAATAAGTGTAAAAGAAGTACCACAAGATGTCTTTTCATTTGTTCAGAATATATTCTTATGACTTAAATTGTTCCCGTTATTTCATTAGTTGTCTAAAAATGTGACAATACACTGAATAATAAAACCAGTGTATAGACTTTTCTGAAAATGTACTTAAATGACCACTTGGGTCTCCTAAAGCAAACTTTTAACATTCCATATCTTTTACTGTGCATATGCTACGGGCATGTAGCCACCCACCCACCCAGATTTAGATGAAATAAATGAAATTTATTCTAGTTCATTCAAGTAGAAAGCCTGTAAAATATGAAGGTAGTCACTTTGCTCATAAGGTTACCAAAACAAAGTGTTTTCTTAAATGGAGTTTTGTGGATTTTCTTCTTCAGCACAACTTAATAAATTCTACTCTGATGTGTTCCTTTTGTTTTCTTTGCAGATGGGGTTTATACAGATTAATGAGGACTTCATATTTATTGAGCCACTCAATCGCACTTTGGCTGTGACAGGTCATGCACACAGGGTGTACAGACGAAAAAGGTCCATAGAGGAGAAAATTACTGAAAAGCCAGCTTCTCAGAATCAGTATTGTGGTGTTGTTACAGGTAATACACAAATTGCATTGAAAAGTTCTAATGTAGCAAATATATTTTTAAGTAGTTAAAAAAACCCCAACCAAACAGCAAAAGCATATCTGATTATTCTTATAGCAGTACCTTTTGGTGGACTTTCAGGTGGTATGCTGAGGTTGCAATTTTACTCGTTGGAAGAGGGAACTGTCTACTGAAGAACAGACATGGCTTCTTAATATCTGTTTTTATTTGAAAGTGGAACTCTTTGCGTTGTTTTTCTATTTCAACATAATAATGACAATCTAGTTCTTGTCCCTTTCCGTTTTCATAGTTCCGTAATTGCTCACTACATGCAATACTTCTACTTAATTTTCTGTTTTAAAACACTGGAATGTTTTAAAGAGTTCTTCCTGGTGTCAGTTAGTAATAAGTCTTGAACTTCCAAATGCATCTGACACTGAAGTAATTTTCCTAAGTGATCTTGTTCTGTGATTGACACTTAGAAGAACTGCATGAAACAATCCTAATGCTTATTCATCAATGACAGGAGAAGCTGTTGAAGTAGAAGGGCTTCACAAACATTTGGCACGTAGTGATGCCTTAATAGTTTTCAGTGGAGAAGGGAAAACTGGCTTTTGTGAAAGATGACATTCTGTTGTTCCTGCTTCATAATCAGCTTCACTTCTTGAAAGGATAGAGGACATCTCAGTCTTTTGACCACAGCATGAGCTGATTGTGTTTCTAATGTCGTTGTCAGAAATTATTTTTCTTGCAGGAAATAAACCAGAATGAGTGCACATTTGTAGGAATGTTTTTCATGTATAAATGAGATAACTGACAAAGTGGAAAGAAAGTGGCCGAGGTCACTGACTTGTCTAGAAGGCTGGATGTATGACATTCGGGGTGAGGCAGAAAGAAATGAGTTATTTCAAATAGATGAGGAAAGGTAAAGGAAGGAGGCAGCTGCAGTTTCCTGGTGCCTAAGGGTCTGCAGAGAGAAGATGAATCCAGACATTCCTTAGAGGTATGCTGTGACAGACAACAGTTGTAACTTGCATTCAGGGAAATCTCAATTTGCATAAGAAAAAAAAAATCTCAGCAGGAATGCTTAGCACTGCAAGAGGTTGCCTAGAGAGGCTGTCGAGTCTGCACCCTCAGACATTTACAAAACTTAGCTGGAAATGGCTCTATGAGAGCTAATCATACTTGAACACTTGCACTGACTAGAGTAGGAGGTTAGACTAGCTGTTTTTATAGTTAGGCATCCATTCACAGTTTGAAATCAAAGATAGATTAGCAAAACGAGGCTCTGTAACTATTAAGTGGGAGTAAGTAAATGACATGTAACTTCCTCCAGCAGGCTCTGTATTACTCTTCTACACATTTTATTATGTTGACACCACTTATCTAAAAGTGAAATTTTCTATATTAGCAGAAATTGTTCATGTAAGGTAAAGCTGTTTATTCTTCCCTATTAGTGATAAGTGGGTTAGAGTACCCATGCCTGCCTGTGTTTGGGAGTGAGAAAGAGAAAACGAAAAGTATGCAATGTGAGGAACGGAGAGGGGCATCTGACAAATAGAAAATCATGATGGGTATTAAAATGAATAAAGATGCAAACTCTTCTGTAAGGACATGTTTTTTCTGTGATGTTCTTTACCAGATATCCTTTCACTTCCTCTTACGCTCTAAAACTGGAAAGGCAGCTTAACACTCAAGGCTCTGACTTGTTGCAAATAAACTATCAACAGAGACTCAAATATTTGCTTAAAATAACTTTGATTATCTCTACTACCAGCTTTGAAATTTGATAATAGTTCAAGCTGTGCATGACCGATTGACATCTTCTGGCATAACTTTATTGCCAGAGGGTATAAATATCTGCAATTTCTTACCGATGCTGTTGTACTAGCAAGACCAGTGCCTCACTCAGCTGCTATAAGTTATTTTAATAAGAGGGGCTGCAGCAAGTTACATGCTTAAAAGTTCTATGATGGAAGCAGTGGACTGGTGTGATATGAAGTTAGCTAATACCAAAATGTTTATGTTACAGACAGAGCATTAGAGATGGGTTGAAGCATCAGTAATAAGCCTTTACATTAATATTGTAGAAATTCTAAGTCAAATCCTAAACTAAGTAGACCAATAAACAGATGTAAAACAAAGGAGTGTTTGGAGCTCTGAGGTAGTCTCAGGTTATGCACAGCTGCCTTGATAGAGTTGTAGCTGTGTGGCAACTCAGTAATACAGCAACTTCTCAGCAATATGCACCTGTCTTACAAAGATCTCTGGCTTCTACAGTACTCATGTGTCAGAATAGGTGCTCTGGAACAGGTATTTGTGTTGCTGGGTTTGATCCAAATTGATCTCAGAGGCTGGCTAGCTATCAGGCAAATGTGTATTGCCAGTTGATGAGCTGTAATTGTCAGAAGGAATCAATGTCTGTACTAGAGGTGTTAAAGGATCACTATTGAAAATAATAGCTTTTCATGGGGAACTAGCAGAAGCAGTCAAAGAAGGTATTGTTTATTGTTTGTTGTCCATTACTCTTGAGGGCTGGATTGAAAGTTGCTACACAGCCAAACTTGTTTGGAGAGAACAAAGAACTTGTTTTTGTGAACGGGGTGGTTTTCTTATTAATTAGGGGAGGGAGAGAATCATACTAACAGAAGCAGATGCTTTCTTGATTGTTGACAGTGTGCATGTATATCCGTTCGTTGAAAGTGTTTTATGATTTATTTACATACGTAAACCAGTTGCACATGCACAGACCTTATATTCCACACCTTTCTTTAGCACATGGCCCATGAAACCTTTAAAAGCAACCAGTTCAGGAGTGTGTTATGGAAAAAATGTGAGAAAAGCAGTTGTAATTAGAACAAAGGGCCACATTGGGAAGCTAAGATCTTTTTCTTCTACCTAATCTGAAGCACTTGTTCCACACTGGAGTTGTTTGTACAGCAAGCCTAACTCATAGCTAAGGCATGGTAGACTTTGGGGCGTGGGGGGAAAATTCTTCTCAAGTAGTCGTTCCTTTACACGCAGAGTAAGAACTGGTATCCAGTGTGAATTTTGAATCCCTTCTGAACTTGTGAGACTAGAAGCCTCTTCTACTTCTTAGTTCTGGCAATAAACAGTATACTGTCCGGAGTTAAAAGCGTGCTTCTCCTCTTAGACTGATGTAATTTTGCAGGAAAAAGCCTGCTAAGTCTCACTGAATCAAAAGTCAAAGTTTTACTTTTTGAGACGTAGACTGGGCAGTCACCTGGGAGAGCTGTCTTGATTCTTGTTCCACAGCCTGTTTCTTTATGATAGTCATGAAACAAAATGCATAAACATATGGTCATAGGTCTGGATCTGTGAGGTTGCACACGTGGAGACTGGTGCTACTTGAGATACTTATTTCCATTGCTTGATCAGTAAAAAGTTGTCACTCTTCAGGAAGATGTTTAAATCCCTATTATGGCTTCTTAAGCTCCTGAATATTCCCTACCTAGACAGAATACTGCAGTTTCTGTATGACTAGGTTACCCGTTTTCTTTTGCCTGGAAAAAGAAAGCCTGTGGAGTGATGGTGATTGCTCTGTAGTCTGGGCCTCATGTGCATACACTTAGGAAATGCTTTTGTGCCTGAGGACTTGTAGTTGTCCAGGATACCTGTAGTCACAGCCTGTTGTTAATGTTGGCTCAGATACTTTATGTAGCCTCTGGTTACAATAGCTGGATTTTAATCGCTTTTAGGTTTTTCAAATGGGATTATTGTTTTGTTAAGACTTCTTGTTGTTTTGTCTTAATTGCCTATTGAATGTCAAATGTACATGCTGCAGTAGTTTTAGCCTTCTTGCTGGAGTACTGCAATATTCCTGGCTTTCTTTCTAGTCAATTGAGTTTAAGTAATAAATTGATGTGAAATCTTCCTATTTTTTATAGTTGCACAAAATAGAAGTCTTACTGCATAGAACACTCCTGTAGAGTATATTGAGAATGTTATAAAATTTTTGAGATGAATTTATACATCTTTGATTTTTACCTTGCTAGCACATGCAGTATTGATGTAGGTGCTTTTTTTGCAGGAGTTGTTATCTCTTACATACTGTACCTTCAATAATGACTTATTCTTTATAGTTTTTATGACTTTATAAGGGTATTTATAACTATGTAAAGAAACAACTGTTTTTACTTAGAGCTTGTTATCTGGCAGCAATCGTGGCAGTTTGAATATCAGTAGCACCAAAATGACTAATTCCATTTACGTAAAATTCTTAAGGAAGAGCTACAAGTTACAGATAAGTGAGATCTCGTGATGGAGATTTCTGCCAGCAATTTGGAAAAGCTTGGCTGGCCAAGAACAGATTGTCCATTGGTTTGTTACTGGGACAGATAGCTAAGGCAAATGTTGGGCACAGCCCCTGGCAGACAGCTTGTCTACAGAGCTGTGTAGTCCTCTCATACTTTACAATCACAAAAGCAGAAGTTTCAACAATTTATGGGACCACAGTGACTTTAGTGTTTAGCACAATGCTGTATTTTATTGAGGACTGCTTACTGTCAATTCTGCACTCCTAGCTATAACTTTCAGAGAGGAGTGTTAACAGACTTCTCTGTAAATGCTAGAACTAAATTTAAAGTTTTCAACCACTAGCTGCTGTTTTTCACAAATAAGGGAAGAATGAATAAACTCTTGCTGTAATCTGCACTGGAATCAATCACTGTGCCTAGGAGGAAGGCAGGTTGACCAGATGACTTCTCAGAGGTCTTTTTTAACTCATTTGAGTTTACTGTTTAATCTTAGATCTGTAGCTTACTGTTGCAGCATTAAGTGTTTGAATAGCAAGTCATATTTGTGTAGCTTATAGAGTGTGGGAATTTTGGCAGAAAAACTGGCACTTAGAAATTATCCTCAAAAGAGTGATGAAAACACACATAATGTTTTGTAAAGTAGGCTGTAAATCCACAGTTAGCAAACACAAATAAGGGTAGAGGCTAGCAGGACTTACAAGGCTAAGCAAGTGTCTGAAGGCTAAAAATGAGAGCCTTTGAATTTAATTTTAAATAGCCTGTGAATTTGTAAGCTGTTTCTACTTCTAATCGAACACCAAATATTTATTTCTGGAGAATATATCCTTTTTATCTTTTAGTAAATGTGTATGCTTATCAGTGTTCGTAAGTCTTACATTGTCACCAGTTGTATAGGAATCAGTAAGCCATTCTAACCTGTAGTGGGATGGACTGAATCATTCACATATACAATCTTTTACAAATTACTACAGAAAAATATAATCTTTTTTAGCATGCATAATTCATACTTGTTATATTGAAAAGTATATATTTACATTACATTTGCATTAAAGCTACATTACAGAATCACAGAATATACAAAGTTGGAAGGGACCCATAAGGATTATCATGTCCAACCCTTACCCCTGCACAGGACCATCCTCAAGAGTCACACTATGAGTCTGAGAATATCATCCAAATACTTCTTGAACTCCGTAGACTTGGTGCTGTGACCACTTTCCTGGGGAGCCTGTTCAGTGCCCAAACACCCTCTAGGAGAAGAACTTTTTTCTAATATCCAACGTAAACCTCCCCTGACAAAACTTTATGCCATTCTCTCAGGTCCTGTTGTTGGTCACCATAGAGAAGAGATCAGTGCCTGCCTCTCTTCTTCCCCTCACAAGGAAGTTGTAAGTGCAGTGAGGTCTCCCCTCAGTCTCCTCCAGGTGGAACAAAGTGACCTCAGCCACTCCTCATACGCCTTCCCCTCAAGGCCCTTCACCATCTTTGTTGTCCTCCTTCGGACACTCTCTAATGGCTTAATATCTTTCTTACATTGCGGTGCCCCAAACTGCCCACAATATTCCAGGTGAGGTCACCCCAGTGCAGAGCAGAGCAGGACAATCCCCTCCCTCGACTGGCTGGCGTTGCTTTGCCTGATGCTCCCCAGGACATGGTTGGCCCTCCTGGCTGCCAGGGCACTGCTGACTCATACTCAACTTGCCATCGACTGGGACCCCCCTGGTCTGTTTCCAAGGCTCTGCTTTCCAGCATCTCATTCCCCAGTCTGTGTGTACATCAAGAGTTAACCCTGTCCCAAGTGCAGAATCCGGCACTTCTCCTTGTTAAACTTCATATGGTTGGTAGTTGCCCAGTCCTCTAATTTGTTGAGATCTCTCTGCAGGGTGTCTCTGCCCTCAAAGGAGTCAACAGCTCCTCTCAGTTTTGTGTCATCTGCAAACTTAGCATCCCTTCCAGTCCTGCATCCAAGTAATTTATGAAGATGTTGAAGAGCACAGGGCCTAAGATAGAGCCATGGAACCCCATGAGTGGCAAGTCACCAGTCTGATGTTACCCCATTCACTATTGCTCTCTGTGTTTAACTCATGAGCCAATTGCTCACCCACCACATGATGTGTTTATCCAGCCGTGTGCTCAGCAGTTTGTCCAGAAGATCCTGTCAGAGACAGTATCAAAAGCTTTACTGAAATCCATCAGCAGGCTTCACTTGATCACTGGGTGTGCACCTTCCTTTTTTGCCTTACCTCCAAGAGAAGATCCGTGCTCACCCAAGCCAGCCTTCTACCTCACCTGCTTGACCTCCGACATTTGGGAATTGCTGCTCCCGTGCCCTTAGGAGGTGACATTTGAAAAGTGACCAGCACTGATGGACCCCAGCACCTGCAAAAACATTTTCCCATGGTACTTTACTTATCAATTCCCTGAACCGCCCAAACTCTGCCCTTCTCATGTCCAGAGTTGAGGTTTTGCTGGCATTTTTCCTCCTGTCAACAGAGATTTTAAACTCGAGCCCTTCATGGTCACTGTGGCCAAGAGGCCACTAATCTTCACTTTGCTCACAAGATCCACTGTATTGACAAGCAGCAGATCAAGGACAGCTCCTTTAGGACTTGTTCCATAAAGTTGCCATACAGGTTGTATTAAGAACCTTCTGGCCCAGGTTGTCCAGCTATGTGATGCTACCAGTTAATTTCTGAAAAGTTGAAGTCGGCCATAAGGACAAAGGCAGTTGACTTGGAAGTGTCCCTTAGTTCTTCAAAGAATAATTCATCAGCATCATCACAGATCCCTCCTCCACTGGTATCTTATTTTTTGAATTTAACTTGTGAGTCTACTGACTTTTAAGGCATACTTTTAGCACTTTCCTGAAGAGGGATTTATTTTTTGAAGAGTAGTCATGTGTTATAAAAAGCACTGCAGGATCTTTCCTATTAAATATGAGATAGATTGATTAATTGCAAAGCGTTTCCTCAAAATTTCTGAATATTTATTGCTTCCAGAACATATGTTTATAATTGTCATCTCAAGCATCACTTTTTATATAAACACAGAGCCCAGTATTCCATTGTGAATGCTGAAAAAATCTTCACTTGATTTCAGTGACTTCAGTGAGATCAGTCCCAGAAGTTCTACAACCTCACAAGGATCTAACAAAACTTGGCTATTACAACAAGGAGTTCCATTTTGTATTTTGTTTTAAATTGGATTATTTAAAATGTCATTGCGAACTGCTGTATGTTTATCTGACCACTCCTGAATTGAACTGTTTCTGTGTAATTAGTTTTTCTTTTTTCATATGTATTGTAGTGGTGTTTTTTAAGGGAAAACTTAACACCAGCAGTAACCTCTATTTTACCATAATTGTAACATGCTTTTGATTTGTAGCTTTCTCTAGGTTTGGAAGATTGTTTCCAGAGTTTCATTTTGTTTTACTTCAGCTGCGTATAATGACCGCGGTACTGACTTTGAAGATATGTCAGTAGAGCTTTACTTTGTTGTTTCTAACAAACCTATATCCTACATATCATTCTCTGTCATTCATCTGAAATATTCTTTTGTCTTTGCAAATCACCACATTGTTCCATGTATTTTCCTAATGCTGAATTTGTGGCAAATTCCTATTTGCTATCTTGTATGCTAAGATATAATTAAATCAAGATGTTTACTCTGATTTGTGAGGATGGACAGGCAACAATTCTGCAATGTCAGTGAGACTATTTTTCTCTCAGATCCAACATGAGTTTAGTTTTCTCCCACAAACCAAACTAGGAGACACATATTCTTTTATTTTAATGTGTTAGGTGAAAAGATGCAAAAAATGTTTCAGACTATATTTGAACAGATGGACAGGATTCCTGTTTTCTTGGTGTGAACTAATATTTATACGCAGTACAGACCTTCAGTATACACCATAGCATTGGCTGTGGTAAGTATATATTCAAGTTCATAGGTATCACATTCTGCATAAACAGAGTTATAACATAACCAAAGGTAAAAAGTCCTAAAAAGTACTGTAGGGTGTAGTTTGAAGGATGAGTTTCTCAAGCAATGTTTTGTTTTACAGACAGAAGAAAATCCAAGAATCAAAAAGTATCAGAAAGTGGAAGAGGAAAGCGATACTCTTACAAGTTACCTCAGGAGTACAATATAGAAACTGTTGTAGTGGCAGATCCAGCTATGGTTTCATACCATGGAACAGATGCTGCCAGAAGATTTATTCTAACCATCTTAAACATGGTAGGAAATTCTAAATTAATTTGCATGTTTTGCCAACAGTGCATGCACCGCAGGCTGGTTTCATTGCTCATTCTAGTGACTATGACTGAACACCTATAAGGGACAGTCAGTAATGACCACCAGCATGCTGTCAAGAGTTAGTCCATATATTTTGCAGCTTTAAACCATGGTGCTATAGACTTGTCTGTACTGTCTTGTCACTTTCAGAGAAGCCTGAGAGTGAGAGAATAAGACAACTTCAGGTTAGAAACCAGTGGTGTTGTTGGGAAGGTTGGGACACTGAATAGTTTCTGGTGATCTATGCTTGTTATGAAGGCATGACATTGTTGTGCAGAAAGATCATGTCATCATTAGTGGCTGAAAAATATGAAAGAGGAATGGGCTGGGACAATTACATTCACTCACAGCTCTATCTGGAGCTGTAATGCACTCATTTGGTGCATGAAACATTGAAAAATAGCATCTGTAATGCGCAGAGAGATTGTTCTAAAGAAGGAACATAAGCTGAGCAATTAATATAAACTTTAACTACTCTGAATGATAGGGAAAGTTAGAGAGTTAGAGATTAGCTCAGACCACTTAGGTCCTGATCATGGATTTAACTGAATAGAAATTTTCATGTGAACAGTATAATGCATGTGTAAATATTTGGAGAAGCAGACTACAGTTTGTAAAGTGGTCATGGCCATTGATGGGGGGAAAGGTCCTTTTTTTGTGCTCCCAGAATGAATACTGCTTAAACTCTCTTTTCCCTTAGAAGACCAACACAGTATATTGGCTTCATTTTCTGTTCAAATTATGGAATATTAAAACAGTCACAGTAGAATATGAGAATTTTTTGAGGTTCTCTGAGGTTGTGTTGTGTACAATACAAGGATGTATCTTTATTTGCTGTTTTTTATCTTAGGTTTTTAACCTTTTCCAGCACAAGAGTCTTGGACTACAAGTAAATCTTCGAGTGACTAAGCTTGTCCTCCTCCATGAGACTCCAGTAAGTGTTTATTACCTTTGTCTTAGACTGTCAAGGGTAATGCTCCTTACCTTGTTGCTCCAAAGGCTTGCAATATTCACCAACTTTAATGGCTAACAAATTTTCTCAGTTAGCTTTTGTGAATTACTTAGTGATTTTCACTGATGGGCATCCCCAATAAGGATTAAGCTTCTCTTAATCGTGTTTAGCTCAGTTAGTGGTTCTAATAATGCCAAGGTCACAGGTTCAATCCCCATACAGACCATTCAGTTAAGAATTGAACTTGATGATCATTGTGGATCCTTTCAACTCAGAATATTCTGTGATACTGTGACTCTGTAATTTCTATTCTGCATGTATTGAGACTTTTCTGTGCTTGTAGTCAAAAGTCAAAGTTTCCATGTGGAAATCAGGTAGGTCTTAACAAAATCTGCTTCTGGCCTGCTTTTTGTGCATTCACATAGCTCAATTCAAAAATCATTCTGCTTAAAACAGATGAACAGTAGAAGGAGTACTGATGTTCTTTGTTAGCTTAGCTGTAGACAAACAAAAGGTGCTATCATATAGAGCTATTCTTTCAGACATCATCTCAAATCTTCTTTCTTCTGAAGAAAAACAAGTCAGTTGATATCTTGACTGAGATTTTCCATTAACCTGTTTTTTTTTATATCATATTTTAGGACAACATCAACTTGATTTCTTGTTTGGTTTCTTTTTTACAAAATATTATGCAAATTCTTTCATACTTTAGTTAGTTCATAAGAAAAAGGGATTCCCTTATCTGTGGTTCTAGTTTTAAAATATTGTATTTTTTCAGTGAAAAAGTATTTCTTTCTTCAGTTCATCTCAGCAGCTAGAGAAATACCATTTCTTATTGAAATTCTGGATGTCCACATCATTATTCTTTTCTTCACTATGGATAATGAAAAATCAGAAAATAAATAAGACAAGAGTTCAAGTGCATGCATGTACACTACTCAACACATTGTCTCTATTTGTATCTTTAACATGAGAAAAAGGTGGTCCCTGCTCCTGAAGTTTGAGTTGTTTTGCTGTGAATATATTATGTCATAAAAAGCAGAATATTTTTGCTATCTCTATGAGAAAAGATTCTGAGTTCTATTTTGAGAATCATAATTTTAATAACATAAATTGTCTTATTTCCAGACAGATATGTATATTGGACATCATGGGGAAAAAATGCTGGAAAGCTTTTGTAAATGGCAACATGAAGAATTTGGCAAGAAGAATGATATACACTTAGAAATGTCAACAAGCTGGGGAGAAGACATGTCTTCAGTTGATGCAGCCATACTGATCACAAGGTAAAATAATAAAAGATGAGCATTAAAAATAGGCAGGAGCCTAATATGTTAAAGGACTTGATAGATGGCTAACACAGTTAGGATTTAGTTTGCAGTCAGGAAGAGTGCAACTTGAGGCATCTTTCCTGAACTTGGAGGTGGTGGTAAAGGGGTGGTAAAGATGGTTCAGAAAGCACTAGACAATGAGCATCTAAACTGATGAATGGGTTACTCTCTTGTTTCTTCTTTGGCTGTATAACTAAGGCCTTAGGTATATAGCTAAGGTTGGATGCCTTCCTCCATGTTTCTTCATTTAAGGACAGCACACACAGACCTGTAGACACTTCAATTCAAAAGACGAAACCATATCTAAACTGTTCAGCGCTGGATCAAGATTAGGCGTGTTACTGAGTTATGCTTCCCCTCGTATGCATCTAGAAGTAGTGTGTTTCATTGTGTGCTGAAGGTACCTCATGTACATCATCAATATGTGCTCTGCAGTCACAGGGGTATGATTCCAGATCTGCAGTTCCTTGTAACTCTGAAGTGTCAGGCATTTGACACATCTGGAAGGAAATGGGCCTCCAGCTCACCTTTTTCCTTTCAAGGAAACTGTCATGTTTCTGGCTGTAAATGGTGCACAGTGGAAGCATCTTGATGTTCAGACTGCATACAGGCATGATCAAAAGAAAAGGACAGAATGATGCTTCAACCAGACTAGGGTTGGACTTAATACCATTTTTGAGGTGACCTTGGAGTGAATAACATACAGTGTTCCTTTTCAAAGAAAATTCCTGTGATTTGCTGTATTGGAATACCATTGTGCTATAATTATGCTGGTTAGTGACATGGTGTTCTAAAATCGTGTAATCTTTACACTTGTAGTCTTATACTATTTATTCAGGGAACTCTCACTAGGAACTATATGCATTCTTTAAAAAATTAGTTACATTCTGATTACTCCAATATCTATAATGTATTTCATTTTTTGAGGCAGAAAAATGCTTCCTTGAATTTTCCTAGTTTTGAGAGCCAGTCACATACAGGACACAGGAAATTAAGAAGTCCACATTGTCTGTGGCAAGAGCCTTGTTGCTACTTTTGCTGTTCAGTCCCTTATCTTTTCTTAGAAAAACATCCACTTTTTATCCTGTGCCATCCATCTCTATCTGATATGTATGTCTGTTTTATGAATTGTTGGGGCTTTAAGGGGGAAGATTAGACTTTTGTTTTACTTTTAAACTTTAGCTAAGCAGTTGTCCTTTTCACAAGGACTAGGGGTAAAGTCCTGATGGAGAAGGAAAAAGCGAGGAGTAGGAGAGTATGAACTTCAGCCAAGGCATAAAGGATGGCTGAATATCATACATGGCATTGGGTTAATGAGCATGGCTGAAAGGGAATAGATGGTCTTATGTCTAGTTGTACTTTATGACTGTTCAAGGATAATGAGCAGTTGGATACTGCTTGTTTGCTAGAAATGTGGGGTTGTTGAGTGACTTCTTGTCTGTCGTCAGGCTCTCTTGAGACAGCTGAGGCAGGAAGCAGTATCTGCAATAGCAGTGGCAATTTCAGGGAGTATCAAATTCTTCAAGCCTGTATCTGCCAGGAGAGTGAGCCTAGGACAGCATTCTTTAGCTTGTGAGGTGTATCTCACAAGTTGTAACATACTATGAAATAAAGAATTATCCTCTCATTTTTTCATCTTCAACTTAAACAGCCTTCATGGGAAGACACAGAGACATTCTGAACTGATGCAAGTGAGGCATTCAGTAGTCAAGGCGCAGTGGTCTGGAGATGTCTTCAGCAGTTGATGAATTTGGCCACACAGCTTTTTAGTTTAATTTAATTAATTAATGGATTTAATGCAGCATTTTTGGACATTTTGGTGGATTAAAAATTGATGATGAGCTGGCAATGTGCCACTGTGGCCAGGAGGGCCAATGGTAGGTGTGCATTGGGAAGAGTGTGGTCAGCAGGTTGAGAGACGTGATCTTCCTCCTCTACTCAGCTCTAATGAGGCCACATCTGAAGTGGTGTGTCCAGCTCTGGGCTCCTCAGTACGTAAAAGACAAGGAGCTACTGGAGAGAGTCCAGCAGAAGGCTGCAAAGATGATTTGTGGTCTGGAGCATCTCTCTTATGAAGACAGACTGGGGGAGCTGGGCCTGTATACTCTAAAGAAGACTGAGAGGGGATCTCGTTAATGCATATCAATATGTCAAAGGCATGTGCCAAGAGGATGGTGTCAGATTCTTTCCAGTGGTGCCCTGCGACAGAATGAGAAGCAATAGCCACAAACTACAACACAAGCCTCTCAACATGGTGAACTCCTTTACATTGAGAGTGGTAGATCACTGGAACTGGTTGTCTAGGGAGGTCATGGAGTCCCTCTCTCTGAAGACATTCAAAACCCTCCTGGACATGTTTCCAGGTAACCTGCTCTGGGAGGCCCTGCCTCAACAGGGGGGTTGGACTAGATGAGCTCCAGACTACCCTTCCAGCCCCAACAATTTTGTGATTCTGAATGGCAAAAAAGCTTTGCAAAAACTCTAATCATATGATAAGATGTGCTGTTCTGAAGCACTGTGTAATAATGATATTCTGATTTCATAGAATCATAGAGTGGTTTGGGTTTGAAGGGACCTTATAGATCATCTAGTTCCAAACCCCTGCTATGGGCAAGGATACTTGGCACTAGAGCAGCTTACTCAAAGCCCTGCCCAACCTGACCTTGAAAACTTCCAGGAATGGGGCATTTACATCCTCGATGTAAATCTTCCTTGGCGACCTGTTCCAGTGTCTCATACCTCTACAGTAAAGAATTTTCTCCCTATATCAAATGTAAATGTAGCCTTTTTCAGTTTAAAGCCATTCTTCCTTATGCTATCACTACGTGCCTTTGTAAAAAAATCCCTCTCCAGCCTTCTTGTAGGCCCCCTTCAGTTACTGGAAGGCTTCAGTAAGGTCAGCCTGAAGCCTTCTCTTCTCTAGGCTCAACAACCCCAATTTAGCCTGTCTTCATTCAAGAGGTGCTCCAGCCCCCAGATCATTTTCATGGCCCTTCTCTGAACTTGCTTCAGGATTGTCTGCAATTTTTTTAACTGTAATTTTAAATACATATACATATCTATGTATCTTTTTTTATTAAATCTCTGATTTGTGGTAGGGAAATGGAAGTGGAGAGCAGGAAAGTGAGTGGTTAGATGTCAGGAAGTCAGTGCTGGAGCCAGAAATTAAAGGTCTGTTCTTCTGACATTTTTATTTTTTTCAGTGGTATTATTCTCTAGCCTGTACTGTCTCCCACCTCAGAACTGCCTTAGCTGCTAATAAATCATACCAGTGTGGTTTGCCGACTGTGGGAGTGTTTTGCTAATCCAGGCTCCCTCCGCACATCATCAGGTTTATGGTAGAGCTAACCCCACGTGTGGCTCTACTTGTGTGTTTTGTTAATTCAGAGTCACATTCTGTTTTTCAAACACAGAACAAGCTCCTTTGTCACAACTTCCAAAGACCTTTGAACAACAGACCTGCTTTATTGACAGAAATAATTTTGTTTAGACAGAGGAACATCAACTTCTTGATGTCTTTTGAGTAAAAAGGCAAAGTTTTGGTTATCCAACACATTCTGTGGCAGACATCCTAAAACTTAGCACACCTCTTATTTTATCTTGTATGATAATAGTACAGCAAGAGTGCTTTTTAAAAGCTTTCCTACGCTTTCACATGTCAGTTTTGTGTGTAACCAAGAGAGTTAGAAATAAAGTATTGAGTGTTCTGCAGAGATAATTTTTAATGCCTAACAACAAAGAGCATGATTTGGATGTTACAGAGACCGTTATTGAACAAAGAGCTGTCATAGCCTTTTCATGAAAAGGGTACTTTTCAACACTGATTTTTGGATTTGTTTTGTAAACAGGAAAACAAAACCTACTTCTCTCCACAGCTTGTTCTACTGCCCGATAGGCTGTAATGATACATATGATACTGCTACCAACCTGTTCATTTCACTTGACTTTGGTTCTATTTCAGCCTGTGGGTTTTTGTTTAGTATCCCTTTACATTGTCTTATTTGAATGAAGTAATGTCCTGTTTAAAATACGGTGCAATAAAGTAAAAGGAAGGTAGAAGGAGTTCATAATGTATTTAAAAAACTTGCAGAAAGTAGATATCTAATTTTCATAGTATTCATCAGACAGGCAGTGATGCTCCATGTTCATCATGTTTCATGTGTTCATCAGCCTTTTATTCATACTGACCTTCAGCATCTAAATTCTCTTTGCTCTGGGTGACACTTAATTGAAACAGTTCTGTGAGACATTTTCAGTGTAAGGAAGTACTTCATTCTATAAGAGTAGACAATGGCATAAACAGCAGTGAGATTTGATAAATGTTTGTGGAGGATTGGGTTGGCTCCCTGCCAAACCCAGCCATTAGCCACACAGATTTCCCCCCCCTTCCCAAAAGAGGAAAAAAAAAGGTACCAAAAGAAAATTTGTAGTAAAAATATATGTATTCACATATATTACAGTTATATACAATTAAACAACAATGAATATACAGAACAAGAATCCCAAACAACCCCAAAAGGGAGAAGGGGAAAAAGGACAAAAATCAGGTCAAAACAAAACAAAACAGATATATACACTCAAAAACTCAGGGAATAGCTCAGTAAAGTAACTAACACAATAAACTCTCACCNGGGAAACTAAACCTCCACAATATTGTTTAATTTCTAGTCATTCCAACCCTCCAAAACTGTCTCCAAAGCTTGTGCAAGAATTTTTTAAGCATTGCCATGACCTTCCAGTGCATACAAGAAATACAGTTCTTTTTCTGACTTTGCTATTTACTACCTTTCTGAACCAAAAATACCTCTTCAAGAAAGTCAGAAGAAGATTCTGAATGATCTCTACATGAATGAAGCTGATATTACAGGGTCACTCCAAAATGCTGTGGTGTTTGGCAGTTTCAAACTGCTGAAATGTATTGGGATAGAGATTTGGTTAAGCTGCTACTTCTGTGCTTAAGTTCCTAGTGAATTTCAGCTCTAGAAAAGTGAGTCCTGGCAAACACAAGAGATGAGATTATTCTCAATTTTGGCTTCATTAGTGTAATTTCAATACTGCCAAACGTCTTGATATTTTTGTGCAGGATTCACTGCTTTGGTTTTTTTGACATGACCAGCAGACATCAAGGAAGTTCATGAGAATTTCACATGGCTTTACTATTCATCATTTCATAATAGGATTGTAGATGCAGAAGGAAGCAGGGAAATGTGAAAAGATATGTTAGAATAAGAAGTTTTAGAACAGAAAGTTTTTTAGAATAAAAAGATTTTTTTGGAAAAGCCTCAATCTCCTCTGTCACTTTAATTTTAAGACACATATTTTTATCTTGTGTATTTAAAAAATTACACTAATTTTACATAATCACAAACTGTTTAAGGTATTTAAGCCTGTGAAGTGTTAATGCATATAGTAAGATGTGGGAAAAATCTGCATGAATTTATTTTTTTGTGTAAGCTTGTTCTTTCAAGCTCTGGTAGTTGGGCTACATGTGTTCAGTTCACTAGTACATATCTGTTCTGTAGGATTACATGGACCTAAACTGAATTTAAAATCTCTGATCATCCAATGCAATACCGTAACATAAAATCTGGACAGTTACTTTTACATTTTAGCCTTCCTGGTGAATAAGAAAGCTAGACAGTTTTGAAACAAAGATGTAAAAGAAAGGAAGATGAACTGTGTTCTGCAGTAGACCATTGGCATGGTTATTTACTTTCAGAATGGGCACTTGGTCTTATTACTAATTTTTGTTGCTTCAGCTTTCATCCATTGATGTCTTTGTACCCTTTGCTGCTGTTAGAAAGCTCCTCCCTATGGAAATACTTGTAGGCTGCGCTCGAGTCGCAACGCTTCTTTGTCTTTAGAGTAATTTGCAGAGTTATTCTATGTGATTTTTCTCTCAGTTCTTTCCAGACTTTTTCTCTTTACAAAGTTATTTTTTCAAGCATAAGCACCAAAATTGGACACAATGTAGTGTGAACAGTTGTAGTCATGCAGTTCTGATATTTTCCTGCATCTTCTTCCAAGGATGCTGTTCCTTCTATTGCCTGTTTTCAAATTCTTTTTTTTTTTTTTTGTCATTGTCATGTTGTTGTGTCTTATCAAGTCTAGGGGTCCATTTTTGACTACAGTAAAAGAAAATTTACTCAGATGAGTCATCTATAAAATTTGCTTTGTCTTAATTCCTATGTGTATTCTATCAGAATTCATTTAATTTTTAAATTTTACCTGTAATGTTCTCTTATTTTCTTCCACTATATTGTTTAATGCTAATGATGAATCTAGATTCTTTTGGACTCCACTCAAAAACACCTCCCTTGTCTTCCTAACTATTCTATATCTGTCTTGATATGTTAACTGCACCTTCAATTCAGTTATTTTTTAACTTTGCACACTTCTGCA
>VWZF01003012.1:92239-186698 GCA_013396755.1 Sclerurus mexicanus
CACTGAGCCATACAAAATGTTTGTAAATAGGTCACGTAGTTGTTACTGTCTCACAACTTGATTTGCTTAACGTTTTTCCTTTCCCCCCCCAATTCTAGGAAGGATTTCTGTGTACATAAAGATGAACCCTGTGATACTGTTGGTAAGTAAATAAATGTAAGAGACTGTATATAAAATACTTAATAAAATAANCCAGTCTGGGTCTTTAGATTGTCTTTACACATATTTTCTTGCTTCATCACAAGTCCCGTATTTCTAATCATTCTGTCATGTTGCTTAACGAGACAATAAGTCCCTTGTGTCACATAGTGCAAAACAAAGAATTGTGTTACAACCCAGTGCATTAATACAATTTCTTGTAGGTTTGAAAAAATAAAATAACTTTCTTCTATATCTGATTATAGTTTCTTGTTCACTGCCTTGTGCTCACCAGGGCCCTTCTGTTGTGTATTCCCAGAGTTGCTTTATCAGTTTACTCAGAACTTTATCAGTTTATAGCACTGCTGTTTTTCTTCTCTGCTCTGTAATTATCTGGCAGCAATGACTGGTTAATCAAAAGCTATATAACAGCATGTATCTGTCTGTGTGGCCTTTAACAAGTGGCAGAAATTTGCCAACCCCTTGAGGTTGGTTTTTGGTCTAAATCACTATGTAGAAATAGTCTCTGGGAAACAAACAAACAAACAGCTCTTGAAGTAGTTACATTTGTAAAAAAGATAAGTATCAATATCTTCCATTTCAAGAACCAAACAATTGCTGCATTTTGTTTCTGGAAAAAGGGTATTTTCTTGGTCTGTGTATCATTATCAAACTATATAGCTTTGTGTACAGAATATAAAAATTAAATTTCTCTGATCCATATGGTCTGCCTCTGGAAACAGAGACCATTACTCTGTGGCACAGCTGTAAAATAGAACTTCTTTATTTGTGGTGTTGCTAAACATGGAGGTTTTTTGTTGTTACTTCCCCATTAGTTCCCTCCCAACTTCCCCAGTTCATGCATATATCAGCAGCTGTTTTTTAACTTAAAATAATAGATGAGCTTGACTTATAAACACTCCAGTAAAAAGTAGCTTTCCCTTTGCTCTTTTGGTAACTGTTGTGTGTCTGTGAGAACAAGTGAAACAGGTGTGAATTCAAAATTAATCCCAAGCACGGGTGTTGTTTAACACAGATTTGAAATATTTATTCTACTTTATACAATAGAGCAATCTTATTTATAGAGCTATGACTGGACTAAATGTTTTGGAGATAGGGTAGTCGTCTCTCTGTGAGTTAATTTGTAAGTCTTTCATTACTATAATGGATGCTCTTGCAGAAATACTGCTCCAGAATGTATTCCTATTGGTGATTTTAACCACTGACCTGCTAGCACAAAAACTTTCTGACTCTATCACTGATCTAAATGCTGGATTACAATGCTACATTTGAATCTGGTATTAAACACTGAAAATGTTTTCATTTCCCATGAAAAAAACCCTAACTTAGACTTGTTATTTTTCAAGGTATTTACAGAAAAAGAAAAAAACCCACCAAAACANGCAGAATTGGTGATGGAAAGCAATAACTACCTAAAATGCAAAATATGTTTGAAATGCTAGTAATACTGTTACATTTGTGTATGCTTCTAGTGATTAAGTACAATATTCCTCTCTCTTTCATAGAGCAAAATTCTAAAGCTTTTTAGTCTCACTGAATAATACAAAACTGTTTTACTATTCTTGTTTGTGAAGGTAAAAAAATATGTTTATGATTTTTTTTATGCAGTGGATTTATCTTTGATGACAAAATGTTTACAATGTATAAAAGAGGTTTCTGTAAATATAATGTATTATACTAGAGTGATACAGAGTTTATGAATTATGTAACTTCAGAAGAATACAGGATGTGAGCTGTTGTGAAAAGCATCTTCTGACATCTTCAATTAAATTGAGTACTAGCTGCACAGAGTTTCTCTATCAAGAGTCATTGATTTAGTTCACACACTTCTCAGAAGACAGTTTTTCACTGTAAAGGGCTGGTGAAAAAGGTAGCAAAAAGTAGCAGTTGTTCTATTCAGTTGTAATTCTGAGTGAGAACATTCCACGACCCTAAATGAAGGATAGGATAGCATGTTTTTATCCTAGATTTTCAATTGTCTAATAGAAGTCTTAATAGTTCTGTATGTGAATACAACTATTCAGAACCTTTTTTTTTCAGTGATTAGGATGATAGTAATGGACTATGAATTATTGTCATGCTTGTGCTCCCTCTTGGGTAGAGAAGTAGATTTTTCTTTTCCTGTTTCACTGTAGTTGGAAAGGTTTGAAGAGAATTCTTACGTAAACTGTATTACCTCACTGCTAGTCTTTTTTCTTTCACTGCTGTATTCCAAGACTATGCGAATGTGTGCAGGATGGCTATCAGCAAAAAAACCCCTTCTAAATGAAGAATGGAATGTGTTTCACAGCAGTTAATGGTTAAGAATTCATTGTGTTCTTTCATTAATTGGTGTGTTGGTCTTAAATGAATTTTGTATTAGTGTTTGGTGCATTTATTTTTGACTTATTAGTGGGAAAATGTTTCCTTCCAGCTGAAAGAGGAAGCAGTGTGACAAGAAGTCTTCAGTATTTTATGTTGATCTAAACTGAAGATTAAATCTGGAGTACTTCCAGTATATCTAAATCAGGTGAGGCTGCTGTCTGAGTATCACAGATGAAGTGAATTTATTCAAGGATTTTTCTTGAACAATGTTTCCTCTTTGGTTGAACCTTGGAGGTAATAGAGGGACTTACTTATCTCTGAATTTGTCCATGGAATTTTAAATAGGATAAGATTGAACTGACTCAAGTATTGGTCATTCACATTTCTGGATGAAGAAGTTTAGACAAAACTTGAAAATAAGGCAGTGCATTAATCATAAGTGCACAGGAAGTAAAGAGTTTGCGGTCTTAATATAGTGATTAAAAAAATGAAGTAGAGACCTTGGCTGTCTGATCTAACATTTTGCGGAATGGCTCTTGTGGACTTTCCCACTCTCTGTATTGTTGTTCAGAGGTTTCTTCAGAAAATGAAATATAGTTTGTATGTGTCATTCTTTTCATGTAGTTACAGCTGTGCAGCAAAAGCTAAAAGTCTTTTCTTTTCCTGATGTTTATCATTTATTATGTGAATTCAGTCATCAATTTCTCAGATGAATGTAACACCTTTCCATAGATCCAGTGTATCATTTCTTCCATGCACATTTACAGGACTGTGAGTCCATGCTCACTGTTAAGAAGGTAATTTTCTGAGGCTCTTGTCCACCATCATGTGGGAGCTCATCTAATGACGAGTGTTGAAAAACTTCATGCATTTCTCTTGAAGAGAATTTTCAAGTTTTCTTAATGTCATGAATATATTATTATTGATACATCAGTATTTTTAGGAAAGCAAGTCTGTAATGCCAAATTGTTGAAAATACATTTAGGTAGAAGGTGGTTTCATTTTGGCATCTCTTTTTGATGTCCCTAAGACAGCTGAAAGGATGATTAGATTAGATAGTGATTGAAAGTTTGTTGAAAGGAAATGAAGGACAATTTGATCTTACTATAGATATTCATGGAACAAGTTTATAGGCAAAAGGAGACAGTACATTCACGGATATATTTTACATTCTGTAAATTAGACAATTTGCCAAAGTCAGTAAATAAGAAGTGCTAATGCACTATACAATTCCCAGATGTCCAGAGCTTGGTTCACCTTCCCCCCCCCCAAAATACCCAGAAGAATCCACCACAATACAGACTTTTGTCTGCTGTGAGGAATGGAGTAAGGCAATTCTATATGAAATATTAATACAACATTAATACAACATATTAATACAATATATCTGAGGCAGTCAGGGTAATCTTTAGCAACTTACACAATGTAGAAATGAAAGTCATGAGAAGGAAGCATGTACAGGATAGACCTCATTATTGGAAAGGGTTGTCATGTTGGATAATAGTTCTTCCCAGTGCTGGACACAAAGCAGACAAGTACTGGATTTATTGTTTGGTCATTAAATGCAAAGACTCACAGTTTTCAAATTGGGCATGAGTATCTACTTAAGCCAGATAGACTAAGTGCCAGTATTCTGTTATAGAGACAAAGTTTTCATGTATTTAAGTGGCAAATAATACCTTTTTTGTGCTTCTTCTTTAGAAAATAGAATGTATTTATTTTATGCCTTTAAATATTAAGTATTGTACTATTGCTAGAAATGTTTGGAAATCTCTGTAGGCATGGGAGTTCTGGGGCTGCTTTCTTACTTCATAATGTAAATCCAGAGTAACTCAAAGTAGTGCCATACTTGTCTAATCACACTTTTCTGTAAAACGTTAAGCTAGACTCTTGTGTGGTATCAGTTAAACCAGGTCAACTGATTTCAGCTAGACTATTCTGATTTCAGCATTGTCAATTGTTGCAATTCTTTCTGGGTGGAGAACCACAAAGCAATTGTTTTAGGCTCAAAATTGACCAGACCCAAGTGTTTTCAAGCTTCCTCTGGTTGATTGTCTGCAGCACTCCTCTTTTTTTTTTTTTTTCTAGTTTTATTCTGTTTTTCCTCCTGTTCTGCTCATGTGTATTCTCTCTGTCATGTGTATTCTCATGTGTATTCCTGCACAGAAGTGAGATCCTTTTTCTCCACCTCTGATTCTCACAGGTCTTCTGTAGCTTAGAGAGGTTTCAGATGTTGCTTTACAGTACAATCATTAGGGACATACTGTGATTAGAACAGAGGACTTTTCCAAGGGTGTAAGAATATGAAGATATACATATAGAAATTAAATGTAGTTTAGCTAATGAAAAAACTGGTTTAGGTTTGTAATTGTAAGGTTCTTTTCCCCCAGAAAGCAACTGAGTTTTAGGATCATGACATGTCTCCTCCAAACAGGCTTTGTTAGCTTACTCAAGGGGAACTATCTTTTGAATTTGTGGTGATTTGGAGTGTTGTTCTTTTTCTTGTGCTGGTGACAGGCAACATTATGAGCATAGATGTCATAGTGAATTTCTGAAAAAATCTAAGAAAAAATTCAATAGTCCATTTTCAGAACATTAAGTCCATAGTAACAGAATGAAATGTAAACTGGGGGACTGAACATGCTGTATTGTTCTTGTGCGTGAATTTTCTGATATTACCATGTTTAAGTAACTGAGAAAAGTAGCGGTTCATAGGGCAATTTATTAGGGGGATATTGCACAAAGCTTGATACCAGCTCATGGAAATAGACAGATATTTTGTCAAGAATTAGGCTACCAAGTAAACACAGGAAGACTGTTTCTTGAAGCAAGTGTATGCACTTTTGAATTTCTGTTCATCTTGTCTACTTTTCCACTTTAACAATTAAGATTTTTAGTCTCTGAGACATACTTGTTTTGGATTAGATTTGTTGTCTGCTGCTAGCTGATGTCTTCCGTGGAAACACTATAATAGAGAGTTCTTAGTGTGCAATGTTACAGGCATGGGCAGATTGCAAAATGATGCTTGTCATGTGTGGGTATCATAACAGTTCTATTGGAGCCTTGTTGATCTGCAGAAACTGAGGTAGTGAATGTTTTCTAAGAGAGGCTGTGACCTTCCTGGGACTTCCCTGCTTCAGGCCTGCTCACTGCCTTGGTTTAGCATCCCTCTGCCTCCTTTTCCATTCTTTCTTTGTGCCAGCAAAATGACTCAGCAAGTCCTAACAAAAACATACAGTTGTGTCGGGTGGAAATTGTGATTGTTTACTTAAACAGCTGTAAAATTTTGTTGGTAGCTTCCATACAGCATTCTCTTTGCATCAAAGCTGTAGGTTAGATTGATGGATACGTTCTAGCAGGAATGCTCGAGAGGTTCTGGAAGTATTCAGGGTGCATAGAGTTGTTTGTCTCAAAATGGTTTTCAAAAGGTGTAGCAAACAGCATAATTGCTACAGTTGGAAATACTGGCAGGCTGAATAACCAGCACAAGATCAATGAATTAGCAAGTGAGAGAATCAGGAAAGGAACCCAGCATATTATTTCTTTCTCTTCAGCCTATTACATTTTCTACATTTCTAGTGCCTATGACATGGCTTTTAAGAAAATCTAAAATGTTGGCATGCTGTCATATCACTTTAGAGTTGTAAAGCTACAAGTAAATTGATCCTCAAAGAACATGTATAAATTGAAAATAATTTGCAGACAAAAAAATCTTCTGCTACTTGAGAGCTATTGCTTTAGTAATGCTATCCTATAGTGAATATTATTAATTGCAGTTCCTGCTGGTAGTTGTTTTCTTCCAAAGTCTTTATTGAAGATAGACTATTCCAGATACATCAGGCACTGAACACCTGAATCCTTGTATTATGCCTTGTCTTATACTCTATGATTCTTCAGGTAATATTTCTCTCATCCCTTGTTAAAATCTACAGGTGTACAACACCTGCTCTGTAAAATGTTGTGACCATAGTTAAAATTTTGAAAGATTTATGAGAGCCAGTAAAATGTCCTAGTAACACTGATTCAACAAAATGGAAAACAAAAAATAGTAGTACCAGATTCAGTTACCATAAGCCTTTTACTGTGCTCAGTGAAAAAACAAGCCTCTGTCAAAGGAAGATCAGGAATTTTCTCAGCATTTATAAATTGAGTTCCATTTGATCTAACATGTTAGAATTATGAGTCATTTTGAAGATAGCTTTTGCCTTAAATAGTGTCCTCAGCTGATTTTTTCGATACTATCTTCTTACTGCATCAGGCAGAAGCTTCTTTTTTTAAAAAATAAATTTCCTACTGACATGCCCATATTGTTCTGTACAAACATGCTTATACTCTTGGTCCTGGTTAAAATAACCAAGTAGTAGAATATTTCAGGAATAGTAAATGGAGCCTTTCTTATGCTTTATGAATGACAAGGTTTTTGTCACTTCATTGATCTCAGAGGAGTGCTGGTACAATGTTCTAATTATGGCCTCTTGGAGAGAAGGTAATTAAATGCTGTTTCCAGACAATATTTTGTATGTTATTGTTGGAAAATGTGGAATATGTCAAGATTATGCAAAATCAGGATGTTCTTTGGTGCCAGGTCTCTGTTCAAGCCTAATCAGCAAGAAAGGAGACCTAATCAGTGGAACTGGGAGCGGCTAGCATTCCCTAGTCAGGGACATCCGGGAACTAACAAGCTTTAAAGGATGCAGTAGATCAAGATGTTAATGTATGTCTATGTATACATTGCTAACTTGGCAAAACACTCAAGGTCCTTGTAGCCATGGTGAAGATGGCCAGGTGAAGATGCTTCCCCTGAGCATGTGTAAAAGTTAGCTGGGGTTATGTAACTTGTATGGAAATTCACTAACTACTAATGGAGGCGCAGTGTTTGGGAAGTTACTAACTCTGAATTTCTGTGTATGAATAATGACATGGAAAAGTCCAGTGGTTGTGCTTTATTTGTGGAATGCCACCGAGCACCCACGCTTGCACAGCTCTGAAATAAATAACCCATGTCTCTCTTAAGTATGTAATTATTGGCTTGTTGTACACTGGGTAACAAATCCAATTTTTGGGCAAATTATGATATCCGAAAGAGCAGAGTTTCCTTAAAAAGTACTATTATTTTTAAAACTGCATACTGTGTCATTTGATCCTGTATCTTTAGATACCATTTTCAGTTAAAACAGCAGCTGTAAGAGCACGTTTCCATATAAACTGTTTGTTAGAAAGCATTTTCAAGTAAAATAGTGACATTGCAATCTCTAAACAGAATTCCCTTAACTACTCCTGTCAGATAGTTTTTGTGGGTTGGTACAAATATAGTATATTAAAAAATTCTAAATTTGATAACAGCTAGAGTTACATATACAAAAACAATAACAGAAAATTACGGCACCATCAGGTCTTCGTACTATTGCAAAGGATCTAAATAGCATGGATACAAAGGATGACTAGTAAGGAATCGGACAAACATCTACATAATAAAGACCACAAACCAAAATGAAGTGAAAGAATACATCTTCCATCCAATTTAGCAAAATGCCAAAGATAGATTTATTTACTTTTCTACTATGAAAGCTGTTAATCTTTAATGCAAAGGACTTGTACTTTTCCTCCAAACTTTGCCCCTAGGGACAGTGGTTTCGACTAGCCCTATGCATTTAGAGATACACCAGAAATAGGGAATTTGGCATACTGTCCATGTCCAGTGAGGGTTAATTCTGGAAATACTGAAGCTGAATGCTTAGGGCCAGTTACCAATGAACAACCAGCCAAAGAACTTGCACAGGACACAGGCAGCAGCACAGCAGAAGTAAACTTAAGAAGTCTGTTTCCCTGTATTTCTTCATCTGAATCCATCCCTCTGGTGTCCCTCCTCTTATCCAGAAAATCCCTCTATTGTCAGCTTGCATAGCTATCCTTAGCCTGACCAAACAGTAGGGGTTTGCTGAGAATCAGGGTGAACTCCCTCATACTGAGCTGTGTGCTGCTGTGTCTAGACTCCTGCACGCCCTTGACACTGCTAATTTAAAACTACTTCAGGTCCCCATGGGCTGCAGAACAGGAGCCGTGTCAGCAGCATTAGACTTCCTGCTAGTCTTTTTGTTAGTTTGTTTTTTCTCTTTTAATGAAGCACAAATATGGAAGAAATGCTTTTCCAAATGCAGTTCCAAATGAACATTGTAGGGTCAGGTGCTGTCACTTGCAGGGGACAAGAGTAAATTTCTGCTCAGTGAAGGCAAATCCTGAAACCAGTCGTTTATGGTGTGTCCTAAAGTTTGGGAACAGATTTTTCCACAAGACATATAAAACTGAAAGTAGGGGGTGGCCAGAACCGCTTTTACATAGCATGAAGTATAAAACCTATGTATAGGTCCTGCCCTGTGCATAGCAAAGGTTGCTACTACACAGTAGTTCTGTCAGTGTTGTAGAAGGATATGTTAGAAAGATGAGTTTTGTAAGGTGTTTGCATACATCTGGGTTTTTGAATATTTCAGCATTGCACTCAGTCCAGTTGGATATTGGTGAAAAATGTTTTAAGTAGTTAATACTATTTGAGATTACCATTTAAAATTCTGTTGACTGAGGTTACTGAGGTTACCCACCTTGCCCTCTGGCTGACCACTGTGAGCAGCAATTTTTTCTGATATTAGTGTAAATTATTTTCTTTGTTCTGTTGTGAGTGTCACTGATCTGGATGCCATGGGGGATTAGGGGGAGAGCAGTTGAATGGACAGATTGGATGATGAGAAACAGCTACAGCAAGTTTCTCCCAGTGAAGGCATAGCTACAGTTTGTTAAATTTCTTGGGTCAGAAGTGTTCTCTGACGGATCTCCAAGCTTGCTGCTACAGAAAATTTGCAAAATCAAACTTTGCAAGAGCACTGTAAGATTTCAGTTTTTGCTCTGTGAATTTATTTGCTCCACTGACAAAAGATACTTTGAACATGTTTTTTTTCAGTAAGCTTGCCCAGAGGACTGGGCTCACCATTTAATCTGCTGTAGGTTTCCTACAGAGATTTCCAAAGTGTAACCTAATCTAAGCCATTCACATAACTTTACAATAGATACAATTTTGCATTCATACATGTTCTTTTACAACAAGATCATGATAATAAATTCACTGACCTGCATACAGAGGAACACTTCATACAATGGGATCAGGACCATCTTTTAAGTGCTTTTGTGAAAAAGCTAGCCATAGAGATCTCACTCAATGTCACTTCATGAACTTTGGTTTTTTTCTAAAAAAAGTACTATAACTCAGATGTGTAGTCATACCTCAGTAGCTAACGTTTTTCACATGTGGCTTCTAAACATTTATTTTTCTCCTGCAGAACTGCAAAAATTTCCTAGGAAGTGATATTCATATGATAGTCCAATGTATCTAGTATGTAAATACCTTTAATACACAAGATTTTTTTTTTAAATTATCAGAAAGATTTTGACCTTTACAACATGAAGAATAACATTTGCTTCTTTCAGTGAGTCACATATAAGTACAGTAAAACAGAACCTAATTAGATGAGAGTTCCAATAAATGTAAGAAAATAACAGCAAAATAAATAAATACCTCCTGTCATAAAATGTCAAATGAATTATGCATGCTTGGTGCAGTTTCTTGGGAAAGTGGATTATAGGACTACAATACATGCGCTCAATTATCAAATCCAGACATTGCTATTACAAGCCTCAACCTTATTTTTCTTTAATTAAATTCAGTTCTAAAAGTTATTGAACTTCATGTTTCCAGCAAAACTCTCTAAAGATACAGTCCTATATTACCTTGCCTCTTGTTTTACTGAGTTGGACTAAATGGAAAGCTTCAGTGAGACCAGAGAGATAAATTTTCACATCAAAATACACTAACCTTTGTTTTCAAGCTGTATTGTAACTCAGACACAAAATAACTAAGTTACAACACAACATATTGTTTTATTTTTCAGTGTTTTATTTAAAGTGTTTAAAGCTTAATTAATTTCAACAGTAGTAGGGTGACACAGAATAAATCTCTCTGAATGGACTCTTGATGGCAATTTCATAATCACTGAGCTTTTAATTACTAACACTTACCATATTTAAAAACCAAGTCTTTTCCTCCTTAAACAATTGATCAAGGAGTTACTGCTTCAGGCAACTCTGTTTTCTTTATTTTATGTTACTTTGAAGTAGTTAGCTAATGCATTTAGAGAGCTGAAAGCAATGCAGAAAAGATACTTTGTTTTTCAGATTATACTACAGAGGTCACTTACTGCTTTCTTACTAGTGTAAATAGTCTGTTTTAGGAAGCAGTAGAGACTTTGAGTGAGTTTAGGAAGATGGGAAAGTTAATTTTCATGTATACATCCAGTTTTGAAAGTTTACAATGAAATCTGTATATTTTAGATAGAGCTGAGAAAATCTATGGCATTCTATACTGAATTTCCATTAGCCTCTGGATGTTCTGGTTCAAGGGATATTTTTTGAGAATGAAACACATATGTTTCTGATGTGCAGCTTAGTTTGGTGTATAGTTGATAGTGTTGATATTTATGGTTTTATTATTATTTATTTGTGTAATAGTTATAAATAATAAATGCAGTAAACTTAAGATAGTATTAAAGGTGCAATGATTTCTCAGTTACTAAAAAAATCAGCTCCTTCAAATGTTATGGTTATCTTGAAAGATCTCTGAGATTAGCTATTTTTTTTTCTTATGTTGTAATAATAACTATTACATTGCACATATACGTAATTCTTGTTGTGCATTCCAGTTCAGATACATTTAGTTGTGGTCTTTTTCATTTAGGTGGCATGTAATGATTATTCTTTAGCATACGTTTAAAACCCAGCAGATTCAGCTACAAGCTCAATGTCTGAATTTGGTTCTTAATTTGAGTAAGTGGTCCTGTAATATGCTGCAGTACCATCCATAGATCCTTGTCATTTCATGTTCCTTTCTGTGAAAATGTAGTAAAACTTTGCCATTTTCTACACATTATACTAGTTCTTCACTGGGTATATTTTTTATTTTATTTTGTATTGTTTTCTGTGTTTAGTTTCAATTTAGCCAAGGTATTTTAAATGCTGTAATTAAAGACATTTAAAATATAGAAAGAACTTACTATGTGTAAGAATTTTAACATTGCACTTAATAACATTTAGGATATTTATGTTTTGACCTGTAACTTCAATTTCTTTCATGGGCAAAACTTCTGTGTTTATCAGAAAAAGGTATTTCAAAGTAAAGACAAAAGGATCTCTAATATTACAGAATGTATATTTCCTATGTGTTAAAAAAACAGAAGGAAATTGCAAGTTAACGATCAAAATAATTTGTGTTAGTCTTGTGAATAGGATGTACTTTCTAACTTCATGTATGAATCCTTCAGTTAGGCATACCAGATTCAAAAGTGAAAAATCAGTGAAGCCTCAAAACAATACTGCCACAGTATGCAAGAGATTCTCATGCCAAGGATACAGAGGGTTGCTGAGACACAAAGCAGAGGATAGAAGTGGGCATGGCTTAACTAAGCTTAGGCAAAAATTCTTTCTCTAGGAGAAAATTTACCGTTTTGGGTAGTCAGATTGCAAGAGATAAATGAGTGAGTGATTTAGCAACCCTCTCACTGCATTAAACAGTGAATTGTGTTCTGTGTCACTTTATTCATCCAAATTGTTGAAAAACTGAATCAGATCCAGGCAGCTGTGAGCACTTAAAAATATCTTTCATTGTCTCCTGGATTTTACAACTTCACTACTCATCTTTTATAGGTTGTTTTTATGTGAAAAATATTTAGATGAATCTTGTGTATATTCTTAATTAAATCATGTGGGTTGGCAGCTGTAAATAATCATGCATCAATAATCATTTACTCTGTGTGCTATAATACCACTATGTAATCTGGTTTTGCTAGTATTAGTCTTGTATTTAGCTCTTGGTAGATAAGCTTGTTTATAGTATTTTTATCATTTCAAAAGAAACATTTGCAAATATAATGTTTTGCACTGGAAAATGGTATTCTTTTTTAGTGGAAGTGTTTTCAGAACAAGAGAGACAGGTAGCTCCTTGTGACTAATGCATCAGTTTCTGTGTCCTGTACCTATATAATGGAAAAAAATATGAATGTAATGGAATTAGATTGTAAAAAATGCATTTTTTCCCTTGGTTTTAAAGAATGGGATCAATAGTGGTACATGGGTCCTTTTACTGAGGAGGAAACAAAAAGAGCTCCATATTTTTGGAGAGAACTGTAGATTATCTATACAACTGCATCTAACTTGTCAAAATACAAGGAAAAATGCCAGCAGAAAGGAACAGAGGAACAGGGCCAAGTCTCACTCTTCATTTAAGTGCCTTTGGGAAGCTTTTCTGTTTGAATCCATTTCATAGCTCCCTTTTGTGACATTTAAATAGCAACATGTTCTTTTGTATTTCTGTTTTGAGTCTATACTGAAGTTTTTATGTTCTCAGGATTATGATACCCTACCCTGAATAAAACATCAAGTTGTCCCTTACTTGTCTTGCTGAAGTGGGGACTAGTGCTGTACATAAAAGATAAAGGAGTCTACTCTAGTACTGGATTACCTTGCTGTCTGGAGACTTTGCAAAGGTTATTTTGGACAATAGGTGCCCTGGAAGAAGAAAGTCCTGATACTCTCATCCTTTTCAGCTGCTTTTCATTGAGTTCAAACTTCTTGAGAATCATCCCAACAAACTCAAAGAATTTATGACTTGGAAACAGTTTGCAAGAACATTTTCTTGAAGAAACTCATCAGGTTGTGCTACTGCTCCATTTACGCTGACTCTTAGGCAGCAAAATCACTTTCATCATGTGTGCTAATACAGGATGAAACAATATATCCTTAGTTATGCCAATGTAGATGAAATACAGGATGAATACCTGCAGATAACAATAGTAATTTTAAATCAAATAGTTTTAGCTGAAAAGAGTGTGATGGAAGACTATTCTCAAGATAGGTTTTCCTTTGTTTTCATTAATCAAAAGACACTAGCTAATCTATACATGCACATCTAGTCAGTGTCTTCTGTATAAAGGAACAACTAGCTATTTAATTCACATTTCTTAGATGTGTCTTCTCTAAGCAATTCCAAGATCAGTCATTTTCTCTTAGTGTATGTTTCTCTTAGTGAAACATAGCAGAATTCCTTCACAGAAAAATCTTAACTGTCACAAATGACAAAACTTTGGCCATAGAGTTAATACAGTGTATGTAGAGTAAAACAAGCAAAACCCAGAAGAATACCCGTTTCAATCCTCTTAGCTTCCCCTTGTCTCACATAAAAGAGAGCAGGTTACACCATGCTTTAAAAAAAGGAAAAAAAAATCCTAAATACTTTCTTCAACTGGCATCCTAGCAACAGTAAAATAATCACTTTCATATCACTTTGAACTTGATTATATCATAGCAACATGAGAAATGTTTTACATGAATCACCCAGGTTGCAGAAAATGAGATGTTTTTCTGTGCTGAAGCCTTGTTTGTCAAGGAACAATTTTATCTTTCTGTCACACAGTGTCATTTCCATAGCATGGGTATAATAAAATAAATTGCAGAAGACAGCAAGACACTGTTGTTTTCCTCATATTTTGTTGCAGAAACAAAAATAGGTTTAAAGAATGTACGTTAGAGTGAAAATGAGTCTCATGAGTGATTTCACATTGATTTGTTGTATAGGGGATGGTACCAACCATTTTCTGGGAATAAGGCACCAAAAATTAAATTACAGAACAATCATCTTAATAGGGTATCAAGGCTAAAATCGTAGTAAAATCAGGAAAAGCATCAGTGGTATATTTTGAATAGATCAGATTGATAAGGGGAATTGATGTTATACAAGGCTTGGAAGCATATCTGGAGGAAAAAATGATTTGATGGAATGAGACAAGAGGTGAATTCAAAGGCATTGCAGTGTGTGTAGATGTACAGAACATGGGGGCAATTTTAGCAGCTGCACATTTTATGAATGTGAGAACTGAAATTCAGATGTCAGGAAGGCAAGAAGAGTGATAACACCTGGGTGAACATATTTTCAGTATTTAGATATAGTGGTGTAATTCCTCATTACCTCTGTTATATATTTTACTCTGTGATTTTGATCCAAGTGTACAGAATTGTAGGCTTATAATATTTTAAGGTATCTTAAAGTGAACCCACTCTTCACAGAAGTGGAAGCAGTTCTGACAACTAATTGGACCATCTTATATTCCAGGATAACATCTAGTCATCACATTTCTTATGGGCAGAGTCAAATTTTCTCAGAAGTAGAATCAGAGACAAGAGACAGTTTTAAAAACACAGCATTTGCATTAAAATAGGTGTGCAATATGTATTTTCAGATTTTTTTTCAACAAATAACAAAAAACATTAAATCTTCTTAAAATGGCATATGTATTCAACTGTTAAGGTCAGCACATTTTTTTTTTTTTGAGGTTACAGAAATTATATAAAACTCCTGTCTAGAAAATAGAAGCTACCTCAAACTGGATCTTGAAAACTAGGGTAACTTCTTGGGTAAACTGTGTGTTACCTACGTAGTTTCCCTGGAAGTCTGAACCTATCCTTACATCAGTGTTTTCATAAACATGCTGTTTCTGTGCACTCTGCTTCCTATTCCCCTGGGCCAGTGCTGTTGACATATAAATGATGAGGCTTTTTAAAAAAATACTTTAGAAGAAAATGTTGGGTTGTTTTAATGTATGCCAGACATTTAAAATAATTCTAATTGATCAAGCCTTGCTTTTTTATGTTATTTTTATAAATGTATGTTTAAAATATGTGATTACATTAAAAAAAAAGATAATTTAAACAATTGGCAACAGGAAGGGAGTATTTGATAGGAAAGCTATAATTATTAGGAAGAGTTATCTTCATTAAATGAGGTCAGTTTTTGTTAATGCTAGCAAGTATTCATATTGTGATTTCTTATACAATGGTGTTCTTGGCAAATGTACCTCCCTTTGAATTCAGATTAGAATCTGTTATTCCTACTTTCCTGTTTAAAGTGGTACCCTAGAAGAAGCTTCAGTTTTCAAGTCTATAAAACATTTTGCACAAAGTGTTTATACTGGGCTAGAAAATGAATTTATTCTCTCTTTCTGTGAAAGTTCACTATTTTTAAATACTTGTCCCAGTAAATCTATGCCATCCAATTCTTATAGATTTTTGAATGGACAAATACTAGATATGAGTCATCGAATAGTAATCAGGCTGTTTTAAGGACTGAAGATTTGTTGCCATGAATCAGGTGGTTTATTTCTAAAAAAAATGTTCTAGAAGGAAAAAAATAGGCCTGATAACACTTTTCTCCTGTTACGCGTTTTCACAATGGGACATTTATTTTTAAATTATCTGAAGATTAATTTGTCTCTTTTAAGAACTTCACAGAGAATTTCCACTTTCAAGAATGCCTCTACCCTCAAGCTTTTTTGTAGCATTATTAAACACAGATAGCCACTTACATATTCCAGATGTTCACAGTGGTCCTACATGCTTCCTGACAGTTTCAAGAGCTACTATATGCTCTGACATGAGATTAGTTGCCAGCAACTGAATAGAACTTGACTCAAACAGAAAACAATAGGGAAAATGTATTTTAGAAAACGCTATTTATGTATGGGTACTGTATGGATCAGTATTACTTTTTCTTCCATCCTTTGAGAGAATATTCTCCATAGGGAGCAATGAAATGCAAAAGGGTCAGAATTCTTTGACCAGGATGTTCCACTTGAGGAGGTGTTCCAGGGAGAACAGCGAGTCTGAAGGAATGTGGAAGCTGAAACTGAGACACTGCAGAAAACTCAACCCAAATAGTAGTTTTATTACCAAAAGTAGCCAAGTAAACAGGAAAAAACCAGAGAGAGAGAGAAAAGAGAAACTAAGCCCCCAGGTGCAAACACCCAAATTGCCCAGGTGTTTCCCAGGGAGTTGTCTCACTGACCCCTGGAATGCCCAGACTTCCCGAGAAGTGGCTGCATCCTCAATGGTCAGCAGGCTCACAGGTGATGGCAGGTGTCCCCGCCAAGGCAACGTTGTCCTGTCATGTGGAGTGAGCGAGCCCCGAGCCATGGGCCGTCTGCCTTTTATCTAATTGGCCAAATGACATTTACCTGAGCGACATGGCCAGGGCCGCCCAAACAAAAGTTTTTGGCACCTCCCCCCAGTTATAAAACTGGTACTTCTCTGCGCCTGTGCCCGTTTCTGCACTTGTGCAGTCCATTTCAGAGGGTCTTCCTTATTTGAGTCTGGGGGTTTACTTCATCCTCCTCCTCCTCTCTTTCTTCTTCAAGTGCCCTGGGAGGGCCATGAGCCAATCATGAGAGACCAATTAATTTTAGTTTACACAGAAATCTCTCCTTCAAGGCCAGAGACCATCTTTATTGACCTGTTTTCCCATAACTTGGCAAGAGAAACACAACTCCTCACAGGTGGCTGGGCCAAACACAGAGCAAAAAATACCAGCATCGAATTCCACCCAAATACAGACATGATTTACAATATTTAGTATTGTGCAATGGTGCTTTTGAAGAAATGCATTGGATTTTTGAAATGGAGTAAACAACTGATTACAAGAAATAAAAAACCTTCTGCCTACTCATTGTTCATTCATAGCTTGAACATAAGTTGAAAGAATTTTTTTCTTCTTCTAGACACCTCTGTTAATGTCCAAGTGTCACGGAGGCAATTCTATTTTGTCTTGCCTAGTTCACTTCTTCCAGAAGAGACCTTGGAGGAATGGCAAGTCCGTACACAAGTAGTTTTGGAAAATTTACTATTAACTTCTGCTTAGGCCCCTAAATAAACATATAAAAATAAAAAAAAGGGAAAAAACCAACAAATGCCTTTATGTGTATTAATGTCCTTTACTAAAGAACTGGTTTGCACTTATGCCGTATGAATGATTCATGATCACAATGCATTTACAAAAAACTGTGAAAAGAGAGAGAAATCCTTTTTCTCTTACCATTGAACTCACTTGAACCAAAGATCTCAAAAAGTTATTTGGAGAATCCATGACTGTATGATTTAGCCCTCTATTGCATTTAAAATAAAACATATATAATTAGAACTAAAATCTGGAGCCATCTCCATCTGAATGCTGTGTAAGTAAAAACCTCACTTGTTTGCTTTCACTTTAAGCACTTTAAAACTAAAGCATGCATTCAAGAAACACACTAGTCCCAATGACTCATTGGTGGGTTGAAATGAACTGGGAAGCCTAGCACAGTATACCTGCTCCAAGGTTATTGAATGTGTGGTGTTGGACCTTTATGGCAAGCTGCAGGGTCAGCCCAGCTGAGCCCAGGAGTGGCTTCTACATTGATCATAGTGAGGTCACATCCACCCTCATATCCACCCCACTGCCTCCTGCTGTATTGAAGTTTAAAGTTGTCAGAAAAAATATCTTCCTACTCTTTTTTACCTCCTCTGTTAAGCATGGACAGCAAATGCATGAAGTGCAGCACAGCAATACACCCTGAAATATACAGCAAACCAGGATGTACATTGTAGCCATCAGTGGGGAAAGGGATTCTGCCAACACAAAATAAGTGAAGCTGCTGGGGGTTGCTGGTGCTGCTTGCTCTTACTGGAGAGTGGTGTTGGTGAAAGCTGTCATCAAGAAGTAAGAGATTCCCTTTCTGTATATCCTAGAAGATCAAAATAACCAGAACAAGCTGAATTCAGAGCATTCTTCTTCCACCTTGGCTAGTGCTGCCAAAGGGAAGGGGGGAAATTGTTCTATTGCAAAAAGAAAGCACAAGAAGGATCATGGCTGTAGTGTAGTTCTGATTGTGAAAAGCCTTGGCTTGTTTCCAGGATCTGGGGTTTCTTCAGTTGGTTTGGTTGGGAATTTTTGCGTTGTTTTTGGTGGGGTTGGTGGGTCAGGTTTTTTTTGTTGTTGTTGGATTTTTTTAGTGTTTTGTTTTGTTTTTAGAAATACTTTGTCCAAAATCAGGTTTTAGTGTAATTAGTCTATGAAGGACAGAGTAAGAGTGAAGACATTCTAGAATCTTGATGTGTTCCAGAGAAACTAAGAACTGAGTATAGTTTTAGCTGTTATCCTACTATTTAGTAGTTTGTCAGCTATTACAGAAAAAACAATAGGATTATCCTTGCATCCTCTGGCCCACTGCTTTGAGAAACTATCAAAAGCATGATTTTACTGCATTGCTAATCTGGAGGACCTTCTCCTTCCTTGGGTTCCAAATGCATGTGGGTTTTTTTGGCAGCCTTACATCCTATTCTGGTTTTGAAAGTTGAATTTTGTCTTGCAGCAGCATTTGATTAACCTTTGTACCTCTGAGACTAGGACTTAAAACTGTCAGTAAGTCTGTTATTGAACTCAAGTTTTCACAAGTGATTGCTACATGGAGCTGACAAAATACTCCATCAGAATACTGTCAGTTTTGGTAGAAATCTGTGAGAACCTCTTCATTACTAGTAAGTCTGTAGTGGCAGTAACTGGTAAAAAAAACATAACCACCTCACATCCTGTGTTCAGCTTATACTGGTGAATCAAGCTCTTTTCCTACACGGAATGAAGTTTGGATTATTAGCTAAACCACACATGTCCTTTCCCACCAGGCAATGCATAATATTGTAAGTGCTGTTTAATGCACAATCCACAGTGTAATATACTGCAAAGAGCAAGGCTGCCTCTCTATCCCTTATTTGTTCTAGCCAAACCACATGAAAGGCTGGGTTAAAATGCTGCATCAAGTTATTCCTAAATTGTGTCACTCTTATGTCAGCAAAGATGCCTCAGCATTTTAATGGTGAAGTCATTTCCTGAATTGTAACTTAGCTATAGAAAGTGACATAAATTGCCCAGAAATTACAGTGGGAGGAAGGGGGACTGATGCAACTATTTCTTTTCCCCAGGTTTCTCCCTGGGTTTTTTGGTTGGTTTTGGCAGCCTCCCAAGATGTTTCTGTTCAGCAAAACACTAGGTGCTTTAGTTGCCAGTGTCCAAACCTGACTGCAGTGACTTCAGGCCTCTTCTCAAAACCTCTAAGCCAACACTCAGCTGCTGATCTTTGTGACAAGTCTGCAAACGGAGAAAGATTGTGTCTGCCACAATGGAGTCATTCCAGATAAACCATGTTTTAATAGATTGGAATCTGGCCTGCTTACTAATTCTTTTTACTGTAGTATTTGTGGAAAGTGGAAAGAGAAAACAAGAGAAAAGTTCCCTCAGTTGCCTAGTACAAATACATAAAGGAGGTAGGCAGTAGAACCCATTTTTTGCAACAGTTACAGCACCTCAATGATGCTGACAGATGCAGGGCAACAACAGAATTAATCACAAAATGTATTAATTACTTTCTTCTAAAAAAAGATTTAACTTAAGAACTTAATTGGTTCAGATGAAAATTATTGATCCTTAAATTTATGTATTGCTTCCCTTCCCTGTGAAAAAGATCTCATGACACACATGTTCACAGAGACTTTCTAGGCATCTGTCTGTTGCAGTTTGGAGTTTAGGAGTGGTACTCACCAATCCAGTGTTGCTCAGGAAACAACTTTGTTGCTCTTAAGAAGTATCAGTCTAAAAGCTTCGAAGACAGCTTGTGCAGCACTGCTGATTTTCTGCATGCTGCTGCATGCGACAGGGAGTGCCAACCTTAAGCTTAACCTTATGTGTGCCCTTCGAGCAGGAAAAAAATTATATTTCAGATGCACATGTAGAAACAAACAAACAAACAACAACAGCAAAAACAAAAAACCAACAAACAAAAAAACCCAAAAACCAAAAAAATCCACAACCAACCAACCCCCCCCAACAATAACAACAACCCCCCCAACAAAACACCAACTCCCCAAAACCAAAAATACCCTACACAATCAGAAAACCCAAATCCCAGTCCCCTCACTCCTCTCTCAAGATACTAATTTTCCATCAAATACCAGGCAACCCTGGTGTGTTAGCATCTGTGAAGCACTGGTGATTTAAAACTATGTGCTTCACTTTTAAATAAATACAATGTTCCTTTCTGATGCCAGTGAATTAGACTGCCATTTGTTTTTTCAGACAGTGAATCAGAAAAAGAAAATATTACAACATAATGCTAGATTTTTATAGTCCTGGCCAAGTGTTATTATTTTAGATGCAGTTCTCAGGATCTGTGTGATGATGTACTATAGGAGGAAATCTGTTAGCATTGTTAGGAAAAAAATAGCTCTTTGCACCTTCCTCAGCCTGATCAGGAGTGATGGGTTGACCTTGTCTGGGTGCCAGGTGCCCACCAAGCTACTCTATCACTCTCCTTCCCAGCCAGACAGGGGAGAGAGAATAAGATGGAAAATGACTCATAGATCTGGTATAAGGTGATTTATTAAAACAAAAGTTTGCACATGCACAAGCAAAGAGGAAAATGACAAGGTTTATTTTCTACTTCCCATCAGCAATGGTGTCTGGCCACTTCCCAGGAAGCAGGGCTTCAGGACATGCTCAGAAAGCAAACATTGTAAATAAAAAAATGCCACCTCTTCCTTCTCTTTCCCTTAGTTTTCATATCATACATCATATGGTACGGAATATCCCTTTGGTTAGTTCGGGTGACCTGGCCTACTTGTCCCCTCCCAGGATTTTGCCCTTGATGGCAGGGAGGGAGGAATGTTGAGAGACAGTGCTGATGCTGTGCCCAGCAGTAGCCAAAACACTGGTGTGTTGTCAACACCTTTCTAGCTACCAATGCAAAGCCCAGCACTGTGAGGGCTGCTATGGGGAAATTAATTCCATCTCAGCCAAACCAAAGCCCTCAGTGGAAAAAAAGATTCTTTACAAGTAGCAATTTGTTACTACAAGTTCACATAAGCAATAGTTTTAAAATTAGGCAGTCTGACATGAATGATGAAACAGTAGAGTTTGTTATAGGTACATATGTTCTTAAAGGGGTACATCTTAGGCCTTTAAGCAACATGGGTGGGGAATCAGAAAAGGGATTTTGTTTTTCACACTGTATATGTTGCACTATGTCAAAAATGTAGAACATTTCCATTCTTGACAAAGCATATCTAATTAGTGTGATGGAGCACAGAGCTTCAGAGTCCCTTGGTGAGTTTAGGCCTCTACAACCAGCCCTGCTCAGCAGGATAGTGGCAGGGAAGAAATAAGATAAAAAATGTTATGGATTAATATAAAGGCAGATAAAGCAAGGGCTGTGCATGGAAACAAAGAAAAACAAAACGTTTATTCTCTCCATCTCATTAGCAGGCTATGTCCTGTCAAGCAGAGCCTCAGAATACATAGCAGTTGGTCCAGAAAACAAACACCTTAAAGCCTCTCACCCCTTTCTCTTAGCTTTTATTGCTGAAGAGATATCATAGGTTATGGATTATCTTTGGTCAGTTTGTGTCAACTGTCCTGATTGAAGGACAACCTTGAGTGAAGGGTAGCCTTGATGCTGTGGGAGCCGTGCAGCCCTACACCAAAACCCAGATGTATCATCACCTTTCTATCTGCAAATACAAAGCACAGCATTATCAGGACTGCTGCAGAGAAAGTTAAGTTCATCTCTTCCAGACCCGATACACCAGTTGGGCAGCATACCATAGTGAGTCAGTGGTGGAAGTTTTGTTTGAACTAGTTTTGTCTTAGTTTTCACTCTCTTAGTCTTGTGAAAGATGCATTCTCCCAAGTGGTTCAGACAAATTAGATTCCTAGGCAATCCAAAAATTAATCTAAGCCTACAAAATTCATTATGCTGGTTTAAAGGTAAACTGGTGGGAGAAATGAACCTAACTCAAGAGAGATCACAAGTCAGAGTTACAATTTACTAAAAAGATTATAATAAATACAATGATACGTAGAAAAATTGGTTTTAAGCCAAAAAGAACAGATGTATAACCCAGCACTCTAGGGCACGAACCAAACAGTATTTGTTAGCCCCTGTGCTGGGCACCACGTGATCTCCCTGAGTACAAAGTAAAAGGAAAGAAGAAACCTGTTGATGAGGATAATGGTCACAGTCTGGACAAGAGTGGCAGTCGCAGTCCTGTTGAGGTTCTGGTTCTCCTCTGGATTCAATGAGGGATAATAGAAGTCCCCAGTCTGCTCAGGTTCAGGTGGAAATGCCCAGTACCTCCACCCAGGGCGGGTATTTTCACAAGGGGTGATTTAACTCTGTGAGTCATGGGATATTTTTGGAATCTTTGATGGTCTAGGTCATTGCAACTGCCTGTTGTGCCAGTCCCTAATAGCACATTAGTAGACATGACCCCTCAGGCTGGGTGTGAAGGTGCTGATGCCTCCCCAGAGAGGAGTTATCACAGCTGAGTCATGATATGAAGACAGAAACATTCCTGTGCCTTGCAGGGTTCTTTAACACCCAGCTTGTAGCCTGAGGTGCCAGGTGTGCCCTGTTCAGCTGCTGCAAACGATCCATTATTAACAGTTCATGAGAAATGACATAGACGGCATAGAATACACAGTTTTGGTTATGCTTACACAGTGATAAACTGGTCCTGGCTGCTGTAACTAGGACATTAAAGAAGGGGTAGGAGAGGTAATATGGGAGATAAGAGAAAATGTTAGCTGAAAATAATGTTTTCTACATGCATTATTTGGAGTAATATAGTTCTGCAAAATGCTGCGGCGTAGGGAAGAATGAGTACATCCATTTCATGGGACCAAACATACCATACTGTAACGGAGTGAGCTCTGTTATTTGTCTGAGAGTAACTGCAAGAACATAGGAAAATTACAATGATAAGTAACTGAAGAGATGTTATGCATGTGGTGATATCTGAACCAAATTGCTACCTAGTTGTACAAACTTATTATTTTCCATATGCATGAATACTGAAATAGTCTCCAAGAAATGCAAATTCAGTCTGTGTTCAACAGAGCAGGACCACAGTGTGCACTGGGATCCAGAGCTGTAGAGGAGCCTTTCAGCTGGTGTTCATGCAAGATCAAGCCAAAAATGTTGAACTCTTTGAAAGAAGAGTAATGTCAGTGATCTGCATGTTTTTCTGGAGAAAATGCAAGAGTAGGAAGGAAAAAAATAAGCCTATCTGAATAGACTGTGAATTCAAGGAAAACAAAATACTGTATAACCTGAAAAACATATGTAGAGGTCCTAATTTAAAATTTAACATAGCAGCTTTCCAATTTGCTCGGAGCATAGCCATTTTGATCTCTCATCACAGCATAAAGAGTTTTTACAGGCTTTCTCACTGGTAGCTGTCAAACTAGCCTTTGTAAACTCTATTAGCTACTCCTTCTGCCACACAGAGTTTTATCCTTGAACATGAAAATCCCTACAATCATACTGAGCCAAAGAAGTTTGGAAAACTCACTGGGCTGAATTTACCAACTACCCTGTTCTCCGACACAGCAAGCAAATATATATTGCAAGGATGAACACTATGTCTTTTGAGCCTACTCTCTTTAACTCAGGGAGCAGAACAGGACCTAGCCTGTTAATTTGGTTTTTTCAGATCAATCAGTCTTTTATGCATAATATTACCTTCTTGTACAAGTAGTGAATTGCTTTAATGGCAACGAAAGCAAGAGCTGCTGATGCCAGTTCTGCTAGCATGAATGTGAATGAATAAGGAGCCTTCAGAGCAAGTGTTTACTCATGGTGGGTCAGGAAATAAGGAAGACTGGATGCTATGGTCATGACAGCAAAGGTTTAATGTTTTACTGCACAGCAGCCAATGCTACATCTGCATGAAAATATAAAGCTAAAATTTCCAAAGAAGTGACAGCATTGAGATGTATCTTTCAGCACCTCATCTGCTACATCTGCTCTCACATCCTAAACAGCCAGATATCTCACAGATGACTAAAGTGACTGATGCTACGTAAGCTGTTATGGGATCCAAGACTGTACTACCTGATCAGTCTGATTATTTGCAACTCTCTGCACATGCATAAGGAAAGCTGTACTATTTTCCTACATCTAGAAACTTTAAAAGATTGTTCCGTACCAAACTGTCACAAACAGATTGCAGTGTTTTATTTCTGGTGAGCAATGTTGCCATGATCCCAGCAGAGGGAAATCTGGAGACATTGTCAAAGTAGATTGAGCTTTACAGAAGTAAAACCAGCTCAATGTTCTAAATATACCAGAATTAGCTAGTGAACACTTTTCATTTTAATCATATGACTGCAGAAAAAATTAACTGATGTTATTGCTTGTTATGCATTAGGAGATGCATGTTTTTAAGCTGCACTCCCAAGGGTAAGATCTGGAGCCTTAAATACATTAGTGGTGTCACTTGGTTTTCTGTAAAAATTAAGTCAGTTTTTGTAACTTATTTAGATTTCTAAGTTCTAGAAAGAAGCAAAATATATTATCTGGGATTTTTTCCCTTCTTCTTTAGGCATTTTGTGTGTGCCAAAAGTAGTTAGCAGATCTTCACAAAAAGTAAAGATAAGCTTTAATATATTAAAAACATCAGGTTTTTCAGAAAGGGATATATGCTACTTAATTAAAATTCTTCTGATGCTTAATAGAAAGTTCTGTCCTTTACAGGTTTTGGTTTGGTTTGGTTTGGTTTGGTTTTTGTTTTGTTTTTCGTCTTGCCTTTTTTCTGTCTCCAGTGCTCATCTCCTGCAGAAACAAGAAACCAATATAATGGTACCTCCATAAGGGGATTCTACTGACCTACCTATGGTAACCAGTGACAGGAGCTTCAGATGCCTGAGAAATATATGACTGAAGTCTGTAATATAAAACTAATAATGAGAAAAACAGACATTCCTGATTAGTCATGAGAATCAGGAGGAATAATTACTTGATTAATATTAAATGTATAGAAACTGGAACAGAAATCACCACAACTGAGTGGCTTAGGAAAAATTTGATCTCATGTTCTAAAGGGATGAAGAAGTCTGGTAAAAGCTACCCAGCACCAAGCTGGAATTATTCTGAAGTGACAGGAAAAAAACATTTTCAGGAACAACCAACCACAGTCTCCTAATCAATTTACTGAGCAAGTCTCCTTGGCTTTCCACACAAGCCCTTACCATGAAACTGCACTCCAGAACTTTAAATTTCACTTTAATACTATGATTCTGAAAAGGAAAAATAAATATGTAACAAATTGAACCAGATGTATACTGCTACTTGAAGCCCAAGAATGCTGACTCACCGTCACAAACAACTTCAGCTCCTGTGGTTGATTTCCCTTCCTCCCTCAAGACTTTGCCAGAGATTATTGTCCCCAGTGCTGCAGAAATAGGCAATGCAACCACATATCTGCCCCTTATTCTTCTTAGTTCATAATTAAGCTAAGATCACCAGCAGTTTATACATGTCAGGTTGGATGCAATCGTAGGACTGTAAAGATTTATACCATCCTCACTGTAGAAATGGTGGATCCACAGATATCTGACCCCAGACCAAAGCTACTGTTTTTCACTTGCTTATTTAAGAGTTGTTTTTAACCTTAGTGAATTCGTTGGTTTTGTTAATTGTGGGTTTAGAAGCAGTCTCACAATCTTCACAACTACCAAAACTAGGAGCAAACATGACAGGGGAAGAGGCCAGAGGACAGGGAGGCAGGAACTGCGACCATCAGTTTTACTGGGAAGTGTGTCTACCACCATAGACAGCAGCAGACAGGGCACAGCATTGATTGTGGTGCTTCTGTGCCTGCAACTGAGCTTACTGCAAGTACAGCTAAACAATGTCTATCTGGACAGCATGTGAACTCCATCATTTGTCTCAAGGATAAACTAACTCAGCAGCCCATAGTAATTTGTGTCTCTAGTCAACTGTTCTGCAGAATACCTTGGTAATCTTCCTAGCCCCATCCACAAGTGCCTTCTTAGGTGTTACACTGCTTCCATTTATATTGAATCAGAAGCTGTGGGGTTTCGACCACCATTTTTACAATTTCTATGTTAAATTCACCATCACCAGTACAAAAATCTGCACTGACCTAAAAATAGATAAAAAACCCCAAAACAAAACCCACTGAAAAAAGTCACATCATTTTATGCTTAATTTCAAAAAATAAGCAACTTGGTTTTTGAAAGTGTCTGAAGTTCTGCCCTGTAATGCTGGGATGACTATTAATCTTCTTAAGCAAGGTGGCTTTACTCCTGAGGCCCTGAGTTCTGATCAATACAACAAAACTTTTTTACAGAGTTCTCTGCCAACCCAGATTGGTTATAGGTAACTTGCGTATCTGGGAAATCTGTCACACCAAAGCTGAGGTGCTTTTATGCAGTGATGCCCTTTTTCTGGCACTTGTTAAATGGCCTTGTTAAGTACATAGCAGGACATACTACATTGTGCCTATACATAATGGAGGATAAACACGAGCAAACCCTGACTTTGCATGTATATCAAGTAGATGTATTGCCCTTTTTAATTGTTGCTTCATACTGTATAGATGATGAAGACGCCAAGTTCTTTGCAAATACTCATGAGAAAACATACCATTTCTGCATCACCTCAGAACATCCAACTTATCAAATTATCAAAAATACAGGTGAATCAGGAGACAGGAGGATTTTGTACTTGTTGAGCAAACCATTGCCAGGTTAAGTCAGTATAGAGTCAATTCCTTTTGCTGGCGGCTAAATCTTTAGGATAGAATAGTTCTTATTCCACATTTTTTGGCAGAAAAAACCCTTGTCATATGGCAGTACCACAGAAACTATCCAGGGTGTGCAGTTTAAGACAGCAAAACTAGATAACAGGACTTCCTAACTCACAGTGCTGTCCAGAGCTTCGATTTATCTGTACAAGGAATGAGTGCAATGTTAGCACTAATGCTATTTGTGGTTCCACAAGATAAGTCTTTGCTGTCCAAAGACAAAGCCTTTATCTGATCAGCAATTCAAATCTATCTGCAAGTGCTAGATCAGCAGGTTAATTGGAAGTTTGTGTCTGGTTTGATAATCCAGGAAAACTAGAATGATGTCTTACAGGTTTGTATTTATAAGACACAAGTATGTTAAAGTCAGTAAATCAAAGGCTTTAGAGAAGCATCCCCAAATTGTTTTAATTCCTGTGTCAGCACAGCACTATTACTATTTAGTATTTTGAGATTTACTGCCAAAAGGAAGCTTCTAAAGTAAAACCCCTGGGGCTTGTGATTGTATAATTCTAAACAGTGTAACAATACTTTTTGTAGTTTTATCACTGTGCTGCCTGAGGCCAGCAAACTGCAGTTCTGGAAGGTTTGCTTCCTCAGAATGATTTAGGACAGGGTATTTGAGGTACAGGGATGCTCAGAAACCATGAAGAGAGTGATCTGTATCAAAAAAGAGAGCCAAAAGGAAAGGAGTTTGCTTGGGCAGACATCTCGTTCTGCTGTTTTCCTCCTGCTGCTGCTGTTTACCCATGCAGACCAACAGGCTCCTTCTGCACAGTGATTTGCTGCCACTGTAGCTCTTGCAGCACATTATTCATTCATTTTGGCTCATCTTCTCAGCTGTTTCTTGACAAGAGCCTTCCTGTGGCCCTGCTGGTCACTCAGTCTTTAGTAGAATGATTGAAATGTGTATGCTTTTGGAAAGGCGTATGTAATGATGATCCAGGCAGTCCCTTGGTGGTAGCTTTTGGCAAAAAAAGAACAGTGTGACTAATATGCATGTTTTGTACTCTTGCTATGTATCACAGAACACAGTAATGCTTCCAAACTTTTGTCTCTCCTCCATTAAAGAATTATATTTTAACTGTTTTTACAGGATGGTCTTTTCCAAAACTGTAAAGCATACTTTAGGACATTTTCTTTTAATTTATCTTCCTCATTCTTTATGGGTTATTAAGTGTAGTTGTCTTTAACACCATGAGGCAGATACTATAAATTGTTTGGGGACCAAGTACCTTTATGTTGAAATGCAAAGCTCTCATCTCTTTGTTTCCAAGCTTCCTGCCTCATGCTAGGCCAGATTCTTTAATCAAGAAGTGCAAAGGAGTGTAAAACTCCTGTGGTCCATGCGAAGACAAACTGCTACTTTAAGTCAGATGCTTTTTGAGTCCGTATTTACACTTCCTTTAAAGCCTTAGCGAATTTTCAGTCTGTTACGTTTTTGTGCTCCAGAGCAATAGCCACATGGAAAAATGTTTCCAGTGCATGTTCTGTGCTGTGACATACCTTATTTTTCAATAACTAAATATGGAAGTAGAGACAAGTCTTACTACCAGCTGAGCTTGCTCTGTAGCTTTGAGATGTTTGGAGCAAACCTGTTTTCTGTTCCCTCCTTCATGTTTCATTAAATCAGCAGTTTCTGCTAATTCTTAGATGTTGTGTCATATTTAGTTAGTGAAAGGGAAAACAGGTTTAATTTTGTTGTCTGATATATCCTCTGGAAAGTTCTGTATATGAAGGGAAAAAGGATCTGCCACCATCACTGTCAGAAACCTCTGTTCAGAGCAGCTAAAAAAATTTATTGTCAAAAATCATGTCTCATTTCTTGTAAGACAATAAATGCAGGGTGGCAAGACTGAATTGCTGCTGGGGTAAAGCATATTTAATTTTCCCACTTTTATCTTTCATGCTAAAAATAATTGCTAAATTTTTAACAGTGCTGCTGGGAATTCACAATAAGAAAAGAGATTTTGGTGGCACATCACTGTTCCACCACTTGTGTGCGTGATTTTAGCCCAGAATGTTGACATCTTTGTTCATCAAGATAAATAACTCAGTTGTTGCTTGGGTTCTTTGACCCATATGCTTTTTAATATTCTACTGCAACATAGGAACTAAACACCCAAACAGCTGGTTCCTCAGGGTTACTTTCTTCTCCAACTGCCATGGGGTCCTTTCTTGCTAATAATGCAGTAAATCCAGTAATTTAATGTCTCTCAAGGTTTACAGCAGCTTTCTTGATATTGGCAAAATGCAAATTTTTCAATAGTTTCTCACTTCTGTCTAATAAAATCAGAGGAGTTTTTTGGTTTTGTCTTTTTAATCTTAGAGATTTGAAAGAAAACTGGCATATTGAATATGCAAGACTTTGTGAATTATCTGATACAATGCTTTGGAAAAAACTGTGATGGCCTTCATGACCTCTTCTCCCTTGCTAAGTTGCTAAAAATTTCCCTGACAAAGCTGAAATGCACTTGTGTGTTGTCAGACATATATTTGAAAATATGAAGAAGCTTGTGTTTCAGCAACCCACTCCATTTACTTTCATCTAGCATTTTTTACATGCATGGAAACTATCTCTTTGTATACATGGAAGTAATTAAATCTCTTGTTTGCAGTAGCCTCTTTTTGCTGACTGAGAGGTTCAGCATTCCACAGGCTTGCTCTAGCCTGAGACAAACCTGCTGATTTAAGGTACAAAGTAAATAAAACATTTACTAAGTGAGTGTTTTTCTACCTTTCGGTACATATACTTCATTATTTGACTAAAAGCTACATATGACTGTTAGCTTGTCTTCAGCTTTAGGACTTGGCTCATGAAATGCCACAGTTACCCTAATCTAGTCTCCTTAGAGCAGAAACTCCTTGCTGGTACCATTTCTGCATGGATGCTCAGCCATGTCTGAGCAAGGCAAAAATCTTTTTCCTGTAGCAAAGGGGTTTGGAAGGACCGAAGTCCTTTGGTGCCTCTGACCAAGAGAAAGGTGACGCACTGGATCACTTGATGCAGTAAGGGGATAGGAAAGAAGAAAAAGTAGATTTGGCTTGTTTGCTATGAAATTGTCCTAACAGCACTGTGTAGCCACGTAAGGAAATAAAACATAAGGATATTGTGAGGGAAATGAATGCATGATGCATCTTTTGTACTTCAGGTCCATCAGATATGAGCAGATGACTTTTGAAGAAGTTGGGCTATTTTAATGTACGAAAACACATGAGAATGAAGATTCCTTCATCTAATTCCTACTTTTTCAGATGCTTGCTACTAAGAAATATTCTTTCACTGGGAAAGGTTCCCAAGAGCTATTTCTAGGACGTATGACAGAGAAACCATTGTGGTTTTCCTTTTAACTAGCTTTTTAATTACATCAGATGCCACCTACAATGTACTAAGCCCTCTGGCTTGTATTTGTTTCATTACTGTGAATTGGCTTATGGGAAAAAAAAAAAAAGAACTAGATTAATGACAATTCAAAACTTGGACTGGTGCATCTGTCACCTAGAGAAAAACTATGGTGATGTAAAACTTATTTATCCAGCAATTTAATGTGGGCATCAGTTATATTTTGGGATAGAATGGAAAGGGAGGATAAAGCCTATAAATGTGACATGTTTTAAGGACTGACAAAAGGAAATCACAAACTATTTTTGCAGAAATACTTCTCAGTTTGGCCCACTGCTTCTTCATGGGAGTTCATGCCACAACTTGAAGGTACTAAATTTTTGCAGGGGGGGATTAAAAGGAAGGTTCTTTGTTTTTTTGGTCTGACTCCTGAAAGTAATGTTTATCTATTCTTTTGTTGGTTCAAATTTTCCTGGAGAGCTTACAGTGACTATTCTGACTATTCAGAGCCTATTGAAAATGGGGTCCTCAGTCTGACCTCAAGCTTCTAGGCAGAACTGTAATACAAAAAAGTATTTCAGGGTACTACATGACTGATTTTGTAGATATCCTAAAGCACTTGCTTTCCCTTAAAAGTAATATAATGTATATTAATTATTTAACAAGCATGACTTTGCAAATGTAGTCTGGAGTTTGTTGCTAAGACACTTCTCTGTCCCATAGATTATTGTCTGTCATTGAAGAAATGCATTCATTATTTGTGCTTGCAAGTCAGGATTGCAGCCTACAGGCATTGTTTGAAAGTTTAGTTGGCTTGAGCAGTTAAGGAAGATTTATACTTGAGCAGAGACTTCAGAAGTGTACCAACATCATTACTAGCTCGTGACACTATGTTCTTGTATTTTGGGTTTTCTTTTAAGTGGAAAGGAAGAGTGGAAAACCACAAAAAGATTAGAATGACCTGATTCTGTCCCTCTCAGTCTTTGTCCTTCACTTCTTCCTCCACAGTCCCCAAAACTGTCGACAAGAAATGACCTTCAAGTCACAGTTCAAAATAACTCTCCCCTCTCACTTTAAAGACAATATTACAGTATTTGTGCTGGCATGTGGCAGTGGTTGTCTTAATTTGGCAAGACAGATAATGATCTTTATAGACAGTTGTTAGCACAGGTATGTAGTCTGGTATTGAAAGTGTAAGTGAAAAACAATAACAACTAAGGAAAGGAAAAAAACCAACTAAACCAAAACTACACATTTTGCATTCTTGGAAGGCACTTATTTTTCTGACCTTCTGGCTCCTCTTTTAACATTATTAAAGACTTTTCTGCCAGCATACTCTTGCCAGTCTGTCCAAAAACATCAGGAAAGGTGTACAACACTTTCAGAAGTGTTTATAATTGGATCCAATGGTTTAAGGGAGCACTGACAGCAAACCTCAGAATGGGTCACACACTGTTTCTTACTGCATTTACTGCTATGACTCATGGAAAACAATGAATGGGTGCTCCAGCACATTATCCAAAACTGCAGCAGCCAAGTTCCTGTTGGTACTAATTGCTTGCTTGGGTGTGTATTGTATATAGACAGATTCATTTTAATCTGCAGTTTGGATATAGAGGGTTAATATCTTATGAAAGACAGAAAGCCCAAATGGAGAAATACCAAATACAGGCACATGATACCTCAGGTGTCTCATCAGCTACTGGATGATAATTGTACACTTTGCACAAACTGTGCAAACCTGGCTCATATTGACAAAACTATTTTAAAACAGTTTACCCATATATGAACTACAGAAAAGGAATTAGAGAAGCCTGACTATCCCTGCTGGCAAGAAGAACAAAGAATAGAATATTGTCCGTGGTAATTACCTTTTTGAGTCCACATATATATGTTTATATTGTGAATGTTGGAAGTTTTTGTTGTAAGTAGCTGCTAACTGCAGTAGGTCCCTATTTTCTCTTAGCTGTCATCAGGTTCCATGCAACCCTCAGCCTCACAGCTGAGTTCACAGCTGTCCTGTGAGCTCACTGCATTGTGCATCATTTATTTGTTCTTATGAGATATGCTGATAGAATGTTGTTGTCTCATCCCTAGTAAAACTCTTACCTAAAGAACCAAAGCCACATAAAGAAAATAAAGGAATTGACTTGTACTTAGCAGTTTACTTTGGAACAGACACATTCCCATCACTACTGCCTGTGGAATAGGTCAGCAATGGTTGAGGAAATCACTGCATTCTGCACAAATGCTTGAAATTCAAGAGCAAAAGTACTATCTACAAGGCTATTGTTTTGTGAGTCTCTGTGCTCTGTCATGGACTTGGGAACTCTTAATGTTAAAACTTGATCTTCCTTGCATCTTTCCTCAAGTGTTTAAACACTTCTCAAGTAGTCAACAAAAACTCACAGATTTATTATGGGTAATCAAGGCACCTGTAGATTTCCACTCTGATATACACCACAGACCTACCAGCCTGAAGAAGCTTCCTTTTCTTGGGACCCAAGGAAAGATTCACCAAAGGAGGTAATGAGCTGTGGAAACAACTCTAACATCAGAGGTCAAGTACTTTATTGCTATAATGAAGAATCTGCATTATATGAGGAACAGTAATGGGACATGTCTTCTATACAGTCTCATTATTGAACCCTAGAGGATATAGTTGCTGGTAGCTTACCACACTTATGGGACTACTATTGTAGTTCCAGATGTGTTGTTCATATTCACTAAGCTTTTGCCCCTTTCTCTCTGCCTTTTATTTTTCTATGTCAAAAGCTGAGAAAAGAGAATATGTGCTTTACACTACTCTTTTGTGGTCATGCACAGAGGAACAGGAAAAAGGGACACACGCCACGAGGTTCTGCATCAACACAATGCTAAAATAGTGCCAAAGAGAGGGAAAGGAAAATCATCATGAACAGCACATGGAGGAAAAAAAAATAAGGGAACTATCAAAGCAGGGAGACAAGGCATAAAGAGAATAAGTTGACAGCAGTAGCAGACTAGCCAGAACTTCAGCCACAGGGTCAGACATAAGAGGCAGCAGAATCACAGAGGGACTTGAAGGGGAAGGAGGAGAGAAAGTGGCTCCTTCTGAACTCGGAGCTCAGAGTTCCCATTCAGACCACAGCAGAGCTTTACAAATGCCCATTTGGGTGCCTTTTTTCAAGCCTCCTCAGTCATCTTTTGTGTGATATAGCTCAAGAGGAAGTTTGACTGATTTCACCAGTGTAGGAGGAGTGTAAGAGCAAGTAGGAGGTTGGGGGGGAAACCAGTTGCTGCACAGATATCTTGAAACTTGTTGTGCTATGGACTGGCACAAGAAAGTGAGTTTTATAGGCAGATTAAATGCATGTGTGACATTTTTCATGCCCTATACATGCCGTTTACCTTGTTCTGCTTCTTATTTTACAGAGTGCTACCTCTATTTCCTCTTTACTGTAGGAAGCAGAGGCCTTATCTGTGTGATAAATGTACCTGGCACTACTGACAGTCCAAGGTGTGCACACACATGGAGTAAAGGGAGGGGAAAATTGGGCAGTGTGTAGATTGATGGAGCAATTGCACCCAGAGGTCACACTGCCACCATTCTCAGTGTGCAGGAAACAGCCAAGACAGCAGAGCTGCACAAAGCACAGAGCAGCTATTTCCTTTGTAGCTGACTAGAATATCCTCAATGTATCCTTCATCAAGAATTGCAACAGTGATTACCCTGTAAACTGGTAGGCAGCTTTTGCATCTGGCCTCAAAATATTTCATGTGCTGCAGAGCTGGTTTTCTTATCCTAGGTGACAGTTTGGAGAAACACACATACAAGATTTGCTGTTCTACAAAGTGTATATTGACAGGGCTGAGGGGTGGGGAACTTTGTTTTCCTGGTGTTGGTAGGACTTTTACATTTGGTGCTGGAAACCAGATTGCCCTGGTGGAGGAGCATTTCAAGGCAGAGCAATTGCAGGACCCAGAGTAGTAGACTCTCATTCGCTCTGCCATTCCCAAGTGGAGAAGGACAGGAGCCTTCCCAAGGGTACCGGCAGAATCAGAGCAGCATGAGGCCTTTGGGGTTACTGTGGATGTGATGTGCTCCATGTGGTTCTCACTTCTTAAGCTTTGGGCTCTTCATGCCACATTGGTCCTGCATGTCCTACACTGCTAGGATCAGTGTTGGGACAAGAAAGTTGGAGTGGAATGTGAGGACAAAGCACTGCAGGAAGACCTGAGCTAAGGCTGAAAGGCCAGCTGTGCTGTCTTCGTACTTAGTAACATCTCATATAACCTCTCTCACAAGCAATTAGAGCCAATGAAGGTTCTGAAAACCAATACCAAGCTGAAGCATGACCTGAGAACCAGGCATGCTTATGCATGTACTGTTTTGTTTCATGTACACTCTTCTTGTACAGCATATTCAAAACCATATGTTTACGATCTAGTTCAGAATTGCCTTTATTCCATCTAGCCAGAATAAAAGTGGTAGCATACGATAGTTCTTTGAATTTATTTATGGGAAGGTAACAGAGATGGAAGATGTCCAAAATCAGCAGTGTATTTCAACTGTGCTTGCCAGGTTAGCTGCTTGCAAGGTTCAAGAGAAGACAAGAGAAGGAGAACCAGAATATAGCCAGACTTGTTGGAAAAGGATAGCATCATAGTCTAAGTTATGCATTTTCTTCTTCCTCATCCATATTTTTGTGCTAACTAGTGCTTATTTCTGAGAGCCAAATGCAGAAGAAAACTTGTAACTTTTTTCTTCATCATGCACATATTTATTAAAACTTGTTACTGCCTTGCTGAAGGGGAAGGATAGAAAATCACAGTCTCTAGTTACTTCTTTTGATTCAGTCCTCAGATATTTGGACAGTCTTAAGGGACATGTAGAGAAGCTTTTGTGTTTCTGAGGTGGTAATTATCCTAGGGCAGTAAAATGCTTCTTCTTAGTATGTCTAGTGAGAAATGGGTAGGTCATTGGCTGAAACTGGTGCTAAAATGCTTGGGAGCAAGGCTCACAGCTAGAAGCAAGGAGACACAGTGCAAGAGGAGGTGAGGTTGCCAGCATAAAGCTATGGGCACTGCCAGTTAGGATTTTCAGTGTCAGCTGAAGCAAAAGATTACAGAAGACAGTAATACAGCACATATGGCACTTTGTCAAACAAAAAAGTCTATTTTACCCTTTAGAAGGGATGCTGTTTTCTGCTGCCTTTTTTTGCCTCTTCTTTAATCTGAGGTCTCCATGACTGTCATCACAGAGCTAATCATGGCAGGTGCTAAAATCTGACTGCTCTGCTGGAAGGCACAACCCAGAGGAAGAGTGGCTCAGGGTGCAGATGGGAGCACAGCAGGAATTCTGGGCTCACTCAGCTCAACCAAGCCAACCATTGTAAGCTGATTTGTAGCAGTTTATCAAGTGTTTGGGATCTAGTGGATAAGCAATGTTATACTGGTGTTTTTCTTCATTTACAGAGTTTTTCAGGACTTTAGACTGGTTAAAGAACGACAGCCAAATGCTCAGTGAAAAATGGGTTTGGCCTAACTTTGTCATGTGAGACAAGTTTCCCTAAAGCTCCAGAGTGTTCTGCAGTGACAAAAATGCAAAGTCAAGGGGGAGAAAAATGCATTTTTTACTATTTTTGTCTAGATTAACGTGTTTCTATTTTTCTCTTGGAATGAGAAACCTACACACCAACCACATCAGTGTGCTTCTCACTAGTTCATGATGCCTTCATCCAGAGACACATTTAGACAACCAAGGGCAGCAGCACACAGAGAGACTTACATGGCTACTTACACCACCACTTGCAGTATGCCAGGGAACCTCTGAACCCTTGTATGCTGCACTTGTTGAAGTCACCAGAATATTCTCAGAGGTAGGTCAGCTGTTAGTATGAGTGTGGGTAGCTGACATCTTGTAGTACCTGTTCTGTGCACTGTTTTGAAGAAAATGAAGCCTGTTCATCTTGTCTAAAAGAGGATAGTGTTTGTCCACCACATTTTTCAAATAAGCACTCAGGCATTGATGCCTAAGTGTTTCTTTGATATTTGATTTTTTAATTTTATAGATTTTAGAAGTTATTGTAGATTTAATGTACCAGTAAAATAACTTCAGTAGCTTAATATTTACACATACCAACCCCATCCTATATCAGTCCCTCAAAATTCCAGTAGCTGTTTAGTCTCTCAGATGCTGGCCCAAGCTGACCCCATCAGAACCAGTGGTAGCACCTCTGTGATAACATATTTAAAACAGGGTAAAAAAACTCTCTGTGCAACAGTGGCTGGGATAGAGTACTGGAAACATGTGAGTGAAAGGGCTCTGCAGACACCAGGGACAGTGAAAAAGGAGGGGAAGGAGGTGCTGCAGGCACCAGAGCAGAGATTTCTCTGCTGCCCCTGGTGAAGATGATGATGAGGCAGGCTGTCCCTGTGCAGCCCAAGGAAGTCCACAGTGGAGCAGGTATCCACTGCAGCTGGTGGAGGGCCACACTCTGGAGCAGGTGAATTGGACTGAAGAATGCTGTGACCCCCTGGAAAGCTCATGCAGAAGCAAAGTCTTCTCAGGTCCTGTGGCCACAAGGTGACCCCAGGCTGGAGGAGTCTGCTTCTGAAGGATTATGATTCCTCAGACTACATGGTAAGACAAGAGACAAGCTGATGAGGACATCAGAGTTGCACAAAGGCTCCTGCAACAGACTAAATATTTCAGTTCATTAGCAGGCATCACTGTGTCATTCACAGTAGTCACTTCTGCGCCAAACCCCTCTCTTTGCTCCTGCTGAAGGAGGCAGCTGCAGAGTTCACACTCAGTTTCCAGTTTTCGATGAGCTACAGGAAACTCATGTCACTTAGCCTACTGTCTTCCTTGAGTCCTGATGCTGTCAACTGCCAGCTGAGACTTTCCACACTGCCATGTTTTCATCAGCCTAGATGGACCAAGTGTCCGCCCCAAAAGTGTTCCGTCAGGGACCAACTCTGGGACCACTCCAGACTTGTCCCATTTTCCTCTAGCTAGGCAGTTTTACCTGACCAAAAAAAGTTAGTGGAGCCTGGAAGTGCAGCAGCTGCTGAATTTTCCTTTTCTCACTCCCCAGAACTGCTGCCAAAGCTGGCTTGTATTTGTTGGATTTTATACTGAGCTCTGTGCACAGCCTCAAAGCAGCTGGGCAGCCACACTGTGGGTCTAGTGTTTTAGAGAACTGCTGACCCTGCAGCACACACCTTTTATTGTACTTTTATCTCCAGGCAGGCTGGGATTTTTCTGTTGCTTCCCATAACCCACGAATGCAAACATCAAACCCACTTGCTGATTAAAGAACCATGAACAATCAGAATTAATATTGATCTTGCATTTAACCACAGGAGCAAAATCGCAAGACCGGAAGCATTTAGCTCTGACAAGGACATGGTGCCATGTTCACAATAGCATTCCTTAATTAATCACACTGTAAGGAAAATAGGTGGTATGTTTTTGACAACTCTCATCTCAGAGATAAGGGCTTAAGATGGTATTATACCAGTGCTGTGTCATTGGGGCCGACTAAGGGGATGCCAGTGTTGTACACCACCTCTCTGATGATCATATGCAGGCACACAGACATATTTGTTGAAAACATGCAAGGTTGCAGAGTCAGAGAGTTCTGCCTCTTGCAAAGAACTGGTGATATACCATGACACTATGTGTGAGCAAAATGCCAGATGAGCAACTCTGGTGACCAGAACTCTCATTTACAGCAGACATGATTGTGACAGCTACCCTTCTGCTCTTCTTTCCTCTCTCCTCGGAGATGTTGTTTACAGGAATCCAAGGAAAAAGAATTATCCCATCTGTGCCAATTCCTAGTCTTACCTCTTGTGTTTCTTCCATCATGTCAAGATGTTAGTAGCAGGACTGTCTCTCTACAGCAGCTTGGCAGAGTACAGATACTGGTTCCTGTGTCCCAACAAATGAACACTTGTGATAGACGTCACTAAAAGCTGTATCAGAAGTGAAAGGTTCTCTCTCTCTTCACCCTGAGGACCCTAAGTGCTCTTAACTGACTTAAAAAAAGAAAGTAAAAGTAAGTTGCAGTGACCTCTGATAAGACAAGTTGTTCTGTTCTGGCTTAGTTCCTGTAGTCCTTGTTCAGATAAATCTTTTCACTAAAACAATTGAGGCTTTTTGACAAGAATGCTATGACCCTTTTTACTTTTCTCAGATCTATTTTTTCTTACACTGTAGTAATTGCTTGAAGCTGTAGAGAACTCTCTTGTCACCCTGCTGCTTCTGAAGCAGTCTTACCTTACTACAGAACACAGGCAAGGGACAAGGCAATTAGTTTACAGGAAAAGTGGCTGATTTTATATAATAAAAAATAGATTTTTCTTTTTCAATGTGGCTATTATACCCTGTGTGCTTGTGCACCTCACAAGATAGCTATGAAATGACCTTACAATAAGTATTACTTACTTAGGTAAAGATGAGACATGGGACACCAGTCATTTGATGTAATGCTCTAAAAGCAAAATGTGCCACTGCTGTTACCCTTCAGAGGGTGTTAATTCCCAAGGAAATACCAAAACACTACTGATGCTACTTCATGAGCATTGTAGATATCTCAGGCAGCTTTGCTATGTTTGTTATTTCAAGTCTCACTTAAATTCATTAGCTCCTGCTGCATTTGCCTGATAAACCATATAAATGGGGCTATGATGCCATTTGTGATGGGAGAATTAAGACTTACCTCAGATGCAAAACAGGAAACAACAGTAGCACACAAATTCTTTAGAAATAGTTCTCAGGAGCCCAAAACCTTAAGTAGCACACAGGAAAGGAATAAAAACGCAGATAATGTGTTGGACCAGAAATTTGGGCAAAAGGTTGCACAGAGGAAAAAGCAATGAAATCCTAAACCATGGAAATACATTCTTAGTTCTGTAAAATCCTCTAAACTCTTTGCAGCTCTCTGATTCTGGATCCTATTGGCCTGATTAGAGAGGGCCATTTGCACTTGCAGGTTCATTTATGGTCAGAGGATTGGACTGTAGGTTTCTCAACTGGGAAATAGTCCTGTGTGCTGTGAAACTGGCTTTATCATGGGGCAATGAGCTATGGGAGCAATTGCCCACCCAGGGAGGTCAGTGCTCGCTTTCTAATTAGCTAGCTATTTATTACAACTTTTTAAACATGTTGAACATCAAATAAACATATTAACATAGTTAATTATTAAACATTATTAAACACATGAACATCAATATTGCAACTAATGGGGCAGGGTGAAGTGAAGTTATGGGTCCTGTGGCATAGTTTGTTGGACAGGACTGTGGAAATTTCTTACCTACAGAGAAGCTTAAATTTAGGAGGCATATCAGTCCCATGGAGAATTTTTCATCATGGGTGTGGATAGCTTTCCTCAGTGAGAAAGCTATCCAAATGAGCAGCTGCACATACTTGATCAGAGTTTTCCAAGCAGTGACAGTACTGACTATTATATTGATAATAACCAGGTCTAGTCACCCTTCCCTTAGCTGACTGCACTGGCATAACCCTGCTATGTGGGGGCAGGGAGGAGGAGATCTGACTTTCTTTGCACAGAGTTAACCAAATGACCTTACTTAGAAAATATGGTTCAAAAAGGGTTTTCTTAACTCAGTGCAGTACCATCCAAATTTGCACTCAGAAAGGTAGCAGTGCTGCCTGGGAATGTGATGCAAATGACTCAGTGTGGGGTGAGGCTAGGGGAGTCTGGGGGTGCTCCAGCTGCCCCTGGAGCAGAGCAGCTGCTGTGGTGGCACATGTTGAGGCGAGTCTCACCACGTCAGACTCTGCTGGCCCACACAGGAGATAAGCTGGGGGACATTGCACTTGCATCATGCTTTGGCTGCCAGAGGCTGCAATGCCTGCAAGCACTCACAAAAATACTTATAAGTCCCTGGCAACCAATGGCTTTGGCAGTTTATGTTGGGACACCATGCCTGTCCTATCAGTGCTGTGCTGGCCTCCACATCGCTGTTGGATGCATGTTTGAAGTGCTGCTGTGCAGGGGCCAGACTCTCACACAGCAGCAGAGAAGAGCCTCATGCTCCCAGAAACTGCCAGGCACTCATTCTTAGAGAACAAACCATTATGTCTCCTTAGAGCATGTATATTGGGGACAGGATGGGCCACTGCATCTGTATAGGTCAGAAAGTTTAATTTTGCTCTAAGTGACTATGCAAGTGTGTTTTAAGAGGCTGAAAATTCTACTTAAAATTGCTTTTGCACACAGTCATCTTGATGCAGCTTAGCAGTTCAAAGTTTTACAAAGCTTTTGCATTAGCCACAGTTTTTCCCTCTGTTATGTATTTCCAGTGCTCTGGTTGTGATTCAGCCAATGAGTGAGGAAGCCCTGAACCAGATCATAGCTGTTTAATTCGATCATGGCAATTTAATTCCTTTCCATGGACTGGGCTTGGTGCATTTTAGCAGCCTCTGAGTAAAACAGCATATATGCAATTGCAGAGAGATGTAAACAGATAGAAGTATGTGGTTCTAGTCAATAAAAAGAAATACTGGGACTTGGACATGTAGCAGTAGGTCTGAGTATCATCCTGATGTTGTCCAGCTTCAACAAGTAATTTTGGAAAGAGAATTCTGAAGATTTTTGTAATGAGGTGTGGAGCTGCATGGGCATCCAATGCACTGTCCTAGTATGTTTACTTTAAGAAAAATAGTTAGCATTTAATACAGACTTTGAAAATTGTCAAAAAGAGGACATCCTAGCTCTATTCACCATGCAGTCCTGTTTGCCCTGGGCTGCCTGTTATGACAGATCCTGATTATGCCAGCTGTGAGCTACATGTCTTACTTACAGAAAGAGTAATTGACTTGGAACCTGCTAACTAAGAGTGAAAAATGAACAAGCCTTGCCACACTGGGCTCTGGTTTTGTGGCTGTTGCCAATAGCTCCTCCTTGAAAAGAATGCTATGGGGAATTGGCCTGGTTACAATGCTAGGTCATCTATCAAAGTCCACCCTTCTCCCCCACTCATTCATTCTCCATTAGTATCTGCCTTCCCCACAGTTCTCCATCCTTCCAAACCTAGTGCTGCTTGCTGAAATGCGATCGTTGATTCCTTATGTTCATCCTTGGAAATGTTTTTCTCCTTTATGAACAAGAATCAAAATGCTGCACAAATGCCCCCTTATCCATGCCTTGTCTCTGCTGCTTAATGAACACTCCATACACAAGGTAATTGTTACTGCTCCAGTAGATGAAATTTTGACAAGTGGAAAAAGCTGTCAAGTGCCAAAATGTACATTAGCATTAATCACCTGGAAAGTGTACTCTTCTCCAAGGAGTATGGTTCTTTGAATGTTGTATTGATTCTGTAAAGATAACTTCCTAAAGAAAACTATTTCAGAATAGCCACTTCCCTATTTTAGAATAAGCATTTCCCTAGAGTTGCCACATTTCAAGAAAACTATGGACTTCAAAATCAATTTCAAGTAATACTTATTTTTCTCCTCAAGGGGATGTTTTCAGAACTGGCCTTGCACAGCCAACCTCACACATTTGATGAGGAATCGTGGCGAATGACAGCACGTAAAAGATTAACCCAAGCTCCTGTGTGCTGCATGGGGGCTCTTCACACCATTGCTCTATCAACAGGAGCTGTTGATTTGCTTTTCCCACAAGGAAATGCACAAATACAATATACATGTTCATTTCAAATCAATGATAACCTACAAAAGCTAATGTAATGGTGAGAGATTTAAAAAACAAACCAAAAGCCAACAGCCCCTCCCTGGCACTGAAGGCATAACATGGGCAAAACAAAGAACATTCCTGGGAAACAGCTGTCCAGGACTCTGACATGGAAAGCACTGGTAGAAGACTAGCACTCCTGGAATGCTGACATCAATGTATGAAGCTTTCTTACTGCTTAGCATTTTGAGGAAATGTGACGTGTATCCATAGTGGGTGGTTCCCTGTTTCACAGTGAAACAGCTCCCACCCTCAAAGTCACTGCTGGACTAATAAGGCTTACCATGACCCTTGCATATACCAACACCTTCTTGACCTGCTGGAAAATCAGAGTAAGCTAATTTCAATGTTATCTACCAGATCTCCAGTCCTGCTCTGTGCATGTGTCATGGCATACCAGAAGTCTCTTCTATAGCAAGGCAAGTCCCAAAGTGACATCCACTTCACTTGAAAGAACTGATAAGCCAAAAGTAACACTCTACTTTTATTTTCTGCTAACAGGCTCAGTTACTATCTTGTATCTAAAAACAGATCATCACATTTTTTTAAAAACACCCAAGAAACCATAAACTTGTCTGTAGACAATGCATGCCATAAACACCTCACACAAATGCCTAAGTAGCTACAAATGAATGCACCCTTTACATGACAGCTCCATCATGCATAAATGGGGTTATACCAGCACATTAAGTAAGCAAGCTTGGTATTCAGCAATTTATTGCCAACTCAACCAGCACTCTGAGTTTTCTGGGTTTAACAAGAAATCTACTTGAAGTCTGAACTCATTATTTCTCTTGGCTTGTGTGAAGGTAGAAAGTTATGTCTTGTGTAGTGGGGATACCTGGAATTACCACTGATGGCAGAAATTAATCATACTGCCTGAGGTTGGTTGACTGCTGGTGATGATGTGGTTGATCTTCTGGCAACATGTTGAACATGCTCTGTGTCCTCAAAACAAACAGAGTAATATGGACAAAGCTGGTGAGCCCAATATATGGGAAAAGAGATCCCAAAAATTCAAAGTACACTTTCCAGTGGATGCAAGTGCAGCCACAGGGGCAGCTGAACTTTGTCACTAGGATGAATGTTCTGTGGGTTGGGTTTTTTGCTTGTTTGTTTTTGCATTCAGAAAGCTTGATGCTTTTTCATAGTGAGGCTAAACTATCAATGTTCCCCATAAGAGATTATTTGTGATCCCACAACACTCACTCCCGTGCTTAGTCTGGATAAGCATTAAGAAACTAATCCAGGTTAAAACTAACCAATTTGGCCATAAAAACTCAACCTTTACTCTAGGTTAGTACTCAATACAGTCAGGTAAGCGGCCAAATCAATGTCAGTGATAGACTGAACTGCAAAAGTAGGTAGGACCAGTCCAAATAAGTGTTACTGGTATGCCTTTGAAGCAATTCTACTGATCACTGGCAGAACCAGCACATAATTCTTAAGAGGCTTTCAATGTCAGTCACTGAATATGGATTTACAATGGAATACCTGTTCTTCAAGACACACCTTTGTAGGGAAGCCTAAGTTTCTATAACATCAAAAACTAAAGAAAATAATCCTCTTGTTGATTAATACCTCATAGAATCCTACTTCCCATTTAGCTGCTTTTTTTCCTCAACTGGCAATTTAATGAACTTGGCATGAGCTAAAGAATTCATTATCAGTCTTTAAAACAATTTAGCATAAAATTTCACGTAGCAAATTAGTGCTTAAAACGTTAACTCTGAGAGTGTCAAATACAAAAATTAATTGAGCCAAATACAGGGTAGGCAATATTGTGCCTTGCAGGTATTTTTAATGCAGATGAGCATATTACAGTGACAATTAAATCTTCTACTGATCACCACAGTAATATGCATCACAATCAAGAAAGTAACACACACATGAGTTCCAGGCAAAAGGAAAGATTTCCAATGTATTTTTCAAGAAATTTTTCCTTCCTTTCAGAACCCCCTGGCATACATGCTAAATCAATGCAACAATACTACCGATAAAATTATGGTTTAATCCACCTGGCAACAAAGCAGTCAAGAGACACGAAAGAAACTCAAACCTGGAAATTACTCATTGACACTAACAATAATTCTCTTCAGAGAATTTTCAACACAAATTTGTCTGTAAGATGCATGTATTTTTATAATGAAAATGTAATTTATGAAAAAAGAAAAAAGGTAGGCCACCAACTGAAAGAAAACATTTATTGAATCAAAGTCAATACTTTCCTTTTAATATCTACAAGCCAACACTGAACTGACTTTATTCAAGAATGAACACAATGTACAAAAAAAGTATGTCTGTTATAAAAATATGTCAATTTTTTTTTCCTGGCTATTGAGCTGAAAACATTTTGGCAAGTGCAAGATAGGTTTGGCAAGCAAATTTAAGCCGCTATTACCAGTAACAAAGATCAAATAATTTTGTAATAGTTTTGTAGTATAATTAAGAGTCATTGATAAAGTGGCATTGAAAATGTTAATCCCCTCAAAAAATGTATCATTGCACCGCCATGTGTTTATGCACCCAGATGACTGAACATCTTGATTTTCTGTCATGAGGAATCAGTACCTTTATCAGTGAATACTATCCAACCTAATTTGAACTATTAACCAGGTAAGTGACATCTACCACTGAAATACAACTTAGGGAAAGCAAACTACCTCCATGGCCCTGTATTCTATGTGTTGTTTATGAACAGAGAGAGAAAATTAGGTAGGTTCATACAGGTTTAAATCAACCAGACACCCATTGCAATGTGAAATCAGGGAAAGGATGAAAATAGGATAAAGAATCATTTATGGTAACAACTCACATGCATGTTCGCATATAAAAATGGATCTGATTAAGCTGAGTTATGCCTTATTTGTTTAGATGTTTTGAGTTTTTTTTCACATAACAATTTAATGTAACCAGGACTCAAATAATTGGCTTCTCTCAAACCACCAACTAGAGCAATAAAAGGGACCATTTACAGAGATAATCTGAAAACAGTGCAGTATTAAAATGCAGTTTCACAACATGTGAAAGAAGCATGCTTCGGAACCTGAGCAAAAGGCATTTTACTGACTTAGTAAAAAGTCACCCTGTATGTTGTTTTCATTGGCACCTGTTCTGCCAGATTAATATGTTGCTCTTAGCAACTTCCATGGCCCCTAAATATTCAGTACACAGAAACTGCCAACTACTTAGAAAGGTCTACAAAACTTTTCAGCTAATATTGCAGGCAGTCTGACATGCTGCTACTGGAAATGACCATACAGCTTAAAATTAGGAAAACCTGTAGGAAAAAAAAAAAAAAGCAGCCAAACATGTTGCTCTTCTTTTCAAATAGACTAAAGCAATTCCACAGCACTTAGATACGGTACTACACTGGTTTACAGTCTCAAGGTCAGCTCTTTCAAAATAAATATACTGAACATTTACAACAAATGCCTCATGAATGCAAGTTCTCTCTTTATTATTTCAAGACCAGTTGTATGAAAACTAAAATAAAGACATAACTCTGAAGCAGCTAAGTTACAAATCCTTTTTCAGAAACAGGCATGACTTGGTGCCACAGCAAAATTTTTCACATCTGCAGTAAGCAATTTTTTTTCTTTTAGCACCAAGCAGGCCACCATACAAAGCAACCTCACAAAGCATGCGGTCACCTACACTCTTGATTTTGTATGAAATAATTATTGTGCTTGCAGGTCCCAGACCTTTCAAAAATGGGTATGAATATTAGATGATTGAAGACATTAATGGAAACTCATTCACTTCTAAATTACTTGAGTGAAGATTAAAAAACTATAAAGCAAGACCATGTTGCAAATTAGTATTTGTGAAGAATGAGGAAAGCTAAGGTTGGTGCTTTAATTTGCCTTAAACAAAAAGCAAAAACCAATCCTAAACAGCTCTACATCCATGATACTGGTAGAGGCCAATGCGTGCATGCCACTGAAAGGCACAGTTGGACCAATCTGATAAACGGCATCATCAGAGCAAAACAGCAACTTTTCACTGGACTAATCACAAAGGGTGAACAATAAGCCATCACTTCTCTTGTCATGAGCACAGAAAGCAGTCACCAAGGCAAAAGAGAGGACACAGGAAAGAAGGTACAGGAACTCACATAAACCTGAAAGAAAGAAAACACAAGTTTTGTGCATTCTGAGTGACCATTTTCCAAGTGTAACACTGCTATTCATTGATTTAATACCATACGTTTTACAGAACAAAACCAGCACTTCTGGTATTTGTTTTATAACTAACTTCACTTGCAAAGATTAGTCTACAATTTCACCTTTGGTTAAAACACGCTTGAGGACAGACATACACTCATAACAATATCTTAAGAATTTATCATGTTTATATGATATCTAATTTTTTACTCAGAAATGGATTTTAAAATTGGTAATCAAAAAACCGCAGCTTTTTAGAGGGAGCTAATTATGAAGTAGAATGATTGTTTTTCCTACTACTCCAACAGTGCCTAAAAAATAGAGCACAATACTTACTGGAAAAGTATCCCCAAGGCTATCCTGCCTTTGTATCTACAAGCTGCATCTGAACATTTGCAGACATGCCACCTCCATAGCCTCCCTTGGATTGCATTTGGTTCTGAATTGAGCTGACCTGAAGACAGAAGGGAAAAGGGGGGCAGAGGAAAGAAAAAAGACAGTTAGTGAGCTATGGCCCCTTCTTGGTTCCAGTTTTGTGTCTTCTCTAGTTTTCAAGTGCTCCTTTAACAGTAAAGCTACATTACTTTTGCACGACAATACATGCAGCAAAGGCTGGCTGGAATTTTAACTTCTGCACATGGCTCAGCAGGAGAGATGGAAGAACTGGTGCTGAGGCAGAAATTTTTCCTCTCTCTCAAAAAAAAGTGGCTGATTCAGGCTTTCACCGACCCACTTGACGAATCAAAAAATAAATATAAAAAAAATCAAATATCTCACTGGCATCAACTCCACCCGGCAAACTACAATTTATCTTGTTATATTAAAAATGTTCTTTCGCAAGGACGATAATCCAGAGAAGTTAACACAATTAACAGTCCCCACCACTTCCCAAGACATGCACATCCTACTATGACTTCACTGCCTCTATTAAAAAAAGAAAAAAAAGGAATCCATAGTTCTTTCCTGCTTGTGTTGCATGAGGCAAAATAATCATGTCCAAGTGCCTGCAGGAAGACAACTAGAACCTTAAAGGTTTGGCCTTTTCTCTCTGCACCACAAAGCATACATAACAACTACACAATGAGCAGAAAATAGCATTCATTCAAGGCTATGCCTGCAGGGCACCACGTGCAATTATTTCATGTATGCTCCTTAACAGAGACCTAAAAACATCACTGGAAAGCTGTATTAAAACAACACAGCAGAACTATTTCCAAGTAGTTTGCACGATATTTGCCCTACAAAGACAAAAGGACTAAGTTTTTTTTCCATAGCAAAGCAAAACATATGCACACATATAAAATGAAGCAGCAAAACTCTTTCTTCCACACAGTTTTTCAAACCTATGTGACAAAAGAGCTTGTTTTTTTGATCTTTATCTTCAATATGGCATATAGCAACACGATGCAAAAGATCATCTTTTTATGTATTTAAGCAGTGTAATGTAAAATCATTTTCTAGCTTGGCCTTTTGCTAAAACAATCGATATATCTGCAGTAAAGCAATATTACTATCTTATTTTTCTTCAGGGAAGAGCATTCAGAGCCAATATTTTAGTACATCTGACATCAGAGACTACAAACTCAGTAAAGAAGTGTAGAGAAGTGCAAGCACACTCATGGGGATATGTATAAGAACTTTCACATTGTCCCAAGCTGCTTTTCTTCACCAAGCCCCTTCTGTTGCCCATTGAAACAAATGGAGTGTGACTTTATTAGTTTCCTCAGAAAACAGTTAATCTGCATGTAAGTGTATTCACAAGAGTGGCTTAGGGATGGTGTTAATTTCATCTCAATGAGCCTTGCCTCCAGTGAAAAACCTCCAGGTCACTTCACCTTTCAACCTGACAACTTACCTACTGCACTTTAAAATTCTGGAGAGCAGCAAATCAGCACAAATTGCAAGGCTGAAGTGTAAATTTTTATGAGTATTTCTAGAGGTTTGAAAAATTTCTCTGGTTCCTGAGTCACACACATAAATGTTATTGTTAGTGGATAAGGAAGTATCACTCTAAAATGCAAGGCTGTTGCACTTAAAGCAGAGAGTGCAACAAATTAAACTTGACTGCATTAAGGATTCAGTGGCTATTTTGTATACAAAAATCTTTGTAGGAGACATTAAATGTTAAAAACCCTGAACAAAAAGCAGGTCTAACATTTTTAGGCTTATAAAGTGGTATTTTTTTTGGAGCAGTTTGCTTTTGTGGCAGTTTGAGCTACAAGACAAAGCACCATGAAATGCAAATTCCTTTTTTTTCTTTGCAAAAGATGTCACTGCCTTTCTTTGGTGATACATAACAGCAAGGTTCTTCTCTCATGTTTAGTTTAGGATGAGATAAGGATTTTGGAAGGGAAAGAGGACTGTACCAATTAAAGATCATACAAACTGTTGTGCTGCTTATCTATCTCATTAATTGCCTTCTTTCCTTTTCTTTCCGTCCCTTTTAGAATTAGGAAACAGCACAGATGGACACTGAGAAAGAAAACAATAGAAAAGCACATGAAATACATTAAATCAAAGACTAGACTGAAGAAAGCAGAAGAAGAAAGTAGATTTCACCATGGAGTATGAAAGTAAAATAGGGAAGAAAGGGATGGGAATGAAAAAGAACCAGTGCACAGAGGACTCCTGCTGTTTAGGTATACCTTTGACAAAGAAGCAAGGCACTCTATAGAGAGGGCAAATAAAACAGCCAAATAATTCAGCAGTCATAGAACTACTTACTCAAAATCATAAGAATATGTAATGAAGAATAAAAAATGGCATAGAGCAGACAGAAAGTGCATGAAGAAGCAAATTTATATAGGAAATTCTAATTAAATTCCAGGTATTCTCCTAGAGTATTTATAAAAGAAAAGGTACAAGGAGGTTCCTGAAGGAGCATAATGTTCACACTACACATGAAAATTTTGCAGAAGCTAAATATGTAGAGGTTAACATTGTAATCTTGGAAATTACACTGTGAAGAATGAACAGAGAGACCACCACAGAAGAGGCAGAAAATAGGCAGTGTGAAAAAAGCAGAGACTGGAGCTTCTGGAGAGAGAGAGGGGGATAAATAACTAATTTTTGCATACAGATACTCTCTATCTGGGATCAGAAAAATCTCTCTTGCCACTGATGCAGCACATTATTCAAATGAAAAAAGTAGTGAAACAGCTAGTCATGAGCATTCAAAATGAAAAAGTCTAAGTAGAGAAACAACAATAATTACCTACTATCTGGAGAGAAATTGAATATTATGCAAGGGAAAGGTGAGGGGAAGTAGAGGGAAAGTGTGAGGTTAAAAACAAAGCTTCAGGCAAATGCCACAAACCTCACATGAGGCAGCTGAGCTGTGAAAATGAGGAAGGTTCCCACAGGAGAGAAAACAAACATTTAAAAAGCAAAAGCCATACTTACAAAAAAAAGAAAACTGCTCAGTTTATTATCACTTTATAATTTCAATTTGTAATGCTTTAAATATTAATGTAATACATTGCAATAAATAAGCAATTAGCTTTAACTAGATTTTATCAAGTTGAATCTGTGTTTGGCCATTTAACTTGCTAACGGATGTTTTAGTACAGATCACTTTCAGTTCACTATGCTGTTTCTGGGAAAAGGTAGTGTATTGTTTGCTTTGTCAATTTTTTTAGCTTTACCCTTTTGCATTACATGCTGAGTTACAAAAGTTTGTCTGATCTCAATAAGATCAATTTAAACTAGTTGAAACTACAAATGACCTCACCTGCCTACAATAAAACTTTTATTTACAGCTCTGCTCTATTCTGATATTTCTGACAGAGGCTTATCTTCTCCTTTGCCAACAAGTATTTTCATATCCTAATATGTTTTCCTTTAAAGAGGATTATTAAAGTCAAGAAGTATTTTTTCATCACTATCTACATACAACCCTTTTCTGTACATTATTGACCTTAAAACCAAATTGACATTTCACAGAAATTTGAGGCTGTATGAGAAAAATCTACTTCCATAATCATTATCTATCTTAGCCTCTGTTTTTCACTTTTAGAGAGGTAAAAATATTTCTTGTTCCTATCATCTACAGGAAGCCACAAAACTTTACCTATGACATTTCCTGCTCTGGAAATAATTCATACTGCAGATAGGGCTACAGAGCATAGAAAAACTTCAGTAAGAACACACACCAGAAAATGTGTGTGTACCATAAACCAAAGTAAACTAGAGTTTTACATGAACTATATTTAAAACAGCTTAAAGCATTTAAGGTAAGAAATCTAGTCAGTTATAAGACATAAACTTTTCCATATAATACTCTAGTATATTTTCAAATATACCTCTATTTTGGTTCATACATTATATCAGAATGGATTTTTAATTTAGAAAGTATTCTGTACAATTTATACAGCATCTAAAATGCACTGTTAATAAATGTAAGAATTAAAAAAATTATATTCCACTGAATACAAGTGTTTAGGACTTGCATTACACTTTACACAGATTCTTTTTATAGTTGACTCATTGCTTCAGCCTCAAGGTACATATACAGTGCTCCTGATTCTGTCTAATATGAAATTATCTTCATCTGCTCATGCTTACTGAATTCATTCCACTGAATAGGTCTCCCGATCCTACATGAGCTGTGTGCACAAAGTTTGTTGGCTCCCCAATCATGCTTCGATCAATCCGCCGACGTCTTTTCTGAAAGGAAGGTAAAGAAAATATCTCACTGAGATTCACTGCAAGGCAAAATCAGTGTGTGTCATAAATGTAGAAGTTAACTCTCTATAGGGTACTGCATACACTAGAACACATTTTCATAGAGTAAAAATGAAGAGACCAAATTCTGAGATTAACCAAGACACTGGCAATACTGTCCTTTGTCTTCTGATTCCAGTACTGTGAGACAGAAGGGAAGAATTGCTTAACCTCTGCTTCTGATTTCTCAAAGTCACAGCTTTATTTTTTATTAATGTCATAACACACAAATAAAAAATTAGAGGTAGTAAAGACTTCCTCTAATTAAACCTGCTTTGGTTACCTGCCTCTAGCTAAGCATTGCGTCTAAAGGAACAAAACAAGAAACCCCTTATTTTTTAGGACAGAGTCAGGGAGCAATCCATGCAGCATGTAGTCACCGTATGCCCAAATTCTGAAAAATGTGTGTGCTTGGAAAAATAAAATATCTGTGAAGGACAGTATCAATATCTCAGTTTTAGCTGTGTTGTACAAAATAGTGTAACATCTAAGAAACTACTTGAGGTCAAGTAAAACCTTCTCATCATCCTAAAGTCCACTCAGTCTCATTTTTAATGATCTCCATTTCTAATCTGCAATGAGATCATAAGACCACACAGACTCAACACACAAAGGTACATGCCTCATGAGCAGGATAGCTGCTATTGAAACATAGCCACAGATTAAATCTTTATGAATCAGAGCCCACAACTATAAGAATACATCATAGGGTTTAGTCAGCAAGTACAAAACATATTTAATCCTGTCCTGCACCTTTTTCCCTGTTACAAAACCAGATTTCAGTTGATTTCAATACCTTATTGCTTCATAAGAATAGCTGGGACGTGGAGGAACACATAAAAGTCTCACATAGAAATAGCTAACTATAATGACCTGATCCATGTCAAAACTATTAGCAATTTGACAAGATCAATCAAATAAAACATTCCAGCTGTAAAAACATCTTCATGTAGTTCAAGAGCTTTCAGAGAAAAATGTTTATGGAAATTAACTGAGAGTTGAAGTTATAGAAAACATTAGTAGAGTTCATAGAGTCATAAAGAGCCACAACAATCTATTCCCATGTCCCACCAATGCATCAATACTTCAATCTGGAACTCAAACTCACTTATACGTACAGCATAGGATTTCTTATGTTATGCATGACATCAGCTAGTAAAGTGTATTTTTCATTTGGGGGAATAGACCTCACACCAGCTTTGTGTTTCCACTGCTCATCTGACATGTTCAGGAGCATCTCTACGAGGTATGAGGACTATTTGAAGTTCACACTGCTGTATTTACACAATCTAGTACTGTGATATGCTGTGACACTGACAGAAAAGATCTAGAGAGCTGTATGAAACACACTGCTTCAACTGAAACACTTAAAATTGTTTCAGGTTTGCAGTAGTTGTCCCTCTCCTCCTTTTAAAAAAAATAACAGCCAAATTTATATATCTAAACAATACATCCATGATTTGTTCATTTTAGTTAAGTTTTGAAATGCACAGTTTTGATGCAGAGAAAATGTAAATAAACATAAGGATTTTGAATTTCTTTTTCTCGTTTTTGTGTTTTGCAAACAAACGCTTTCTTTGGGCAACTTATTTTCCTCCTTTACATGTTGTTAAGATCACTGGGATGCCAGTAACAGGCTTAGAGTGCTGGATCTTGTGAATGACTGTAAATGATTCTCCGCTAATCATCAGCTAGTCAAGCAGTAACCACTAGTTAAACTGCAATGCCATAAACCCGTGTTTCTTATCTTAAGAGAGTTCCTTATCAGAGGCCATCACCCTGCTGCACCTGGCATGTGCCCACTGATGCGAGCCCCATGAAGCAATGGAACAGTATTTAAACGCTCTGCTATATTAAGACCACAAAGTAGTTCACTCTGAAAGTGTGGGGTTTTTTTGTTTGCTTTTCCTGCAGAAGCACCCAGTTTGCATTTAACATTACTGTTTTAGCTTGGGTCATGAGAATGCTTTTGAAGCAACTTTACCAGTCCACACTTACTATAATTCAATTTCAATTTCAGACTAATCTTAGAGTGTAAAAATTAGTCTTTTTTTTTGGATTAAGTTAACTGGAAGACTAACTGATGCCCTCCTATTGCTAATGGACATTGAGCCCAATGAACTAGGTGAGCCAGACTGGAGAAGATAACAAAAGACATCTAATGCAGGTCCTGATTGCCCAAAACCAACTGTTCTGCTCCTCTACTACCATATGCTGTTTCTGCAGACACAGGTTCAACCAAAACCAAACCGACCAACCAGGATGTGTAAAGGGACACTGTAAAAAGTCATCTCTGTGAACAATGTAACACAGAAGAAAGTAGTAAGGGAACATGCCTGGAAAGGTTATAAAGATTTAACAGAGGACACCATAAACATTAGCTTGGCCAGGATTTTGTTGTGAAGTTGCATTTTCTGAGTCCCTGTATCTGTAAGAATACCAGAATGCAATACCATTGTTCTATAAACAGTGAGAATTAACACACAAGATGAATTCTTTAGTAAATTTGATTTGAAAGAAGCTGAGAAGCAGTTAATCTCTTAGGAAGAAATGAAATGTACAATTAGGCTCATTTTCCCTGGTGTATCCTTTGTGTCTTTTCATGGTTGCTCCTAGTCCAAGTCACAAACCTGCCTGTGTGATTGACTGTTGGGGTGGAGGATTGAGTTTGTGTTCTGGGAGTTAAGAACACTGTGTTTTGGAACTGGCCACTGTCTTCTGCAGAGGACTTTCAGGAGGGGAAGACTTATAAAATACTCCATTAAAAACAAACAAACAAACAACAACAAAACACTGACAGATCTTAGCAAAATGTAATCCCACTAACCTTCACCTATACCCCAAAATCTGCATGGGAGCATACCATAAATAATTAGCCTAATAATGAGTAGTAATGAGCTCTGACCATAACGGTCATCTATTAAACAAATGAACGTTTATGATGCTAGTGCAAAGAACTTCAACATAAACACACTCCCCTGAATATTTGTATCATCTAAAGGTTTGTTTTCAAGACATTCCTGACAGAACAAATATGTGCCTCAACTCTGTCAGCCTAACTGCAATGAGACCCTGTGTCCTGTATCTGTGTTCCTTGTGGATTTTCCTCCCAGCAGGGGAGGAACAGAAGAAGTTTCATGTTATAATTAGCTAACTTTTCTGTATGAATGGGCAAAAAAGGTTAAAGCCTATGTTGAAGTATACAAATTTTTTCCCCTTTGCCTTGTCCCAAGGCATTTACTCCTTTACTAAGGGGGCAAGCATTGGTAAGGAGCACAACAGAGATGAGATGAGAGAAAAAGACCCATAAAAGGATGCTGGAAGTGGTATATGAAATGTTATCATTTAATGAATTTACTCAGTTTGGTCACTTGATAAAAAAACTGCAGAATTTGGATTGCAAAGCATATACCTGGTAATCTTTACACCACGAAAAGTAGAACTAATCTTAAAAAGAAGCAGAAGAGAAGCAGGTTTGTGTGTTGAATGCTTCAGAGGAAAGGCAGCAATCTGAGGACCCATCCAAGAAGGTTTGCTTTGAAGGTATACTAGATGCAATGAAACAGGATCACATTTAGGTTACCATAGAAATGAAGTAAAAAATTGATCTTTTCTATTCTTAAACTGCAAGTGATGCTTTGCACCCACATTGGGTAGCATTTCCTTCAAAGCAGCAGATCAGAATTCAGACAGCCACCAGCAGTTCGTCACATATATTATTTTAACCCTGCAGGTTTCTTGAAACTTTAAACCATTCTAAACTTTTGTGTAAAAAGTAAACCTAATTATACCATGTATTCAACCTGCCCTTCAACAAAGCCAAAAACATTTTACTGAAACACTTTTTCATAGTTCAAATTACTATTATTGCAAAAATTCAAAACTGTAATTTCTTTCTTTAAACAAAAAATTGCCACTAGTGGATCCAGAAGTATGTAAAATTTCATTTTTATTCCCCTTAGTTTTGGCTTTCAGGGAAGAAGTGATCTTTTTTTCACTAGCTTCAAATTTTGTCCAGAGGTTGGGCTGTGCTTTTTAGCTCAAGCCACTTCATAAGTGATGGCAACAGTTCTGAATTATACAAGTTCTCTGCCTGTATGTATACATATGAGAAAGAAGATTTGGAAATTCTTATCCTTTGCACAACTAAGCATCCCTCTCCATTCTCCATTTTTTTGAGAGGCCCTCTCAAAAAAACCCCAAAAAGACAAGACATACAGAGTAACATCAAGGTCTCAAACATATCAAAAAACTATTTAAGACATGTCATCTATATCCTAGGAAGCTGCTAATTATTTTTCTGGAAGATGCTAAAAGTTGAAGTTGCAAAGGGAGTCAGAGTATCATACAAAGGCTCCAAAGTCAAGTGCCAACCTATAAATAACCTGGGAATCAAAAGCAAAGAAATCTCTTTAGCTGGCAGAAAAGCATGTTCTGCTAAACCTACACCAGATTTTTTGAGATAGCTGATAGAAACATATCACGAATCCAAGTCTAAGTGAAATATAAGTGACATACAGCATTGCAAAAGACTGCAACACAAAAGCCTGCATGGACTGTGCCTGCAGAAGGTTCTCAGCCCCAGTCAGCCCTCAAATTAAAGTGGCATTGCAACTACAGATGAGGAACATGCGCTCCAAGAATAAAGTGCTACATGGGGGAAACTGAAGAAATTCAGAGGGGATGGTAAGTTTATTGCCATATTGTGAACACACAGTTTCTGAGAACAATGCCTCTTTATTAAAATTCACACATATAGCACTTTTCTCCTATCACCTACCCATTTAATTTACCTTCACTTTGCAAACAAGCAAAATGGCCAACTCTTCTTTCCACGCAGCAATGCTCTTTATCCAGCTGTAGGTTGTCCTGGCTTTTTATATTTTAGGATCTCAGTACAGTAAACCATAAGAAACCAGGCAACAGAATACCCACTGCTCTCAACATCTACATGAGCAACAAATCAGTGGCAGGGGCAGGCTGGATCTTCGCACCTCACATTTAGAATAATGAAATTTGGTATTTAAGTCACTGGTAGTAAATCTTTGTTTTAATTGTTCTTCTCTGGAACTAACAAAGACACAGTTGTGTTTCTATTGAGGAGAACTTTTAAAATTATTACTTATTAATATTATCAAGATACCACAAGGAAAGGATAGCTTTTCTACTGCCAATTTTGTAGCATTTACCCAAATATTACATGTGATTTTTTATTTTTTTTAATAAATACATAGTTTTGTCCCGTTTTGTACATAGTAAAAATATATTGTACACACTATATTTGTTACATAAATTATATCATGTATTTTTTCAGAAATTTTATATTTATCTGTGTTCCAAAAAGTGTAAGGCATAGTAAAATACATTAGAAAGGAAAGAGCATGATGATCTGATCCATTTAAACTAATTCTGTGCAATGTGCTTCCAACCAGATTCAAGTCAATATGTATAAATACATATATAAAATGGCAAGTGATGCACCTTCCTGTTTTTGACCAAGTTTGTCTTGCCTTTCTTTCTAACTATCTGTATTAGAGAAAATTTGGTTCAAAGTTGTCATCCTTTCTCCTTATTCTGCAAGACACTCTATTATTTTTCATGACTTACTATTTTGGCTTGATACATAAGCAAGAAAAACCAAAACTATGTACCATGCTTTGGCACTTCAACTGATGCAGAATAAAAGCATCAGGTTCACAAGATTAATTTCACTGTCTTGTATCAGTCTCTTCTCTAATTTCAGATGACTGAAAAAAAAAAGGAAAAAATTAAAAGGAGTGCAGATGATGTAGATCAAGGTATTCTGAACTTTTCATATTGGAGCAAGTTATGGCAGGAGCATTTGAGGCTTCAGTGGGCCCCACATACCTATTAGGATGGCCTTCATGCAGTCAGCAATGCTTACTGTTGGCATGGAGGCTCAGTAACCTAGCTAAGCCAAAAAACAGTTTTTCCCTTTTCTTAAATGAATACTGTCATAAAACAGACTTAACTCTCTTGGCAAAAGATAACTGAATAACATTTTATTCCTCTCTGATGCCTCATTCAAGACTTAATAAATTTACTTGCTAACTCCCTACTGAGAAACTCTCCCTGGTGAACAGAGAACTGAATGCTCCATCTGGATGCTATAAAGAGTTGCTTTGCAGAATGAGTTTCCGTGGTCAAAGAATGATCACTTAACATTTTTTTGCCTCCAAAAGAGCTTTCTCTTTTAAAAGGAGAAAGATGACTGTGCATTCATAAACACTAGAAAGTTACACAGCTTTTAAACTTCCCTCTCCAACATGAGGGTCAATTTTACAATCTGCCCAGTCACTGCTGTCTCAGTCATTACAATGGCATCAAATACAATAAGAAGCAATTCGCTCTCTAAAACTTCTTCACAAGTCACTTCTTGACTTTTAAGTAACAGTATGGTAATTTGAACATAATAAAATATAATAATTTTAAACAATGTAATCTAATCCTTTGTTACACTAGAAGATCTAGCATTAATACATATTTCCATACTAAACCAATCCAAATCCCAAACTCTCGTAAAAGAAAATAAATCCCAGTAAAGCCACCACAACTGCCATTCTTATGGTAGACAAGGAAAATGTAAACAAGGAATATGCTCCTGGTTTTCCACTGTATCTGCATGGTACATTTGTTTTCAGCATATTTTGTTTTCACACTATATGGGTGCACTATTAAGAAAGTGATAATATGGATATGATATGGATTGTTGGGTTTTTTTCAAAACAAAAACTATCAGATTTATATGGAGACTCACAACTATTGACTTTGACTTTTGAGAAAAAAAAATATAAAACAGGAATCCTTTTTTTTGGAGAATTTGTTACCATGTATTCTAGTGTTAATTTCAGAATTACCCAATACAAAAAAGCAAACTCTTCTAATCTGTAGATTTACTCTCTGAGTTCCTTGTCACCAGTCATGATAGGTGTTTCTTCCCTGAGGACAAAGTGATCTATTAAACATTTCAATGATAGAACTCTCTGTTGAAACAGAGCTGTTTGCTAATTTTGTATTCAAGAACTCAGCTGAAACTTCAAAAGCAGTGCAGGCCAAAGGCAGGAAAAAAAAATAAGATAGAAATCTAAGGAAAGGATTTAATCAAAGTCAAGATAGTCAACCATTTCAAGATGGGGCAATTGGATAGTTAAAGGAGAAACTGAAAGAGAGAAAACAGCCTTTCTTTTACTTTTCTTCTTTGATCTTTTGCACTTTTTATATCTGCTCTGAAAGAATATCAGCAGCAAGAGAGTCCCTGTGTTGTAGCACCCAGCTGATCCTCCACATACTAACTAGTGCTAGGTGCTTGCTCAGAAAAGGAAGTATCACATCACCCTGTAGAGGTGGCTTTCTGTTCTCCCACACACATGCTGTTCTGCTTCCAAAATAGTCTCATGTGCATAGGATGGCTACCTGTCTCTCAAAACAAGCTGTGGTCTGTCTGAGTGATGTGCCTGGGTTCCCAATACTGACCCACCAAAACTGCCTAAAAAGGCTGTAGTGTCTTTCATCAAACTCTATGTAAAGGGGCTGCAGGGGCAATGGTGTCCCTTGTATTTGTTTTTGTGCATTGTACGTTTAAAATGCATTTCTCCACACTTTCCTCCCTAACCAGGAACCTCAAAGTTTATGTTAAAGACAAAAAGCATGTATGCATATAAAGCTGGAATGCTGGAATCCTCCCATCTCTAGCAGCTAGATCATTAGGTAGCAAACTACTACTGTGAAACCAGTGGCTGGATGTGTAAGATTGTCATAAAGCCAGTATTTTGAAGAAGGCTTCACACTCCCTAAACATTTCCCTGAATACTGGATTTTCAGGTTTTTTTCAGATTTTAAGATTTGTGAGCTTACACTGCAAAGTCCAACTTTTTTACAGTACTTGCAGTTCATATAAACATTGATGAAAGAGGCACTATACAGTAATGTTAAAATTTCAGTCAGCACTAGCATATGCTTAGAGTTTTGAACAATTAGTTTCATTTTTGAACCATAAAGTGGCAATGACCATTTGAACTTTAGGGGACCACATACTGTCTCAATAAGCAAGGATGAAGGACTAGACCTCTAAGTTTCAAATGCTTCATGTCAAAAGGAGTGCTGTACATAAGAAACAGAAAAGCACAACTAAGATAATATGCAAGATAAATTGAAATGCCAGGCACTCCCTCCAAACAGCCACATTTCAGTGACAGATTTATTCTAAGGCAGTAACATGTGGTACCTAAGCCCAGCACAATGATGTTCTGACCAGTTCTGTGATCTTCATCAACTACAAAACACCAAAGCTGCTGCCCTTACTATCACATTTTTCTCAGTCTTCTATATGGGCAGTTTCTAGCAGATTGCTTAAAGACTCTTGATGGATTAAGGATGTTACAAACTACGGCTTCATCAGAACAGAAACAGGAGAAAACCAGGAGTGGTTTTCATGTCAGCTCTTAAAACAACAGAGATAGGCAGCAGGCCTCCAGCACACTCAGCTTTCAGCAAGTTTCCAAAAATTCAGGATGTCTCATGACTTTCCTAGCTAAAGGAATTACAAAATTGAGACCAAGGATTGAAAAGAGCTAAGTTCTTAAATAATGTAAGCTGTTGTAACTAGCATCTAATAAACTGATTATCAAATGTACACTGGATTTAGCTTTTATGGCAAAAATCACTTGGCATGTACTGGCTGATTGAAGTGGGAAAAAAAAGAATTATGAAATCTGTTTTCTGAACTCCTCAGCAAAACAAATAGCAGTTCCATTCATATGCAGAAAAAAACCAAAAGTACAGGGAAAAAGAAGACTCTAAAATGGCAAAGCTGACTCTATCAAATCTTCCAGACTGATTTAAGTTCGACTCCACATCAATTTAATCTGTTTAATAAATTAATACACACTGGATTGCATATTATCTCAAACAACTCCTTTGCTTTTAACAAATTCAGCACCTTATTGAACCTTTTGAAGTATAAGCTTTTTGATTTGTTTACACAATATTCCATTATATTATGATGATGTTAGTCATCATATGACAAAACTAGCAATTGTAGCCTATGTTTTCTAAATAAACAGGAAAAAATTGCCAGATGAGGTCAAATGACTCTGAAAGACAATAGGTCTTTCAAGAAATGTGTTTAGCTCACACATCAAAGGGAACTTGTTCCATTCCAGATGCTTAAACCAACTCTAAGTCACATAGTAAATCCGAATCCATTCCTCTCTATAGCTTTTAAGTACTCCTTTTCAAAATACACATTAGTAGAATTTTAAGATCACACTTAAAACTTTCAACTTGGCTGTTACTTTGTACCACAAATTTATTTATCTTTCTAGTAATTCTACTTTAATTACTTTTGCTGATTAATGCCTCTAACATAGTTTAAAAAAATAAAACATAATTTAAAAAAAACCAAACCAGTCATCTAAGATAATAATACTGGGTTTTTTACTATAGTAACCATATTTCTTTAATGTCTTTAGACTATGAAGTCTGATAGCAGATTAACAGGTAAATCATCAAGTATAAGGACAGGAGAGCATGATCAAAATAACAAGTCATAAAATCACATAATGATTTGAATTGGGACAGACCTTAAAGATGAACTAGCTCCAATCCCGTTCCCTGCAAAACCCAAGTCTAGGCAGTTCTGCTTTGAGCTGGTGCATTGTACTAGATGGCAACCAGAGGTGTCTTGTCACCTAGATTATTTTCCAAATCTCTAACTTTGGATGGTGATGAAGAAGAAAGTAGAGCAGGATGGAATTGACTTTCCTGTATATTCTCCCCAATAATCAAAATCACAGTGACATAAAACAGAGGTTAAACAAATGATGTAAAGATACCACAATATAGACTTTCTGGAACCTTTTACTAGCTTCTTATAAAATTAAATCCCAAGGTTTTGATAAGAACACAATGTTAACTGCATTGAGTTCTCTTTCACTCACTGACCTTTCCCAATAAGAACACAAGAAATACTAGAAAATATCTAGCATGGTGAGAGCTGTAGCTCTCTAGAAGACATGTGTCAAGCTTGCATGCAGCCCCTCCTGCTCAGCTAAATGAATGGTCTCTTATCCCCCAGCTACACAAACAAAAGCTTTGGATGTCCTTAAGTACACTGTGTATCAAAACAGTTCTGTTAAGAAATTACATTTCATGCTTGCAAATCCTGTAGTAAGATTTCATCTACAGCTAGCTGACTAATATAAACAGGTTTCTTATGTACTGTGCAGGTGTCTGCACACATTTGCATCTGATGGAAGCACACCTGTTGTGTAAGGTACATCACATACAAGCCTTCTGTACTCCTGTGTACATTCTGTATAATCCTCTAAACCAGAATGACAAACACATACCAAACTCCACTGTAGAAAAGTAAAAGAACAAAAAATAAATGGAAATTACCTCTGAACAGGTAATAGCAACTGTCAGACACAGGATCCTCAGTCACACTCACCATACAAAACCAATCATTTAGGAAGTCTAACAATTTCTCTGGACAAGCTAGTTAAAATATCCACTACAGCGAAGGCAATAGCTCTAAATGCATTGCCATATGTGCTCACATGCCTGAACACTGTAATTCCCCTTTAACTAAGAAAAAAAACCAGGGCACATATCATATTTTCAGAAAACCTCCGTACACAACTCACAGTAATTTCCTTACTGGGAGACAATGGATCTGCACAAGTTATGGCACTGGTATTTCTCCACAGTAGGAAATGAGTGAAAGCTCTAGTGCTTGCACTGCAGGCAAAAACAAAGCCACAATATTTGATAGCAATATCCTCAAGAGTCAACAAAAACACACAGAGTGAATTAACCAACTTTTAAATACCTCCCTGAGTATCATCTCAGATACTTGGCATTAGTTTGCCCAGATAGCAGCAGCTTCCTGGTTTTTATATACATACACAATGAAATATCTAAATATTTGCCTGTTTCCTAATGGTACATTGTACTATTTACTTCTCAGTGAAATTTTACCAAAATGAACATGCTCTGAATGAAGATACTTTCACTTTTTTGTATATATCCCTTTCCATGGGAAGTAATTTCATTAGTTTTGTGTGTGTCAGCCTATGAGACACATCTAACTGCTGACGTTTCTGGCCATCTTCCTATTGGCATTTGCTTGCTGAAGTTATTTGTCACCTGAGTGAACTCAGCATTATCTCTGGGTTGTCCTTGCTGCTCCAAAGGCATCCTGACCAGTTACCTCCTCAGCATATCACTGCTGCCATGTGGCTTTGGATATCCTCTTTTGCAGTAGGGAGAAGCATTCAGAAGCATGAAATCACAAATTTCCTTCAATGTCATCCCAGTTCTTGCTCCTGTGAAGACTTCTGCAAAGCTCACAGATTTGACTATCAGTGTTAGAAATCTGTTCATCTAGTTCATTTTAGGTAAGTCACTGGAAAAAGTGCATCCCAAAATACATTATAGTCTGACAGTCTGCCTCTGCTTGCTCTTAAAACATGAAGGCAGAAAGGGGAGAGAGCCTACACACGGGAAGCAGGAACAGCCTCCCATGTTCTTCCCATACTATCAAAAATAGTCACACATTTGAGAACTGATCCTACTAGTCAATGTGGAAATGACGGCACTATACATAAAATTAGAAATACAACAAGCAGTCAGAAGAATTTAGCAACAGATGGCCCAGTAGATGCTTAGGGATGCTTACATGCCAAGCCCACACTTAGCACGGCTAGAAGCATCTCTAGAGGAGTAGTCCACCAGCAACTCTTCAGGAATGTTCAAATCAACAGCTGCACTTAGTCTTAAATCAGCTTTCTGCTCAGCTTTTGACATATTCAGAATAGTATCTGACACCCAGCAGCAACACAAAAGCCTACACGTGAAGTGTGGCAGATACACCCAAAAGACAGAAGGGAAGGTGTTCAGGAGCTAATGAACAAGTTCCAGCAGAAGCACGGCAGCAAAGGAAGAGCAACATGGTGTGGCATTGCAAATCTGTAAGTTCAAAAGACAGTAAAGGCAATTGCGAGGGAAAACCAGTCAAACACTCTAAACGTACCTATTTGATTCCAACAAGGAACATAAAAAGGAAGCCCTTTCAAGGACTGTTCTGCTTTCCTTGGCAAAACAAAGGAATCCTTACTGCCTTGCCCAGTGCCCCATCAAAAGCGAAATACCAGTTCCAAACATGTCCAGGCATTTTTGTATAGTCTTGCTGAGGCATGCCACAATTCCACAGGTCTTGAGTCTAAAAAATTATTAACTATTTTAATTTTATCAAGTCAGAAAGTGTCCCATAATCATTATTTGTTTGTCAAATTCTTCTAGTCTAAATTTAGTGTTGTTGCAAAGAAGCATTCAGGAACAGTAGCAGAAATAGCTCCTTCCTGTTCCACCAGCTTCACTATAAAGACACAGAAATTTTGTACAGGACAAAGTCTCAGGTACATTCACTACTCATACTTTACTGCTAGATTCATGAGTAGGAACAACAACATATCACACAGTCATTTTTAGAGGCAGTGTTGGCTGCTCCTATCATTCAGAGAAACCTTTCTACTTAGTAATCCACGTCTATGGCTAGCCTGTTCCTTCTGGTCTTGCAGATTTTCTGCACTAAGTTACTTTTGATAAATTTCTTTCTGCAGAAGATTTTCTATTACTGTCTTATTATGTCTTTGACTTGCATACTTTTTTGTACCATTTTTTTTATACCATACTATTCCTTTTGTCTAGTACTGGCAATTATGAAGTTGGATTCACTGCAGAAATCTGGGAAATATAGTGGCTTTCTCAGTGCATCAGATCTACTGATCTTGCCAGAATAAAACTATGTTGGAGCTTCTTATGACATGAAGAATAGGAAAGCATGGCTCTTTGTCAGCTAAACAGGAAGCTTCAGCATTGCAACACTGAGCACCATGAAGATCTCTCAGGTTCCTCCAGGGTCATGCATCACTGGCAACTTCAGGGCAACTGCTCCTCAGTTCCACAAGTGTAGTCAGCTTCTACCAAAACCAAGATACAGCCAACATCAGCTTCTGGTTACAGACTGACAGCCACTTGCAGTAAAAGTCAGAATGAGGAGTAGAAAGAACAATAAACATACAGAGGAAAATCAGGTTTTCTAAAGAGCTGCAGGGTGGGAATTTCTAAACTAGCTGCATAATAGTAAGTGTTGATTATTTATAGTAAACATTTTTCATTTTTACTCTTCAGGAAATGAAACCATATGATACATAAAAAGACAGGATACAACTCTGTTTTCCCAACAACTAGAGCTACGAACACAGAATTGAATAGTAATTATTGTAGAAGGATATATACTAAAGAGAAACACCAACAACTAAACTATTAGCACCACCACTGTGTGTTTCAACCTCAGTGTCAGGTACCCTTTACTAACACACAGGTCTTCACTGGACTATGGCAGCTTATGCCCATTAGAAAAAAAAAGTTAGTTTTGAACCACTGGCTTGACAGCATGACAACTGCCAAATTTGATTGTATTAGATTGTTTAAGAGTTCCCTATGCCACAATGTCATCAGGCTATACCACTCAGAAACATGCTGCCATGATCAAGGCACAGAATTTGCAAGACATTAATTTTCTTCCCAGGTTTCCTGCATGTTTTCTATGCCTCAACCTTTCTTCACTATTTCACCAAGTTTCCCTGAAGTTCTGTGAATACCCATAGACAGAGGCATTAGAGTAGAGGAGACACCTGCAACTGCTGTCATGAACAGAGATTGACACCTGCTTCTTGACTGTGGCAAAGGTTTACAACATGGAGAGCTGTATGCTACATCAAAATAATTTAGGGCAAGAAGAAATGCATCAGCATGAAAAGTTTCACTTTTTACAGGAAGATTCTGATCTGTCTACCATGGAACTGGTACAACACCAGTTGTCCTGTAAAGGGGCTTTAAGTTAGCTGTAAAGCTATGGTACAGAGAGGTTTTCAGAACCTCTTTACCTCTCCAATGACATGTCTGGAAATAGCATATTAGAAATATTTTTGAGAATCAGAAGGCCATGGTGGTCCTGCTGTCCCTCTGGTATTTGCTCCATGTCCCTTCCTTTTCTGCCAGTTGGAATGAACACATGCACAGGCCCAGAGAGTGAGAGAAATTTCATTCTTCGGGTGACTGGCATTTACAGTCACGGCTTGTTTCTCAGGAGCCCTCCCTGTCTCTGTTCTTTGTGCCTCTCTGTTACAGTAAAATTTAACCTGTGTTCTGGTCCTTTAAAGGTATTGCTCCACTTTGTCACTTGACAGCCATTAAGGGAGGAACTTTACCCAAATGCTGCTGGCTTTTCTCACTGGAAAGAACAACTGATTTACAAGTTACCTCCATAAAAGACCTCAGAGGCTGCACAGCTAGAAGACAATAGAATACAATTAAGAAACCCACTTGAAGCTTTTGGCTATTTCATCACCTTTCTTTGTCCTAAATTATCTGTAGCAACTACATCAAAATCTCTCCTGAAAAAAAGGAAATTGCAATATCTCTTCAAAACTTAAAAAGCTTGTCTTCAATGAAACAATGTATACTTTGTTTATGTTCTGGCTGCTTTTATGCAAACCCAAACATTAGAGCTTCGGAAGTGACTCTGGTCCTCTCTATAACATCATTATAGACAATTTAAAACAATTTTCTCAGGTTTAATGTACTCATTTTAACATATTATACTGAAAATGCAAATACATTTTAAGTATGGTTTATGAATCTAATATTCATTAAAACTCAAGGGAAAATAAACTTCTCCACTAAGAACAGCACAAAAGTGTTTGTTTTCCAGTTGCAAAGCTAAAAAAATCAGGAAGTGGAAGAACACATATCAAGACACTCAATAGTCCCTCTCAGGGATCACTAAGGAAAAAAACTGAGAAATCTAGACCTTTCTGCCCTTCCCAACAGTTTCCCTACAAGGCTTCGTTTTCAGACCCCTCTTCTGTGTTCAGAGATTGTACAGTTACCGTTCATTTTTGTTTAAGAAACTGAACCACAAACTTGCACAAAGCACAATGCAAAACTTAGATGTGGCTGTCTATCTGGGAAACAGTAACAGCACAAACCATACTGCAGTCAGTCCAACATACAGCATTTCTTGCCTTAATCATTACAAACATAAGTATCTGCTATGTTTGGTCATAAAAAATAAATTGTCGGTAATACTCAGCCCTGCAATGCCTGCAGAGCCAACATTGCTAAGAGTCTAAACTAAATTCTATTCCTTCTCGGGCATGACCAAATTATTTACTAAATTCCAGTGAGCTGAAGCAGAGGGACTGTTCGCAGAAATCTTACTTTACCAGTGTGGGAAAAAGATTCAGCTTGACTCTCTGAACATGGAGCTTGTAGACCTGGAAACTGTAACTTCTACTTATTTTCAAAAGTGGTTTCTTGAGTCCATCACTAGATTTACGTTTTAGTGGTCAAAAAACAACCATATGGTAAAACAAGTATTTGAGTTGTGTTTCAGAACATCCTTCAAAGGGAAATCTTTACCCATCTTTTTAGACAAAAATTACAAGCACAATTAAACCAAATAAAAGCCTCTTATTCCCCTTATCATTTTTCTTTGCTTTTCACTGGAGAAAAATGTGAGCTGACTAATTCTTGAACACTAAATTATGTAAGTTGTTATATGCTGTAAGGTACTGTAGGGTAATGGGTCACTTTTCCTATTACATAGGAATAGAACACACTGATATAAACTTTTCTGTTTTCTCTGACTAAACAGAGTGAACAGCAGTTACATTGGTATCAGGACAGCTAGAAAGAGACAGAGATACTGCAGAGCATAATTTTGGTGATATGAAACATGCTAGCAGCAGCACACAGGGAGAATAATTTTACTGTCTTCAATGGATGATCAAGATGCCCTCACATCTGTAAAATGTTATCGCAGATATTCTGCAGCAGTTATTTCACAAGAATATTGGTCACTTCAGAAACTCTTCTTGTTTTAAAATCTAGTTAGATACAGAAAAGCTCTTTACAGAGAACATAGTGAAAAAAAAGGTATGTGTAATCCAGAATTTGCATCACCCATTTTAAAATCTAGCTAGAATAATAATTTTTTTTTGTGCATAAAAACTACTACTAAAGATTCAAGAATATCTTGGCAGTCAGCAGGATCCCAGGCACGCACTGAGAAAAATACTCTGGCAGTTGGGTTTTGCTGTTATTCATCAGATTATTCCCAAAACACACAAAAAAGAACTCAAAATAAATGAAAAACCCCGACCAAAACAGAAAAAAAAGTCACCTAAACACCAAAATCCAACCTACCATCCAACAAATCTGCTAGGATATGTAAATGCATGTACATGCATGTGCACGTATGTAACATACTGGATTGCTTGTGTTTGTGGTAGCAGCTTGGCATTACTAAACTTGTAAAGAGAAGAAGAAATGCCAACACAAGAATAGGCATGCTGATCTACAGAACAGCAGGCAAAAAAAGCTTTCAGGGCCTTTTGTTCTCCATGAAAGAATATCAAATGCATATTTTCTCTTTTTAACATTAGATCTAAGCTTCACAAATGAAATGACTCTTGGGTTTGTAATGCAAAGAAAGGAAGATTTGAGGGGGGGAAAGGAAAAAGATACAATGTGTGTAGTTCAGAGATGAAAGAAACCAGACTTGCATATGAGAGAACTGGGTCTACTTAATTATTGCTCTTAAAAACTATTTTAAAACCTCTCAAAGATTTCTAAGCCCATTATGCTATGTGGCTACTTACTTTTTTGTAAGCTAACCATGAAAACAGTGTAAATCACCCTGATTGTGACATCACCTCTAAATTTCCATCATTCTGGCGTAATCCCCAATTAACATCTATTCATAAACCCTGTTGAAGTCTTCTCATCCATTTCATCAAAATTTGATTAATTTTTCTCTAACCACCATGTGGTCCTATATGTCTCAAACAATCTTTCTGTTCTTTCTTTATTTAAGGTCCCAGGCTCTGAAGCCACTGATGGACCACCATACAGCTCTCCGAATAACCTGCCTAACATCTTCCAGCTGTAAGAGGATAGCAATGTTCACCTTTTGAATGAGTCACAGGCCTGAACTGCAAGGAAACTGAACTCAGCACCAGTGGCAGAACTTGGAAGGTTTCAGCAGAGGCAAGACTTAATCCTGTGCTTAAAGCAGTCTGAGGCCAGAGTAAGAGAATACTACAAATTTCCAGAGCATTTACCTGCACTCAGTGGTCATGACACAGTGCTCATGGGAAATGTTTTTTAGTAAATACAGTACTTTCAAAGGTCACAATTTCTTTTAACAAAGTGAAACTACAAAGCTCTGTGCTGCACCACAACCATCTCAGAGAGATGAATGTAAACTTGAAGGGAATGCAGACTGTGAAAAGCAACAGTATTTCTTCCTATGTGCTGCAATGAGATGAGCTGTGCATCTCTGCTCCAGAGGTGAAAAGCTCTAGCTGGCTAAGCAGTAGAGCATGACATGCTGCCCCACGTCAGCAAAGGAGGGCTGCACTGGTCAAACTTAAGAGACAAATCACAATTTGGTCCCAATTAATTTCTCAGTCTCTGGAGATAAGGTAGCCAGGTACCAACTTGAAACTATCTTGTGCAGGTTAGAATACATAAACCGTAATGCAATCTTGCCAAAGATACGGCAAAATTAAAACATTCTGATTTGAGAGCACCCCAGTACCAGAATATACAAACTGTGAACTAGGCAGTTCTTTATGATTTCTTTATGATACACCATCAAGCACAGCACAAAGAGTAGTTACGTTCACACTGAAAAAGTCGTACCACAAGCAAGAGAAACACAATTATGAAGACCCTGTGCCTGCTAAAGACAGCATATTATAAACCCACACGATTTTCTGAGCCTGAATGAGCTGAAGTTACAATTGCAAGATGAGAGATAACGTAGCTTAAACCTATTTAAAAAAATTCCATGTGAGCCTCACCCCTTCTGATGTCAGGTCACTCTCAGAGCATTACAGTTAACAAATCACTCAGTGTCACACATTTATTCAAGGGAGAAAACACAAAGAGAGATGGTATCTTTCCCTGGCTACAGTAAAACTACAGTTCTCTTGAGGACACACCCAAGTAGCTAAAAAATCCCTCTAAAATCATTTGAAAAACTAAAAAAAATCCCACTGGGTTCAGAGAGTCATCACTTCCCTGAACCTGCATCAGAGTGCAGTTCACAGCTTCAGCTTTTCTGCCCAACCTCAACTCTTCTATTCTCCTCACTCTGTGGCAGGATATAAAACCAGAATCACAGAAGTCAGCATTTTAAAGTAATCAGATAAGCTACTTTGAAGATGAAGGCAAAAAAATCATTGCAAGTGATTATGTATTAAAGTCTGTGGCTTAATATGTACCTTATAAATTCAGGATCTTTGAGAATACCTGAATAATAGCTATAATACAAATAAATGGGAACTCTGGTATCATACATGTCTCATGCATAAGTAAGTGTCAAGGCAGTAACTGCAGAGCCAAAAGTTTGAGGAACAGTCTGAAAAAGGAAAACTTTCAGCATTGTGAAATGTTCATGCCAGGAATTGAATATGTAAGTGCAGGCAGATATTTTTAAAACAGTCATTTAAAAAAGCGTATTTTGTGACTTGCATGTTGGTCTTAAGAATTATTTCCAACAGAATATCTGAGATCCATTCCAAAAAAGTTACAATAAAAATAGAGTAAGATGGCAGCAGAGGAAGCTTCCAATCTCAATACTCCCTTTCATATCACAAACAGTTAAAGCTAAAAGGCGGAACACTTAGCTTCAGGGCAGTGACTGACTTCTCTATTCACTAACACAAAGCATACTTCCATATAGCATCAGTGAAAGTGCACATCTCCCACACTATGTCCCAAATACCTCTGCCTCTAGCTGCTGGCAAGTAGAAATGCCCCTAAACCTTCATGCTTGCCCATCTCCCCTGCTATGACATAAAAAGCAGAACAGGGGAAAAACAGTTGAACTACCATGCATTAATATACACCAAATATTCCAGGGCTTTGTTGCTTCATTTTCCATTAAAAATTTACAAAAATTGCATTGGATTTGGTAACTTCAGAAATGCTTCAGCATAGCCTATAAGGGTAATTGCAAAAAAACTCAAGAAAACAAACAGAAAACCCTATCAACTTAAGCTAGGCAGTATCAACTGGTTCTCGTGGCAGCTCCCTTTCTAAGTGACTCATAATGGGGTTTTGCTCTTGAGGTTGTCTTCTCACTGAAAAATCTGAAGATTTAAGAGAACCAAGCACTTCAAGGGCTCTAACACTGGTATCCAGATCAACAAATAGCACAATCTACTTTCTCTCCATGTTTAAGTGGAAAGCCTGAGCTCTGTAGAACCTGCAGATATTAAAAGCATATTACATCCTTCTTCAAATATGTTGATAACGGCAAGACACATTCTCACCAACAGAAAGCTGTTGTAATTCTTGTTTTCAACCTCCCCCAAAGAGCTATTTTCCATATCATCAACTAGTATTATATCCAGTAAATAGCATCAACACAGCTAATGAAGAGTTAAAAATTTCACAGCCATAATAAAAATCATAAAATATTCAGGTATTTATGCATAACATAAAATGCTACCTTTCTTGGTTTTGTGTAGACACTTTAATACTTAACACCACAATGGATATTTAAGGCATGTGGGAGCTAATTTAAAGCTCCCTCAAGCTACTTCTAAACAACAGCACTGAACAGGAAAGAAAAGGAATTTGAAACATTTGAACTGGCAGCTCAATATTTAACTCAACAGGAAACTAAAATGTTGTCTCTAAAGTTGTCACCTTTTGCATGACTCTTTCATAGGCTTACTGAATGCAGTATGCTAATTAATTGCAATGAAAAAGAGAGCCTGAGTTTTAGATATTTTAAGCCTGAAACCGCACTCGCGCAGCACTGCTGTACTGAACAGTGAGCCTACACCAGTATTTTTTCAGTAGCAAAGACACGACTTCCTATGCGTGCCTACTGAGGGTGATTTATTCTGCAGTGGTCTGGCATACTGAACACTTCACTGTCTTTATTGTGTTCAAGTGCTTCAGAGTTGCACAAATTGCAAAGTTAGATGTATCATTACCTGCATCTATGACTCCTTCTCCAGAAAGAAAGCTAGGGCTGACAGTACCCATCAGTGGTTAATTTCCTTAAGTAACCAGGGTCAAGATCATTTATGTCTTCTGTAGCAGTCAGCGTTCAGTTCACTTGATAAATACAGTAGTATGTGCAGGGTTTTTTCAGCCTCTATTTTAAGATGGACCTCCCTACTTTATCTCTTGATCCTGTTTCATACATCAAAAGAGATGCTGAGCAAACTTCACTTTCCAAACCACTTTGAGCCCCTTGACAAAAGATAAAATGGAAATCATCTAAACAAAAGACCAGCAATAAAACAGCAATTAATTAACTAGAGAAGGAAGCTTGAAGCCAGAAGGAAGAAATCAGTTTATTCTTTTGTAGCAGAGCAGTAATTTTACTGCAAGAAAACCAAAAAGCTCAGCTATACTGAGCTTTGATGCAAACCAAGTGGGAGTGAACCAGATCATGACCAAAGGCTTCTCAGATCAAAAATTAACTTCACAAGTTAAAAATGAAGAGAATGGGGAAAAAGGTATAGGAAAATAATAGATTCCTGGTGTATGCAACAAGCTCAGCCTAAGAAAGAAACCACATTCAACTCTGAAAACCTGTAAGATAAAGGGCTTTCTAAACTTCTCTTATCAAGCAATGCATCTGGTAGTGGGGATTTGGCAGTTTCATGAAATAAGCAGTGGATGAGATGATAGCAAGGAGAAAGCATGGGAAGAGTGATGTTGCACTGGGAAATGCAAAATCAGCTTAGAGAACCTTTTAAGAGTATCAGTAGGTGGTGTAAGAAACCTGGTGCAATCACAGAAAGTGCTACTCTTCTCAAGATAAGAGTTTGGATTGTAAGAGATTGAATTCAGGCTAATTCAACAACCAAGAAAATCTGAACATAGATATTAAGACATTAATAACACCTTCTTGGTATCATGAAAACAGATATTAAAGCAATTCGTTGTTTGAAGTCTTCACTATGGTAAAATACATTATTAATCAAAAAAAAAGTAGAAGTTCATACAACAACACCTTCCCTTGGCTTTTGCTTGGATTCTACCATGGTAAAAACCTTGGGCTATTAAAAAACAAGATCTAAGCCACTATCAGGAACATGCGTCCTTCAACTGCATCCCTAGTTTTGTTTCTCTGAATACTTGTTTTCTTCATTTATCACCCTATTTCAGAAAAGCTTAGAGACTCAGTTTCAAACATGCACCTTCCATGGTCAAGAGTACTGCAGTTTTGGATACATCAAGTGGAAACATTAGCCAACAATTAAAGTAACATTTTAGGAAAGAGAGTAGAACACTGCTTTCTAACACATCCATGTTTTATTTCACAGCAGCGGGGTGCATCCATTTAACAACCACAGAATACAAAAAGCTTTGCCATGATACATATCACTAAAAGATGACAGTAATACTTGAATACTGTCTTTGAATTAAGGAATCTCAAAGTGCACTACTATATAATTGCAATATTGTTACTGTTCTGCTCTGGGGTATGCTGTTAGAGAAGTAATGGCCATGAAAGTTGGTAAGTCATGTTCTTATTGTTCTTCTATAAAACTGACTGAAGTGACTCATGCATGTACACAGTTTTCACTTAAAGTGCAGTTTTGCTGAAAAGAATAGAGATGCTGTACTTGGAGATTTCTAATATATATCCTACTACATTATAGTATACTATACTTCTGCCAGAAGAAAGCAGACACAGTTCTTACAGCCTTGATTTCAAGAGAGGAAGAAACTCCTTAGCTTGGATGCTATAAATATCACAGAAACATGAATCTACTAAAAGTTTCATTTTTTTTCTCCCTCCAGTGAAGGGGCTTAACATTTATGTCAGTATCCATGACATTAAAGGTGTTTCAGCTAGCAGTAGCTGCCAAAGAAAATGAGAAAGAAGTTCATCTTTCAGAGAATGCCACCAGGCAGAAGCAGGGGACCTAGGAGATGGGGCACAATGGAAGCAGGCTACCATTTGTGGTGTCAGGCAAGTCCTCTTCCAGATGCCTTTATACAGCAGGCATGAGGCTCTGGAACTGGACAAGATTTTCCTACTTTCTCTGGTGCTGATCCTCGTTTCTCTGGTGACCAGTGAGAAGACCTCAAGAACAGCATGAAGTTGTGCTAGCAGTTGCATGGGCTGGATATTAGGAAGAGGTTTTTCACCCAGAAAAACTGGAACAGGCTTCCCACAGAAGTGATCACAGCACCAAGCCTGAGCGGGTTCAAGAAGCATTGGGACAATACTCTCATGCACATGGCATGACTCTTGGGGCTGTCCTGTGCAGGGGTAAGAGTTGGACTCGATGATCCTTATGAGTCACTTCCAACTCAGGATATTCTACAAGAAGTTTAAAAAAACAGAAGAAACATTTTGAACATTGATCAGAACAAGTAGCAAATTAAGTTAACTTCCTGCTTTTAAGGTCTCATTTGAGAGGCTGGTGATTGTTGGACTTGTTGCAACACTGTATTAGTCCTTCCACAGAAGTAGTACACGTAATATGTAATGGCTGAAAATGAAAGTAATGGCTGGGACACTGTTAGGCAGGCCCTGAAGAAATTGAGATGCAAGAGTTAAAATGAAAGAAGGCACATGAGAAGGATGAAACTGGGCAGATGAGGCATTTGTTCCGAGAAACTGGACTCAACTGACAGGTTGAGTGCACAGCAGTGGAATGACACAGAAATTTTATGCAAGTTTGCATGTTTCACTTAGCTTGTGATACAACAGGGCAACAAGTAACAATATTTTGGGGATAAAAACTAGCATGTTTTTCAACATGTAAGTTTCCCAAACATGCAATCACACAACACCTGCAGAGACAGGGGAAAAGCTGCTTCCTTACCACTTGGCTCATTTATCAGTTTGTCTCATGCTTACAGTACATGCTTTGCTATATGTCAGAGAAGGAAAACATTCCTGTACTTACTCACAGGTACATCTGTCTGATTAAACACCCCTCTCAGTGCAACAGTGTGTGGCAGAACAATGGCTGTACAACACAACACAACAAAATGAGATGAGTAACTCAGGAAAGGACAATTAAGCGCCTTTTGTCAAGCACGCCAAAGATGGCATACATCTCTTTTCTTCTGAGATGCAACCTGATGAATTTTGGTACTTCATAACAAGTAAGTCTCCTATAACATTTGTAAGGCAGATTTCAGAAACTAGGTCAGTGCTCAGCAACATGCTATTTGCATCTTAAACACAATGATGGTTTTAATTATCAAGGAAAGGCACACCACTGTATCAGCAGAAACAAAAAAATGGGTTGCTTCCCTTTCCTCCACTTTTGAAGTAAATTCTCCACCTGCTCTGTGAGTCATGACCCACAGATCTCCACATGCTATATTAACGTGTGTGTATTTCTTGGGCAGTAACTTAAATGTATCACAAAACTTGAGCTTGTAAGGACTGGGCCTCAGGATTCTCAAAACCAACAGAATATTCAATTTTTCTATCTGAAATATTTTAAATTGTCATATCTTATTCAAAAATATGTTCAAAAACCAGGGCAAATAACTTTGGCTATGTATGGATGCAGCTAGCATTTTAAAGGGTTGCATGGTATTCAAGTAACAGGAGAGGATTGCAGCTTCCTGTATTTGTATCTCAGAGTTCATCTCCCACAGCTCTGCTTAACTAAGACTGAGATAAGGTTGCACTCATTAGTTCAAAACGTTAATGGTCACATATTAATATTTGCATGCCATTCAAGGTTCAGTCTGGTATTCAGGCTTTGTGCAATGACAACACCTAATGTGAGATTTTACTTTTTTTTAATCCTTTAGCTTCCCTAAAGCCAAATATTATCATCTGAGCATACTAATGTGAGTTTTCTCTACTCACTCTGGGTTTCTCCTGGTCACTGTAATACCAGCATATGCTTTAGTAGTATCTGTGTCTTTTTTCCATGTATTTGTAAGATCACTGTAATTTATATATATTTATTTAACTTGATCTGGATACCATACTATACAATGATTTTTCTCACAGTGCTAACCATATTCCTGGTTAATTCCACCTTCGTGTAGGCCAACTTTTTCCCAACAGCACTGGATTCAGAAACACACTCTAAAGGCACTTAGAGTATATGAAACCCAAGAATGCTTCCATACTTTCCATACTTTGTTTTCCTTACACATGCTTTGAAATGTTCTTCTATCCAACTGTTTGCTATGTACTTTTTGATACCATAGTAGTTTATAGGGTTTTTTAATAGAATTTTATTACAATATGAGTGCATCCCTTCACTCTTTTAAAGTCTTACTCTAAAAATTAACACAATGATTAAAGCTGAAATCCTTGATTAAGTTAAGTCAGTGGAGGATTGGATTTAACTTTGAACTCTTTAACAGAATCATTTCCTTCTACCATCACTGTCTAGCCACACCTGTGGGCAGGCCTTAAGCCATACAGAAGTCAGGACATTTACAAATTTCCACTAAAAAGCTCTTTACTACAGAATGACAGTTTATATCCTCCTCACCCTTCCCTTTCCCTTCTCTTCAATTCAAACAAATATAGGCTATTTCAAGGACTTTGCGTAGATTTGATCTTAAGGACAGGAAAATATCCGTACAACAGCAGTTTAGAACAGACTTTTTTTGTCCCCAACAAGGCAGGATGTTAATTAATTCTCACCAAGCTTAGCTTAACAGCACTAACTTAAAAAGCCATAAGAAAACCAGAAGATGGGAACAATGTAGGTAATTATATAAAAACAAAGCAGTGTCAACATCATACTTACAGGCTGAGGCTGTTCTGCAATACAGCAGTTGAAACACAACCAGAACTCACTCATTGTTTACAGTCTGAAGTGGGAACACAGATGAAAAGTAGGACTCAACCTTCCTAAGTCTGTTTGTAGGTAGCAAATTCTCTAAACAGGTTTATTTATAATGGCTCCAATATGAAAATCTTTTTTTCTGTTGAGCTCTTCTCCAAAGACAAGTTAATCCCCAGACAAACAACTTGAAGGCAAAAAGTTATTTCAGAGTCTTCTTTCAGAGTATTCTCTGGTCCCAGCACCACAGAAATGTTATGTATGCTTCTTTGGTTCCTAGCGTTATGTGAACCTGAAAAGAGAAGTACATTACATCAAAAAGATAGAACATATAGAATATCAAGCTCCCAGATAGCCACCCACACCACTGATTTCTTGGTAATATTCTGAATCACAGACTGAAGTCATGTGCTTATTTCTACAGTGACTACCAAAAATGGCATATACCATAAAATGCATGTGATGCTTACATTCTCACTTTGGTTAGATGAAGTGATATTAAGAACCGCTGTTCAATCTTTGGCAGTCAGCTTGGCTTGATTTGTTTCTAACTTTCAAATGCCACTTTAGAAACTGGTATTTGCCCATACACCCCTTTAAACTTCTAAGGGAATCATGCCTATTGACATGGTATTTCTCAATGGAAAAGTTACACAGTGCATTTGTAGTGTGATGTTTAAATCATATTTAACCTCCACCCTGTCAGAAAATTTTCAGGCAAAGGTACGCTTTCCTAAATGTTGAGGAAACAGATAATCTTCTGTCTATGGAAAGTTTGCAAAATGGCTGGATTGGTCAACACAATGTGTTCTCCCTCCACTCTCTTCTACCCTATACCTCATGTACAATCGACTTCAAAACAGGATACTGTAGAGTTTGAAACTGTTTCCTTAAACCTCTAAAGTTCCTCAAGTGGAACAAATAAGTCTCCAGATTGCAACCATTCCTTTGCTAAAATAATGTTTATTGATAAAGCTCCGTTCAGGTTTCTTTCAGTACGAGTGCAATAGAAATTCCTGTGAGATTTTATTTATCTTGGCATTTATCATGAACTTTATGAGAGAGCAAGATAATGAGTATTCAGAAGTTTTTGCATGCATACTCCTTAATAATTCTATATATGACTGTGTCTTCACTCATACAAACATTTGCATAACTATGCATCATTATTTCAATGCAATTCTTCACAGTATGAAGTGGTTTGGAGACTCCATGGGATGCATAAAACTAGACATATATATATATATGCATATGCATATATATATATATAAATTCTGTGTCAGAGCAGTTCCACTTTGCTACTACCTTAATCAGTTCTCTACATGACTGAAGACTTGATGAACTTTAAATAACAAGAGCCAGACTAAAAAATAAAACCTTGACAAGAAAATACTCTTACTGTTCTATGTAGTCTTGGTACTGGCATGCTACACAAATTTCTTTTCTAAATTTCATTCAGTATGTAACAAAATCAGAACTAAAACATGGTTAACTCCTGTTAAGCATGTAACATTTGACAATTCTACTCCAGTAACTGTACAGCTTATGCCTCCTTAAAATGTGGCTGGTTTACTTCTGAGAAGATGGGCTCCAAGTTGTTCTGAAACACAGCAATGCTTCCTCAGTGCTAGCTTCTCAGATTATGAGAAACTGAGAAAAGAAGTACTCAAACCTAGCATTTTGAAGTCTAATATATTGTAAGATGATGGAGTTAGTACAGTGCAGTGAGCTTCTCTTGCTGTGCAAGTGCCCCAATATTCTGACTTGTGACTCCTGAATTCTGACACTTGTATTATTGCTTCCTTACAATCTCTTTTTGACAAAGTCCAGATTTTACATATTAAATTCCTGTTCTCATGGAGGGTTAACTTTCATCCAACTGTCAGATGTGGGTACAGAAGACGTAGATGGAAAGGACAGGGAAATTTCTCTTGTCGATCCATCTCTGCAGTTGGTCACTGATAGCTGGCACGCTCCTCCAGCTCACTGCAGCATTAAGCACTGTGCTGAGCTGAAGCCCTGGGAATAAATATGAAGGGCTTTGCATGCTCCTGTGAGCCTGGAAATCTCTTCCTGGTTAAAGAATGCTCAAGGGTACAGAAGTCTTTCTGTACCCAAACACTCTCAGCATGCCGAACTTGTGACCTTCAAGGCAGAGTTCTCTTCAAAACTGACTCCTCACATAAAATCAAAAGTTGCTGAATAGCAAAGCCAACCTAGAGACTGTGAATAACAGTCTGATAACACATTCCTTCTTAAAAATACATTTTATCTTCTATAGCCTTTATAGTGCTACATTTGCCATTAGTTTCACGGTTCTGCAATCACTAACAACACTTTTTCAAACTGTCATCTTTTAATAAAAAAACATTTCTTAAAGGGCAAACAGATGCTTAGGAGTATTTGTTAGAGCTCCAGAATTTCATACTCCTCCTCAGTCTGCTAAACATGATTTTTACAGTGGCAAAATCAAAATATCAGGTATAAATCTGCTGCACCAAAATGGAAAGAAAAAACAAACTGAAAGCAAAAAGGCATATCAGTGCTGTGATGTCAATGCCAACATACTAGGAACTTGTCTTACAGTGCTACAGTTCCTTGTTTAAAGAACAAGTTGAAACAGGAAAATTCTGCTGTTCTTTTCCAAATTACTGGTTATAAAGAAAGAAAAAAGCATCATACTGACCTACAGCTACTAGTCAGGTAATTACGTAGTATCAGCGCACTAGCAATCTCATGTCTGAACTGCACCTCAAACCTAGCTGCAATTTATAAGGTTCCAAAATACATGCAGTGTTTCACAGGTAGTTCTCTGCTTTGTCAGGATTAAGATTTAAATCACAGAACCACAGAATGGTCTGGGTTGGAAGGGTCCTTAAAGATCATCTTGTTCAAGCCTCCCTGCCACAGGAAGGAACACTTTCCACCAGACCAGATTAGTAAGGGCCCCATCCAACCTGTGCCAGTGTCTCACCACCCTACTATGACACTGTTCACAAGTGTTACTGCATTTGTCTGTGTAGACTTGCCAGATGAAGAGGACAATAGAGGCTGAAGAACACAAACACAGTTCATGACAACACCTCTGCCACCCTTTGTGTTTGCTTTTTACACAGCTTATGTTGCTCAGAGTTGTAGGACACTGTAGAGTTCACGTGGAAAAGACAGGACACTTAACTTTGTCTAAACTGGTAAGTCTAGCAAGTGGTGAAACACCTATTTGTTTTTCCCATGTAAACTTTCTGAACTCTGAATGCAATTTATTTTAGAGTGTGTGATTCACATTGCACGAACACACAGGATTATCATGCTGAACAACTCTGTTGCATTTTAAGGCTTTTATACTTTATTTATGATTTCAAGTTAATACAATTTATGGAAATTCTAAGTAGTATGAAGAAATTAAGATACTAAAAAAATAAGTTGTTTAATACTTAAAGTGAAAACCAAATTTCCTTACTCTATGGTTTATTCCACAGTGGCTGATTTACTGCAAAATACAAAACTACTGCCAGTCATAAAGGCAGCAAATGCAAACACAGCATTAATGAGTAATGGAAGGAGAGGACATCAGTTCACTATCACCCATTTTTCTTACTAAAGCAGTATTAACTTCTCTGTGGGAAATGTACAGAGCGGAAAAGAAGGAAAGGTGAACAAATAAATCAATTTCCCTCCAAGCTCTTTATGCTTACTGATAAAAAGCAGGTTAGACAGCATTTACCTTACCTGATCCAAACAAGAATATGCTGTATGCTGTGGAGGGTCAGTTAGAAGAAAGCTACTTATTATTTATACAGCTTAAGAACTGCCACTGTTTTTTTTTAAAAAAAACAAACATCTATATAGTTCCTTTTAAGGGTAAGCCCTTTGTATCCTCTGACTGTTCACTGTGCCTTCAAACAGAAAGCGTGGTAACAACACACTTTTGACAATTACTTGAAGCAAATAAAACCACAGGAAGAGAGAAAAAAATTATACCAGGTGTTAGTATCTGAATTTAACTAGACTTGCTCCGAAGTGCAGACTGCTATTTAAGGAGAAAGGGGGAAAAAAGGGTAAAAAAACCCACCAACAAAAAACCTAACAGTGAACAAAATCATAACTAAGTATGCCACATCATGGTATGTCACGACACAATATGCTATTATGATGTAGCATAATGTACACATGTATGGAAAAAGTTACAACCAGGCCTACTACTAGTGTTTTAGTCTCAAGTACTTCACAAGAAAGAAATTTACAATTATTTTTAATATGGGAGATTTATTCCATAAAATACATGGTTGCTTGGGTCTGGTTTTTTCACCTTAATGGTTTTGAAAAGATATCATTTGTTTTAATCCTGCAAGCTGTAAGTAGAAAATAGTAATTTCTGACTGTATTTTTAAGACTTCATGTTTTTCTCTATAAATCTCTACTGTAGCCACAGTATTTCCTCTTTATGATGACTATATAAAGTCAAGTGGCAGCCAGAAATGAGGAGGAAGAGGATTAAGGCGTGCCCAAACCAACAGAGAGGTTGCAGTGGCACACAATTTCATACACTTACAGCTGTAGCAACTGGAGCATTGAACGTCCAGTAGTTATGCACTATGAAAGTATAGAAAGTATAGAAAGACTAACAGAAAACTAATGGTCCAATATTAATTACTAAATAACAGAGAGGCATATGGTCTGTCCTACCTAAGACATAGTCCAGGCATATTTTGCCCTACCTTCAAAAACAGTCAGTTAAGAACAAGTGAGAAGCCTTTGAGAATCAACTCCTAGTTTCGAAAAACTTATTTCATAATGACTTCCCATGTGCATTAAAAAAATAAAATAAAATCCTGTTAGTCAAAGTTTTAATTAGTCAATAATGTTTTCTGCCTAAGTGGCAAGCTCTGTTGAAGGAAACACAAAATAATGTTTTTTTCAGCCGGCCTCCTGTTAATTCTAGCAGGTAATACCAGTTAGAGAGGAAAAAGTAAACAGGGCTAAGTAATGGTTCAAGGCAAGTTGTCATCAAGGCACCTTTTCCATAAAGAATGGAAAACACCACCCTCAAAACAAACAAACCCCTCCAACCCCTCTGAAGAACCCCCAGTTTTACTTCTAAAGTAATGATGGGCAATCCACAACATTTGCATCCAGAGAGACCAACATTTTAAAAACAGAGCAGCATTAAATGGAACAGAATAGCCTATGCTCATTGCAAATTACCTGACAGACCAAACAAGACAGACACCCATATCTGTTTTTAGTATGACAATAGATAAAAAGCATTATTTGTAGCACCTATTATATTCTTTTTTTCCACAGAAAACACATACATCAAAGCATATTTCAAGTAAGGTTCAAGACAGAGGAAAGGATAAGTGTGAAGAACAGGATAAAAGGTCATTAAAACTGCAAGAAGTTCACAGAGGCAAACTTTTACCACCACAGTAAGTCAAAAAATCAATCACTATGGCACACCACTATTGCAGATTTTAACTAGCTGTTATAAAACAGTCTTGCAACACAAATCTGTCTAAAGACATTTTAATGCACTTGAGCAAATTATTGCTTTCACTTCTGTTGTCCCCAGTGAGGGCTCACTGCCCAGTGTCCAGTGCGAATTTACACACCAAGATAAGGTATTTCTGTTTTCTTGTTCTATTTTGCAGCTCCAGTTCGAGCTGATTTCAGCACAGTTGCTGAGTTGGCTTTGTTAGTTTCTTCCTTATCTTGAGAGTTATGCCAAAAGTTCTTGTGGTCTGTGAATTCTGCATTGTTTTTGTCTACTCCCCAAGCTTTGCTAACTTCTCCCTAGGCCTGAGGTCATTGAGGTATGTCAGGCCTTAAGCCATAACGTGGCAATTCTACTAACAAGTAATTTATCTAATACCTGGGACATCACTTCCTCACTTCCCCCTCAAGTACAAAACAATTATGAAACCAATTACAGTAAGCAAAAGCAGCATCACATTTTGTGACACTAAGTTCACTCAGTCACCCAGTGACACTATCTAGAATTCAGAGGTGCCTGTTTGAAAAGCCAGACGAAACACCTCTGTTCAAGCACCTGACAATGCAATGTTTCAAATGGGAGGAGTGCATCAGCTGAAGCAGTAGGTCTCTGCTTTAACTTCCAGTTCCACAGCTTGTAAGCAACAAAAACTGCAACAACTTTTTGTTCAAAGCGCAACAGAACTGTGTACTTCTAATCTGCTAGCATTTAAGGCCCTAGCATTTATTTATGTTTATTCTCTAGCCCTTTTTAAGTTGTCTATTATTAGCTGCTTTAGTTGATTTGAACTCTGTGGGTGCACCTACATGTAGGTACACAGGAGATTGCTTAAAGGAGCTTAAAAATTAAGACAAATCACATTTTCAAAGATACTTTGGATCTCTCAAGAGTAGAAGTGGAATTTAGGACTTTTAGAGTATGTACTCACAGAAGTTGTAGGCAGAGACCTACAGGCCATTTTCTCAGGTGTGCCAGTTCCCAGGAAGCAGTACAGTCTATTGTTACTGTCCAGTGGACTCTACTTTCAGAAATCACATTAAATGACCACTCTAGAGCTTAACGCAGGTGACATCTGTTGGCTTCAACTTCTACCGCCCTTACTGGTTGTTCATTTGAAGAGCACTCACACAAGAATCACATACACAAGTCTAAATTAGGCTACAACTGGTCTGGTGTGGTATCAGTTTTTCCTAACTAGACACTTCAAAATAGTATATTAAACATTTGGTTTCTTTTACCAAATCTTCAGACAGAAAATGGCGCAACAATATAAGCAGTATCACCCAAGGCAGGCAGGCAAAGCAGGATGTTACTGAGCTATACTGCAGAGCCAGAAAGTATAGAAATTTTAGAACAAGTGAGACATGGCAAGTGATAACTGGGCCTGTTTAGATTTCACTCTGAAGATAAGCATAGGGACCTGCAGCAGTACATATACCGACAAAGCAAATCTCAAAAAGAATGCTCTAGTGAGAAATCTGCATATATGTAAAAATGCTTACCACAGTATTATGTATGCTTTCAAACTAGACCATGTGGAGAAAAAAACCCAAAAATCTGATCAATTGCCTGGCTTTTTCTTAGTCACCCATCACTAACCAGAGATCTGGTAGCACAGTACTGTGTAACATGCAGCACAAAGTGACACCTGGACAGGAGGGTCAAGTTTCATTTTTGTCTAGCAGCACACAGCAAGAAATGATTCTCTCCCCTTGCCTTAACACATTTCTTAAGTCACTTTAGGGAAAGGAAAATCTAGACAAAACCATGGAAACAAAGCAATTTCGTTTATGTACCATAATATAAATACACTGAAATGCATAGAAGTGTTCTAATTCTCTAACAGTTTAACAATTGCAAAGAAAATAATGAACTGAAATACAACTACTAAGAAGTACAAATGAGAGCTTCTGGACTTCTGTAGCACAGATAACACCTCTTTAGCCACTTCTACACACAAGAAAACTACCAAATACCATTACTGCATGTGTATACACATATTCATATGAAGCCACACACAGAGCCTGTAATTAGTAACTGCAGCAACCATGAAGTATTTCATTCCTATGTCTAGGGCTATCATGCCATATCCAGCAAGTATGAAAACAAAAATCTAACAAGCTTTTACCTCTACAAACCTCAGACAACCAAGCTGTAATACAGAGAACTAGGGTCAGCTGGCAAAGAAAAAAATATCCTAAGAGTTGCATTCAGTTTGTAATCACATTTTTCAAGTCAACGGCATCTTTTCTTTTTTACTGAAAGGAACATTAATTTTTTAGAACAGAATGAAATTTAGGGAGGGGAGAAAAATGAAGAAACTCTTAAGATTTTTTTCTCTCCACAGTTGCTTGCACCAAGCCATTACGTTCACACACATAGTCATAGCTCATTAGTAGCAATAACACCAGTACCTATACAGGTTTGTTTATGATAGAGGAAATACGGTAATTCCCAAAATATCCTATTTTGGGACCACCCTCAAACTTGAGCTTGAGATAGATGCTGTGTATTAATTACAAGGAACTACTGGTCTTTGTTTCTCTTTCTCCTAATTTGAGAGTCACTGCAAATGGTCCTTAATATTCAGATGAATTTGAGTATCTAATTTACTCTTTGAAATAAATACTTGACCACAGAAAGCTCTTGCTGCTTACACTGATAAAATGTTTATCTCCACAATCAGAATATGAAAAAAATGTAACTGCAAACAAAATCTTGAAAATCCTTGCTGACTTTCATTTTGTGACAGATATTTGCTTACCAATCTTTTGGTTGGAAATGGAGATCAAGTTTGTTGTTTGGCAAACACGTGACGGATGCACAAATTCTGAGTGAAGAGTGTTTTCATTCAGGCATCACCGACAAGGAGGTCTGACTGAAGTCAGCCCCACTCTGCAAACCTCTGCTAGGCCGTACCTTCACAGGTACTAAGGAATCTAGGCCATGTCTTACCAGTACCCAGCAGTACCAGCCTGAGCTGACTGTGATGGGGTCAGCCTTCCCTTCTCCAAGGTGAACAAACCAAGTAACCTCATCCACTCTTCAGAAGTATTGCTCAAGACCTTCCACCACCTTGCTCACCTTTCCCTCTCTAACAGCTTCTTAAGAGGTGGGGCTCAAAAGGGCATACATCACTCAATTAGAGGCTGCACCAGTGCATAGCAGAGCAGGACAATTACCTTCCTCCCCTAGCTGGCAATGTTGTCCCTAATGCATCCCAGGACACAGCTGGCCCTCCTGGCTGCCAGGGCATGCTGTTAAAGAATGTCCAACTTGGCAACAACTCAAACCCCAGATCTTTTTCCAACTCTCTGAGTGGCTGCTTTTCAGATTCTTGTCTCCCAGTTTGTACATTCAAGTAGCATTACCTCGTCCCAGATGCAAAAATCTGGCACCTGCTCTTGTTAAACTTCATACCACTTGTGATTGCCCAGCCTTCTAGTCTATCCAGATCTCCATGTAAGGCCTCCTATTCCCAGTCAAGGAAGTCTACAGGTCCTCCTAATTTAATATAATTGGTAAAATTATTTAATGTAATGCAACTGACTCAATACCTGCATTCAGACCCCTTATGAAAACATCAAAGAGCACAGGACCTAAGAGGAGCCCTGTGGAACCCCACTAGTGACAGGCCCCCATTCTGATGTCAGCCCATTCATTATTACCCTCTGTGCTTGACCTGTGAACCAATTGCTCACCCACCACATGATGTGTTTATCCAGCTGTGGGCTGGACATTTTGTCCAGAAGGATCCTGTGAGAAAGTGACAAAAGCTTTATTGAAAGTCAAAAAGATTACATCAATTGGCTTCTCTTGGTCAGCTGGGTGGGTTACTTTGTTGTAAAAGGAAATCGGGTTTGTCTAACAGATCTTTCCTCTCATGAACTCATGCTGTGACTGACAATTATGTTGCTCTTCAGGTATTTTCCAGTAAATCCCTACGAGGTGCTAAAATGAGATGGACTGGCCTTTAGTTACTAGGGTCTTCCTTCTTATCCTTCCTGAAAACTCAGTTAAATCACTGCTTAGTTCCCACTCAAATACTGCTTAATTGATTACAATTTAATCTGTATTCAATCACTGATTAATTATAATTTGATCATCATTTAATTACTAATAAAACAGTTTTACTTAATGTTATAACTATGGCTTCTCTTAATTCACCTACAACACATGTCATTTTACACCCTAGACAACAAGAACTTTACCAAATAAAGTTTAATTATAAGTTATTAAAATTATATAAGGTAGAGATGTGCAATTTTAAAACCAAAAGACACTGTACTGTCTTTTCCACATATGTAGAAAAACAGCTAAGTACGTATAGTTAGCTTAAAAAAACCCCAACACTTAAATGCAATTTCAGTGAAGATACCAGAATTATCGACCTAGTTAAGAAACTAAGTGCCACAAAAAAGGGAGTTTTAAAATGTACCAGAAACATTTTAACAAAGTATATATTCTCAGCAGAACAGTTACTGCTGTTCTGAAATCTGAACCCACAAGAAGCTAAATTGTCTCCTCAGAAATGACCAACCTTGCCAAGAACACCGAACTGTGTTCCCTGTGTACCCACAAAAAGTTCAAGGCCTGCTAAAAATGTCTATTTGGAACATACCCTGTGGGTCATATCTCAGTAGAGGACTAAAACTCACCTGGAGTTTTATAACCAGTGTAAAACCACTGTGAATCTCAAATGGTTTGGCTTTCACAGGAAACACCCACATATACAGTCGTGTATGGCTTGCCCATATTGTTAGGAACCCAATGAGCGGAAAACCCTAAAGGTGTGTCAAGGCTACAAGTTATTTTTCCAACATACTTTAAGCTATATTGTTTGTACCTGTAAAGTGTTAAACTGGTTCATTTCAGCTCCCCAAACTGAAAACTGCTGACAAAACCATAAGCAACTTGCAATATTTGTCTACTAATTATGAAAGAAAACTTATGTGTCTCAATTCTTAATCTGTGTCTTGCTATAAAGAAATCAATAGGCAACGTGAAAAGAATGCTCTGACATCAAATAATGACAGGATGACAATATTTGAACTCCACAAGAACTTCTAGTGATACTAACAACAGCTACTTCTAAATTGTAATACAGAAAATACCAGTATAACATGTAGTCAGAAACATCCTCTTAAAAAATAGGCATATCACAGATAAGATATGATTTTATGGATGTAAATTCAGTCTGCCAACAATTTAAAGAACTTTCATTAATAAGTTGCAGATTATCCTATGTCACAAACTGTCCAATCTTATCGAAGAGCCAGGATGTGTTTGAAAATGCTTCACAACAAAAAACAGGATGTGTTTGAAAATGCTTCACAACATAAATAACTTGTCCTGTACATTCTGAGTTTTGGTTTTTTACAACAAACCCCAAAAAACCCTCTATTTTTTAAGCCGTCAGAAACGCATTACTGTGACATTAACTGTAAAAAGTACACTTTCTCAAACTAAAGACACTTTTCAGGATACATCTGGATTTGGCAAGTGGTCTCCTGTCTGCCCTGAAGATACCAGTTTTCTTGGTTGTGCCTATTTCACCATTAGTTTGAAAGTTTTCTGTGACATAGAGAAGTTAGGTTTGTTTAAGGTTTGGGCTATGTGACAGCAGGGGAAGATAACCAGAAGAACAGGTAAATTGGCAAAATCTGGAGCAGCTTGTTGGCCAGGGATGCAAGAGGGTAGGTGTTTGCAGCCAATGGGCACCCAGCTTGCTGCCTGCAGACCAACCTGCCTCCCAGGTGGCAAGCCCTGAGTCAGGGCTTTCACTCAGCTTTCCAACCCCCAGGAACAGCCTCACTAATGTCATATACATCTGCCAGCACCCTCAGTGCAGATAACTGACAACTTTTTTAAAAGATGTAGAAGAAAACAGATCGATACTTAGATTACTAAGGTTTTATTTTTCTCCCCAGTAACAAAATCTGATTCACCTGCATCGCATTTCTCCATTTATTCTGACTGCAGAAGTGCTTCACGCAGTTTGCTTTGATGTACTCGTGCATCTGATGCTAGTTCTCTTCCTTAAAAATGCTTCTTATTTGCTCTTAAGCATATTTTGCACTAGAAACACCCTTCCTTGTTCTCCCAATACATGAAGCTCATGTCACATAATAAAAAATTCACTGAAGATAGAACATCATATTTTCAAAGCAGTCATGCCAAAGTCAGCTAGTCAACACAAACTGGTTGTACAGTATTTTTTGTTCCTAATGGCACAAGCTTGGAGAGGGGAAAGGAAAAAAAAAAGTACACCAAAAGACATGAAGAATTATATGGAGAGTTACTTTCAGGCTCCAGTCTCAATCCAAGCAGCAGACAGGAAAGAGATGGTACACCTGCCACTGACCTCTCCCACCAAAAATCTCAGTGCTGCAGCTTTCAGTGCTACCTTTGCTACACTGCAAATTTTGCTTCGAATTCAGTTTTGCTTCGAATGCGAGGTCATTGCAACATAAAAAATAATTCTAAAGCAAAGAGCACACAGTTGTAAATCTGCTCTGTATTTCTATCCAGAGCAACAAAGAAGATTTAAGTAACATGACATATTTTTGCTCAATTTACCTTCACGGTCCCTGGTTTAACTGTCAGCCTTATTGTTGGTGGAAGATGTTTTATGTACACTAAAACTCATCTCACAGCAAAACTACCTGCAACTCAATTTAGTACAGTTTGAAAAACACTACTGGGTACCCTGTGAGCAGATGCTCAGAAACAGATGTTGTGAATGAAGTGCTTGTGCTATCTGCAGTCTCATCTAGGTTCCACATTAATGAAACAAAAATTAACAAGGTGTGCAGCTCTTCTTAACAGGTTTGGTTCCTTAGACTGACCAGACAGCTCTATTCTCAGTTAGTAAGTAGCTACCACAACAACACAAGACCTTCTCAAAAAATCCTAACTACCCAGAAAATCCCCAAAACAGTTACATCACAATTCTTTCTGCCACCAAATAAGGGCATTTAATTCCTTACCTCAAAGCCAGACAGCATTTGCTGCCTACTTCTGATTAGCTTTCAGTTAGTTGTGTTCCTACACTACAACATCTGCCTTTGAAAGTCTGTTCTGAAAATAATTCCCAGATAAGTGACAAAGTTATTAACAAAGAAATCAGAGAACATGTTCTGGAAAGGGTGGGGGGAAAGGCAACCAAGAACACACTGGACATGAAACTAGATTTGCCATTTGTTACATATGCTATCTCTACAGAAAAGGTACATGTTCAGTTGTCTGAGATGTGATATCACATAAAATTATTGTGCTTGTGATTAATCCACATCCCACAACAGCACCTCTGGAGATGCCAAGTGTGGCTGTACATGAGGGATCTGACTTTTACAACCAAAGTAGTCGTACTCACACCAGACAGAATTCTGAAGCAGACTACAGACAGTGAGCAGCAACTGCAACTTCCCCACAAAGACATGACCCAGACTCAGAGCACAGCCCGTCTCCAAACATCTCTTCCTGCCCCTCACATGCTCTGTACCTCAACCCCTGCATGGGCATCTGTGTACGGTTGATAGCTGGGCATCAAGGGCTGAATCTAATTTTGTTTTTAAGATGTGACATTTGCAAAAAAGAGCCATGCCACAGAACCCAGTTAAAAATTATTCAGACAAGTATTTTTCCTCCTTAAAGTTCTAGTATATTGCTATCTTGCATGAAGAAATCAGAGCTGCATCATGTCAAAACTAAAATAACTATTTCCAGGTAACACTGTAACAAAGATAAAACAAAAATCTGGATTTAAAAGCTGAGTTTGTTCTAAATTTGTGTTTTACAATAACACTGTGCTCATAAATGTGCTTCATTCAATCAAACACATTTGTGAGCACAGTGCTATTATTAAACATTGACTTATTTTGTCAAGAACTACTACGTAACACCTACAGAAGCTCAGAGCATGTTGCCAACTCAGACACTTTGTATGATGCCTGTGTTTCAGTTTCACAGAAAGACACTGTTGCTCTGAAGGGAAAGAAAGGTGCCTAAACTGAACACAGATGTGGATTGCTCATTTAGTTGATGCCAGTTAGAGCACCCACTGTTAACTTAGTATTTTTAATCACTGAGAGCAATTAAGAGACCAGTGCAGTATTTTCACCAATAAATGAAAAAACAAGGTTAAATTACAAAGAATAAACATGAGATCAAACTTAATATATTCTCAGAACTCTAACACAAGCATAACTCTTCATCTTGGGCCCTAGTTTTGAGACCAGATTGTCATGGCAAAGGATGGTAATTACTGTACGAAAACTCATGCATACATATAAAGATCTTTGAGTATAATCAAATGTCATGAATTCTATTTCTAACTATTTAACAGGAGGTAGCTTAATTGCTAAAAAACAACAAACTGAGGAACAGGAGATTTCTGACAGCCTTTGCAATGACCATTATTCTAATTCTGAGAAAATCTCCTGATCTCTTCCACTTAACATGTGTAGGAAACAGAGGCACGACAACAGTGTTATTTTACAACTCAAGATAGCCAAGGACATTCTTAATCAACTTAGATCTAAGTACATGCATTTTCACCATTTTATGGATTTCAACATATGTCTTTTCACAGAAGTAGGACATTAAAACTACTCTGAGATGCTAAAGACACAGGGCAACCCTTCACCCTTCAACAGGCCAATGAATGTTTATTAGTTTTTAGAATTCTGTATGTTAATCTTTTACATTTTTATGAACAGATGCAACAAGAGTAAAATATGTTATCTTCTCATAGAATGCAATAGATATGTTCTTCAGCAGAAGTCTTTCTGAACTCTGCTCACAGAACTCTGCAGTTGTCATGAATTACTTTCATCGGTGATGGATTTTAAAAAAAACTCCACACATCTGTCTTGGTATCTGCTTTTGTTGCATTTCAGCAATACAACTATAAAGATAAATATTCATACCATTTCATGATCAAATCACATTATTTTTAAAGGGAGTCTTTTGAGTTACTCAATTTTGCTGCTCAGAACAAATATAACAACTAGTCTCTTGCATGGCTGCCAGTAATGTGTGTTGGTTCTCAACTAAAATAATTTTAAGAAAAGACTCAAGTTTAATCCCTCTTTAGGTAGGAAAGACTGACTGTAGTAAGCCATATGAATATATTGCAACAGCTGCAGTATCCACAGATACTATTTCTCCACTAGACACGTGAAATTACAGTATCCACATGGGGAGTTAAGAGTATACCTTCCAAGTTTTATGTACTTTTAGAAGTTTCATTTCCCTTATGTCAACCTTGTCTTGTGTATTTATAAAAGCTCTGCAGTATCCTCAGCAGCCCTTTGACAAAACCTCCTTGTACAACCTTCTAAAAAACCCTAATGGACACAGTGAGTCTTTTCTTTAGGTGCAGTTGTTAAACTTATCAATGTTTACTTGCCAGGTACATGCCAAGCAAAGATACCCCAAAAATATGAAAGATTTGTCATCTTTGCTACAACATATGACTATAACTGCACAAGATAGTCCTGCATTTCTTACTGTTTATTAATATATGGTTTTGTGTAAGTCATAGAAATTGTTATTTTATTTTGAAAGGATTTGCACATGACGTAACAGGATTTTTAAATGTCTAATCTTTTTCTCAAGATACAGACTTTATACTTATGGATTGAGATTACAACAAAGAGTCAAAAGCCTTGCAAGTCAGACAAGTCACACAAGAAAAACATGCTAAAGAAACAAAATATGGTTTGGAAAAAAGCTTACTTACTAATGCTGACCTATAGAAGTTACCTGGAAAACATTTTGTTTACTGAAGCATATACTTGCTAGAACTGCATTTCTTTGCATGATTGCTCTTTGCCAAGTAGGATCAAGTTGAAAGCAGATTCTTAATCAGTCAAAGCAAGAAATAAAGATATAATTAAATCATTGGTTGATTTGTGGCCCCTAATACGCTTGTACTTTGTACTGCTTTGTGTTTAGCCAAATGCTCAGCTTTTTTTTTTTTCTTTTGATGGGGGGGTGTTTGGTTTGATTGGGCTTTTTTTTGTAAACTAAGCAGCAGAAAAGACCTGCCCTGAAGTTTAAAAATTCATTGTGTAGACAAATGCTAGATAAACTAAAGATGGCCTGCTTTGGAACGTCTAGTTACAAACAGAAACAGTGATAGACTGGTGTGCTTCCAATCTGAAAAGGGCTCCACAACACCATGACCCATATTCTACACAAAGAGACTTAGTGTCATAATTGAAGATCTTTAGCTTCTAGTCTGTTTTGTGATTTACATTTTTAAACAGACATTCAAATCCCATTTTGAAGAAAACAAATGATGCAGTATCCACTAGTACCCTTAGAAAGTTATTCTGATGATTAAGCTAGCTAAGCCTTAGAAATATGCCCCTTCATTTTCTTACAACTCACAAACAATTTCTCATCCCTCTCTCTCCCTGTAACTTTTTTTTTACCCTTTCTGAAAGAACATTTTCTCTCCCTCCTCACTTTTCAAAAGGTAAGGTACAAGCAGAAGTACAAATAAGCATCTGGAAGATGTGCATGCTGACATTCCAAGTGAAGACATACGATACATTATTTTCTTTTTAAATAAATTAACCAAGGCTTTGTAGTAATTTTCCCGACTTTACAATCTACCTTGACGTTTTTGCCATGGACATATTGCATATATTTTGCGGTTTTTTTAAATTAATAAATATTCTGTTGGTCTTTATGTATTTAGCTTCTGTAGAATAATCTAATTAATATAGCTCGTATCTTAAAGAAATAAAGATACTAGAATGACAGAGGATGAAGAATTTGGGGGAAGTGATCCCCAAACTACTAAGCATATTCCTTAACTCTTCCCTCAAGATACCTGCAGTATTTTGCTGCTGCTAAGGCTGAAACTGATATTAGAATTCTGTGTAACTTCTATCTTTCTGCTGGTATTTCAAACAAACAAAATCACCCTCAAGGTGTGTCAGGCTGCCAAATTCTCAGTCTCTAATGTTTTTCCTCTTTGTGCTGCCCCACAGTTCTGCTCCTGCAGTTCTGCACTGTGAAGCAGGTATGTTGAATCCTGGGCACAGTAGGAATAGGAGCCAAAAGTTGGAAAACAAAACAGAAAGAAGAAGCAAAGCAACCCTTTTGTGCTGCATCCACCTGTTCCATACAGTGATGGTGAAAAACAACCCTTCATAGAGAACTAGGCTCTCCTTGATACAGAGTCCTTTTACACTTATGTTCCCACAAGTTTTCCCAGCAGAGGAGCCTGTACTTCCCGCTCTTGCTCTGTGTTATTCAGGTCTATGCACTAGCTCAGCACGGTCTACATACATTGCTCCTACCTACTTCTTGCTTTCTCTTCTTCCTCAAACATATCTATACTTCTCTCCTCTATGAACACATATGGCAAGGAGAAAGGATTCACTAGATATTGCATTTTGTACTAGTCAAAACAGTATCTGCTTACAGCAGATGTTATCAGTGTGAAATAAAATCTGATCATTCTAAGACGGTACAGCAATGAAGTTACATTCTTCTGCCCATTGTGGGCACTTCAATTCTGCCATCATGTTACCCGTGCTTACCCACACTGAATTAATCCTTTCAGATACAAAGATGTAGCTCTGGAGAATTCGTTTGGGAGGGAGAAAAAGGATAAATCAGATTATTTATAAGAAAACACATTAGAAAACAGTATCAGCAACTGTGATATGGATCAGACGCATACTGTATACACACTATCTCTCTTACAGTATTTTAGTTAGTTACCTGCCTGTCAACATATAAGAAAGGCAAATAACATACACGCACATGCTGCCTTCTTCTTTCCAATCTTCCAACCTTCTGACCTCAGCAGAATCCCTAACAGAAGCCTAAAAAACAGTGTTTTGACCATGGTGAAAACAATCATGCTCCATAGAGTCCTTCTGCTGATAAACTTGAAGAGTCCTGAAAAACAAATACGAAGTATACTTGTGCTGCCTCACTACGAAAAGAATGCTACTTCCACACAGACTAAGACTCTCAATAAATATAAGCATGAAGACTCAAGTGTTTTTCACATCATCAAAACCATTTGCCCACTTGAAACAGAGAAATACAAGTTTCTTTACTCAAGATCAACAGCAGAAGATTTTCAGACAGCCAACACAAGAAGCAATTTTTTGTAACATACATGACAAAGCCATAAAGAAAATGGCAGCAGTAACCATTGCAGCTCTTCATGAGGAAGAATTATCAGGTTCCTCCAAGACCTGAACAAGCCACAAACAGCACAGTAAATTACAAGGCTTAGTTCCCGAAGGATTTCATGTCAGTTGCTTTAAGTTTAAGCTCGGAAAAAAAATGCTTTTCCAACACTGCCTACTCTACCCCCACCATCTGGTGTCTTATTCTGCTCTTCTGACAGGTAAACTTAGCTAATCAGAGTTATTTCGCTTGGTGAATACTTAGTGCCTTAGACCAAAAGGTAAATATATATTCACAAGTATCATTCCGGCTCCAACTGTTATTATGGAGAAACAAGACAAACCATTAGAATTCCTAACATAAACATCCACTATCTTTCCTGGTACTGTCACATTCAGCATATGCTTCCCCTTTAAGCACAAGCATAAGTCTCATTAAATACAGTGGAACTTTGGCCCACGCCAGCATTGCAGCAATTTGGAGATACAAACCGCTAAGCAGTACAACAGCTTCATTTTCTCTCAAGAACTGCTGTGACAAATGAACAAGAAACAGGAACTAGACAAGTTTTGAAAAGACAAAAATAGCCCAAACTAGCAAAGTGCCTTTTACAAAAGAGGTACAATGGCAGACTTTTCAACTGTGAGAGAAAATGCACTATTTTCTTTAGTCCTAAGGAGACATTTTGCACTACTATCAACTACCCTGAATTCCTAAGAAGCTTTGCAACCACTTTTGACCAAGATATTGTAATATATTTGAACCATATATAATTGATAAATATCTTCTTAGTGACATTCACAAACTTTATGGTGAGCATTCATTCTGCACACTAGAGAACTGCTGTGAAACTCCACCATCACTGACAACTTCACCTGTAAAATTCAGTGAAAGCCTCTCTGTTCAAGGGGGGGGGGGGGGGGGGGGGA